>CM034152.1:62600930-63200930 GCA_019776745.2 Taxus chinensis | reverse complement strand
CTGGACTGTATATAGACTGATTTTTAATAATAAATCTCTGCAAGATACAGTCTGCAATAACAGCTGGAAATAGAGAGTTTTTGGCCCTCTGAAACACACCTCAAATGCATATAAAAGCAGCTCGAATCCAGATCTAACAGCATGTGACAAAACTGCTTTTTATGACCTTCCGAAACGCCCAGAATTTGCCCAAACTGGTTTGCTCCAGCAGTACCAAAATTAGTAGTTCAACAACCTGATTAACCCTTGAGATCCCAATACAAAATATGAGTGCAAAAGAGAGTTTTCGTTCCCTTTTCACTATCCTTCTTGAGGGTTTCCGTCCTCAGAAGTTACAGCCACAAGTGCTTCCGTTTACAAGCTATTTGCAAAATAGAAAATGATCATCCAATGCCTCTTCCAAGTCGACCTCTCCCTTTATAAAGGCAAAGTGACCCAAAAGGGAGCCTTTTTACCCACCGATCAGTTTGCAATACATTTTCCTATGCATTTTTTCCTCCTAGCCCAAGTCGTACTTTTGCATAGGGAAAATACAAAATTAGTATGGGTCTTTTTTTACTTTCTAGGCAGCCCAGATACATTTTCCTAGGCAAGTCGCCAATCCTCATGGGGAGGATACAAAAGTTGCATGGGCCTTATACCTCCCAAATGGCCAATATTCATTCCCTAAGCAAGTCGTCCAACTCCCTAGGAATAATACAATCATCACATTAGACCCCTTTGCCCTTATCTAGAGATTACAACATGTATTTATAAGTGCATTTCTAAGTCAAATAAATAAATATAAGTGCTTTAATATTTTCTTTTAGGCACTTATAGGAATTTATTGTGACTTAAGTCACCCTCGCACACACCCTTTGGCCGTCGGGTAGACAAAATGGGCCAAAGGTCTTTAATGCTATTAGTCGAGAAAGAGGGACATTACAATTACATTGTGTTTATTTTAACTTTTAAGCTTTTAACAAATTATGAATTGTCTTTTGTGGTTATTTAGCTTATAACTTATAAGTTATTTTGTCTTTCATATGTATAATATGTGGTTAATAACTCCTATTTAGTAGGCTGAAATTTATATATTTTTTAATTTTTATATATTTTTCGAACGGCCGTATCCAATGCCATATCTAGGGCCAAAAAAAAAAATTGTCGTATCCGCATATCGGATACTCCATACCTGTACCTGTATCCAAAGCATATAGGCTACTTAGGTTCTTGGGGATGCATTTCCACCCCTCAGCCCCATCCCCATCACCCAAATGTTTTCCTATTCAAATATCGTCGAAATAATGTTAGGGGTATATCTAGGCACCCCTTTTTATGTTCCAACTTTTTTCTGTCAATCCCAAAAGGGACCCGGAGGAACATCGATGACATCCTTCACTAGCCTGTCACTAAGTATTTACTTTTTCTGGAGTAAATTTTCCTGAAGAATTAAAGAAACTATAGCACTACCTAAATAGGTCAGTGGAACTCAAAAGTACAACCAATAACAATAGCAAGGAGCAAAGTGAACCCAAAACAGGTAAAAATCCAACATGTCAGAGACAATAACGTAATGTATTGCATAGATTACAAATAACCATAGAGAGCAAGACACATCACCAAAAATATAATGCTGATGGAGACCTTGGTTGGAGATAAAGGCTAGCTATAATCTGTATTAGAATGTAACAAAGGACTGGCATTCTCATTAACGAACATGGAAGATCAAATACAAGATCTGATGGTGTTCATTGAAGAAACCAAAATTTCAACCCTTTGAAACCTTCCACTAGGGAAACCAATAAATGATCTAATTCCTTAAGAGGTAGATTTGAATACACAGTGCACAGTATAAGAAGCCAATAATCAGAGATGATGCACAGCCTTTTACATCCTTCGAATATTTTAAGTTACTAGATTCTTTGTAAGTAATACTTAAATCAGAACTGAACCTGTTTTCTACATACATAACTGAGATGGGACACGATTTGGGAATATATAGAGTATATAACAAGAAGGGTAGAATGGATTGTGCTTAAGTAGTAAAAGCAAATGGGCTTTCAAGCAGAGCTCTAGGTTCAACCCCAGGAGCTAGGATAATGTGTTGAAATGGGGCAAACTACAGAATCCAATACAGTGGGTGTTGTGCACCCCAACAAATGAAGATGGTGCAAGTACAAGGTGATTTTGACAAAAGAGATGCCAAATCACACAAACACTGTGCATAACAAGAGGAGACGGCATGAGAGAAAAAAATCACAAAGTAATAGAATGGAAGAAAAGCTCAAAGAAATATCTCTTGCAACTGATTTAGATCCCATAATTCAATAATTATTAATTTGAATTAATGTTTTCTATAATGATTTACCAAAACTAGAAAGGATAGTGTACCACTGATTCACCCTACCAAAACATCACAGACTCCGGTAGGTCATACACAACATGGTACCTGAGTCCAAAAGGATTCCGAATCCATCCTTTGCTAAAACCAAAAGTCATGCCATAGAACTTGGGCACCTCAGTATCTTGGAAGCAAGAGCAGTTCAAACACAAAGACTTCATGCCAGAAACAAAGGTCTTACACATTAACGCTTCTTGCCACATTCTGCTTTCCACAGGCTGATTGCATCAGAAATTGATGGCAATGCTAAATTAACTAGTTTTTGCATTGGGCAGAAGTCTTGGTTTTATTGGTTTTTTAGTTATTATTATTTCTAGCCTAGGATCTGTATGAACTGGGTCACATCTTGTATAAAGACATACCTGAAAATGATATAATGGTTTGCACCTAGGTAGCCTGTATGGGTGACTGTATGGATACAGGGACCCGGTACACTTGTACGGATATTTTTATCCAGGAAATGGGTACAGCTTTGGGTTCGGACATACAAAAAAATTATGAAATATTGAAAAAATTAAAAAATATAGCCAAATAAGCAAAACTAAACATATAATATGCACTGAGTAAATAAAATAAGCTAAATAACCACAAACATACTAATAATTCAATGAAAAATGTCACGATATTCGTTGATAAGCTAAATCTCCTAGCCTCTTAGTTGCAGGATCCTTATACTATCTGGCACTTGTGGTGGCACGAGATCAACCATAAGCAATTGAAAATCTAAAGATACACGAGCAAATGTGCATTTCCCTGCCATATTTTCAGGCAAACCCGTACCGGGTGCATTCCGTACCTGTTTCCACTGCCTGTGCAGGCATACAGGCTTCCTAGGTTTGCACTCACACTGTGTGCATAATATTTGCAGATGTATTTTCTAGTTGAGAGCATCATATCAGTTAACATGATAACACTGTAATATTTGTTTATGTAACCATTGGTCAAGAAGCTTCTTCCATACCTCAAATGGTTAAATAGATTCTGAGAACATGGTGCAATTGAACACATGTTAACCCATTAAAGGCAATACGAATTAATACTGTATGATTGGCAAAATTTGCTTCTACGATTGATGGGTTTGCCAATGCAAAAGATTTATTCAAATAGGTTACCTGACCTCTATGGTGGCAGGAAAATTTAAAAGTGTAAGGAATTGCAAATTCACAAAATATATAAATAGAGTTTCGAATAGGGTGGATAGGTTACAAGTTATATATACAACTAACGGGACATGTACAACAATAGATCTTTGATAACTAATGGTGCTTAATTCTGTATTATGGAAAAAAGCTGTGAAGCCAGGAAACACAGGGGGGGTCACGTTTCCGCTTGGAAACATTTCAGAGACAGGAAACGGGGGGGTAACGCCAAAAACATTTCCGGAAACGTCACAGACGTTTCCGGATACGTTTGTGGCATTTCCAAAGGTTTTTGCTTTTAAAAAACATGATTACTTTAAAAAAAAAAAAACTTGCATTAAATGAACCCTAACCCTAATACAACTACCTAGACTTGCTAAACACACTTCCTAAAAGCTATATAATGACCTCTTGGGTCCATTCTAAATCACACTCTCATTTTTCTCTTGCTAAATACAGTTTTCATTAAACTAGCATTTAGCATTGTGAAGAGCAAAGAGACATCAAGGAGCAGCTTGAAGGAAGAGTTTAGGACTTGTTGCTAAGAGCTAAAGGCTTTAAGGAGGAATTTCAAATCAGATTTGGAAGGTGGGATTGACTTTAAGGAGGAAAAACCAGGAATTTTTCAAGTTTTTTTTTTTTTTTTGGCTAACGAAAATGTTAAAATGTTAATGTGTATCAATGATCACGAATGATGTGTGCATTCGTGATCATTGATCATGATGTCAATATGTAGGTTTAATTTAGTAATTTTAAAACTCTATGCCTAAAAAAATAAAAAAATTAACATTTTCTGTGTTTTTAAACGTTTGATTCAATGGCATCCAGTTCAGCTTCAGTGGGAGGGCATAAAAAGCATATATTCTTTTTTTAAATTATAAATATCATCCAAACTCTGTGTATGCTCTCACCTCGCACCTATACGGTGACCTTGGTCATCAAAAACATAATAGGATGTGTAGGGTTTTTAAATTTAGTTCTTTTTTGCTTTTTTTTTTACCGGTACGTGGGTACGGTTCGGGTACGGGTACGGGGATCCGGTACGTCGGTACGGCAATTTTTTTGGAGGCCCGGGTACGGCACTTGGGTACGGCAGTACAATATACATATAAAATATTAAAAATATTTTGAAAAGTAACAAGATAAGCAAAATTCCAGCCTTACACATGCATAGATTAAACAAATCTGAAATATACATAGGTGAAATAGCGACAAAAGTTAAAACATATTGATAATTCATTGTTCGAACTTATAACCAGTACATTGTTCAAATCAAAATGTTACAATGTATTATCATTATCTGACATTGTAAACACAAAAATGAAGAATCAAGATACATCAACATTCTAATTAGTAATAGACTAATAGTCTAATGGCTCTGCATCTTCTCCAATGTCTTCAACGAGAGCATCACTACCATCACGTGGTTCATTAGAACCACAAGCACCAGGAGTACAACCAGAACTATCAGCAATGCCGCTCCCGCTAGCCCCACTTTGCAGCTCACGCAAAGTACTATCTAGGTCCGGGTCTAGCAATGAAAGTTGGGCAATGGGAACATCCAAGTTTGGAGTCTCTGGGTCTATATCCCAACACTTTGTTGGCCCTTTCCTGTACTCATCCTTCTTATGTGATAGAAGGCGCAGGTTAGAATGCACAAAGACCAAATCCTCCGCCTTTTTTGCTCCCAACTTGTTGCGGTTAACTGAGTGGATAAATGAATATGTACCCCAATTCCTCTCAGCTGAAGAAGAACTCGCAACCTATTGAGGCAAGCCGCAAAGTCAATGCAAAATTAAAATTTTAAACTTATAAATATAAAGTAAAAAAGAAAGAGTTAAGAAATTAAAAAAATTAAAATCTTACTTGTGATAAAACTTTTATTGCAAGTGGCATGAGGTAGGGGTATGCTTGTCCATGGAGGTACCACCACGAATAAGCATCCATTCTGTATTTGTCACGAAGAGCGCTAATGGAGTGATCCCTGGAGGATATGAAATTCACAAACTCGCCTCTAACCATGTCTTCTACTTCTGGATCTGGGAAGATTCTAGAAAATGCTGCCTTATACCCCTCACTAACTTCAACATCCCTATATGGTGGGACCCTCCTAGGCAAAGAAAGGATCTCTGCGCTATAGTATTTTGGAGTCAAGGCAAAAGCAAGAAGATGCAATGGAGTAGTCATTTTGTTCCACCTTTCAATGAGATGTGAGTGGACTTCCTTGAAGAAGGTCTCTGTAGGATCTTGCTCTTTGGCATTTATGATGGTCTTAATTGACTCAATCATTGAGTCAATTCCATCATAAATCTCACCCATGCATGGATGATCCATATCAACAAATCTCAACATACTCACGATGGGCTCAGTAAAACTAAGCAAGTAATCCACACGATCCCACCATGTTTCATCCAGGATCAACAATTTCACATTTCTAGCCCTCTCACTGTTTGCTTGCCTCCATATACTCCAAAGGTCACTGATAACCATGCCACTCAATGCCTCTCGCACCTTCACAAGCCGTCTCAAGACGAGCGTGTGCGAGGCAAATCGAGTCTCAGCAACCTAATAAGAAATCAAAAGAAATAAAATTAAGACAAGTAAACTTAAAACATTCAAAATTCTACAAATTACAAACTTATAAAATTAATTTAATGAATTTTAAAAACTAATAATTATTTTTAAAAATAAAAAAGAATGTTACGGGCTACCTTCAATAGTTGCAATGTTGAGAATTTACGAAAGATGGCTTGGGACATGTGGTGGTTGCTGACAAACATTTGAATCTCATTTGCCTCCTCATATACTTGTTTGATCCAAGCAATTTTTGTGCCCAATTTTTGTAACATTAAGTTGAGGGAATGAACCGCACAAGGTGTCCAGAATATGTGTCCATACCGTGCCTCAACCAACAACCCTGCAGCTCTACAATTTTTTGCATTGTCCGTTACAACTTGGACAACATTTTGAGGCCCCACCGCCTCAATAGATTCTATGAGGATGTTGGCAATGAATTGGGCATCCTTCACTTGCCCCTCACAATCAATAGCCCTGAGAAACATTGCCCCTTTAGGACACACGGCAACCACATTGATCAATGGCCTATTTGCTGTATCTTTCCATCCGTCAGAAACGATGGACACTCCTGTTTCGAGCCATTGATTCTTGATGGGTAACAATGAGTCTTCAACTTTTTTTCTTTCTTTTGACAATAAGGTGGTGCGCACCTTTTCATACCCTGGGCTAATGTACCCTTGAGGGGCTTCATTAATACATCTCACCATATCTTGCCAGTATGGTGATCTAACAACATTAAATGGGACACCACATGCATAAATAAAGCGTCCAACACTTTGGTTAGCTATGTCCCTGCTTTCATTCTGGAATGCCCTTTCCAATGGGCCTACATCTTTTGTTCTTTTGCGAGAAAGAGGTGAATCCTCTTCCCCTCCAGTTGCAATAGGTGTAGACAAAAATGGGTGATCTGGGGCCACAACATCAACAGAAGGAGAAACAGGTGGCTTGCTAATGGTATGTGATCTTCCTTTTCTTGCCATAGGATGATTGGATTTTAATGCCATTGTTGCATCTGCTTCCTCTTGCTCTTTGATGTATGCAAGGGTCTTTGCACGTGGCAACCCCTTTCCATCCAACCCTCCACATGTTCTGATTCCGTGGCCAATAGCCCCACACAAATGGGCTTTCACCCGACTGTAGGAGCTCTTAAATTGCATATTACATTGTGAGCAAACCCAAACAAAACCCCCTCCACCTGGTAATTGTTCTAGTTGTTTGACATGCCTCCAAAGGGGGGAGGATGGATCATTTTTGTGAAGGAGACCTTTACTACTTTGACCCACAGAACTAGAACTCGCAGCCATTTTAAGTTTTTAACTGCACAATGCATTTAAAAAAATGAAAACAAATTTAGTCTTGAGAAAATGTTGGAAGTTTAAAATTTAAATTTAAATGAAATCAAATGTAGAAAAATGAAGCTTAAAAGTTAAAACAATAACAAAAAACAAACCAAAAAAACAACTAAAAAATAATAAAATATTAAATACAACTAACAAACTAAAACACTCTAAAAAAATCACAAAATACTTACCTCAATACACCCAACACCAATAATGCAAGCTCCTTGAACTCCTTGTCACTTGTTGCAAGCTCCTTCAACTATATGGCACTTGAAATCAACCCTAAGCAATTGAAAATAGTGGAAAAATTGAAGGTGAGAGTCAAATATGCAAATAAGAGGCAAGAATGAAAATGTGAGGTAAATGACTTGTTATTGTTGTTGTTATAGAGTTTGGGCGCACAAATTAGGGTTGAAAAGAATATTTTAATGTTTAGAAAGTCGGTTTGACCTTTGTTTTGACCAAAAAACAAAAAAAAAATTAAAAAACGCGTCAAAAAAGGGTCCGGTTCGGCGCGGGTTCGGGCAGGGTTCTCCCTGCAGGCCCCGGGTACGGCCGGGTACGTCCACAGATGTACCCGGCCGTACCCGGGGCCTGCAGGGAGAACCCTGCCCGAACCCGCGCCGAACCGGACCCGGACCCCGTACCCGCGCCGAACCGGACCCGAACCTGCCGCCCTTAGAGGCTACTATTGAGTCAGTGGGCCCTGCAAGCGTTGTCCAAGTCATCACAGGCAATGCCAAAAATTGTAGAGCAACAGGGATGATTGTTGAGGGGAGATATGAGCACATTTTTTGGACACCTTGTGCAGTACACTCCTTGAATTTGATGATGCAAAAGATTGGCAAAATACCATGGATTGAGGAAGTTTATATAGAGGCAAATGAAATCCAAATGTTTGTCACAAATCATCATATGTCCCAGGCTATCTTTAGGAGGTTCTCGACATTGGAGTTGCTGAAGGTAACCAAACAATTTCCTAGTTTCTAATTTTTATTAGCTAACATTTTATAAAAGATCAAATTATCAATTGAATTCCGTTTAAATTTAGTTTTATATTTTATTAACTTGCTTTAATTTATTTTAATAGGTTGCTGAAACAAGATTTGCCTCTCACACGTTCGTCTTGAGACGACTTGTGAAGGTAAAGCAAACTTTAAGGCTTATGATGATTGATGATGTTTGGTCCGTGTGGAGGCAAGCAAACACAAAAAGAGCCATCAAAGTAAAATCAGTGATACTCGATGATATTTGGTGGGCAAACATTGCATACTTGCTTAGTTTTACTGAGCCTATTTTATCTATGATTAGATATGCAGACACAGATAATGCGTGCATAGGGGAGATCTATGATGGCATTAACTCTATGCTTGAAAAAATTAGAGACATGATACAACAACAAGAGCAGGATCTTGAAGAAAACTTTTACGGTGGAGTTAAGACCGTGATCATGAGAAGGTGGAATAAAATGACCACCCCATTGCATCTCCTAGCCTATACCCTGAATCCCAAATTTTATAGCAGTGAAATACTTGCACTACCTGGTAGGCAAAAACCATATGATGACCATGAAGTTGCAAGTGGAGCTAAGGTAGCATTCTAGAGGCTTTTTCCTAATCAGATGTAGCTAGTACGGTCCACTATGAAATGACGCTCTTTGTCTCTTCTTCTAATAGTAGCATGGGTGAAATAGATGTAGTACTTGACAGGTACAAGATGACCCCATCCATGTGGTGGTGTGCACATGGCCATGATGTCAAGTGGTTGCGACCTGTTGCCATTAAAATCCTTTCACAGGTATCAAATATTAAAATGAAATCAAAAGATTGTTTATTAATTAAAAATGTATGTTCTTACTTCTTAGTAAATTAATATTATTAGTATTACTAATTGAAAATTTCTAACTTCTTTTTTGTAATAGGTGGCTAGCAATTCTTCAGTAGAGCGGAATTGGAGTACATATTCCTTCATCCACTCAGCCAAACGGAACAAGTTAGCATTCAAGAAGGCGGAAGATTTAGTGTATGTGCGTTCCAATTTGCACATTCTATCACACAAGAGTGAAGCCTATGTTAGAGGTCCCAACAAACTTTAGGATATTGATCCTGAGACTAGCAACTTTGATGCTTTTGTTGTAACTCTTAACCAACTTTCACTACTTGGTATTGATGAAGAAGAATCAAGATCTTTTGTAGAATGGAGGGAGAGCGGAGCTAATGGGAGTGGAGATGTCAGTGCTAGTGTTGTTCATAGAGATGATTATGAGGAAAATCTAGATGATATATTCTAGAATCTAGATTATTATTATGTATATGTGAATCATTGAAATTGTAACCATGTTGAATGATGACTCTTTAGAAGTTCAAATTTCAATGAATTCAAAATATTTTGAGTGCTTTATCAATTATCTCTTATGGTTTTACAATTATAAAATTAGTACTATGCATATATATATATATATATATATATATATATATTTTTTGCAATTTTTTAATAATATATTGTACGGACGTTTCCATCGACGTTTCATATCCAAGGTTTTTTGAAAATTTTCGTTTCCGCGTTTCGTACCCGTTTCCGTTTCCATTTTTGTTTCCGTTTCCTAACAACATAGGAAAAAAGACTTGGTTCAAACCACCCTTTGAAAATAAGACTTGGTTCAAACCACCCTTGAGAGGAAAAACAAGTTTTAAATTGGCACACCCACACCAGTGTTTTAAAAACCATTCCGGTTCTGGTTCGGTTTGACCGGTTCATTAAAAAAAATTGTAAACCATTAGAAAAACCGAACCAATGACTAGTTCCCTACAAAACCAGCCGATTCAGTACTGAACATTCCGGTTTTGTACTGAACCGGTCAAACCGGTTGGTTCCGTACTGGACCAGTCTGAACTAGTTGAGGAGCAAGTTTTGCCTTAAAACATTTTTTTTCCAATTTTAGCTTTTAAGTTACTTTTTCCCAACCCTAACCCTAAAATGATGTTATATAGACCCCGTTTAGAACAACGATTAAATGATCTCATCTTCGTGCAATACAACCTCCGGCTAAGGCACAACCAATTACTGAATAGGATACCTAATACAAATCCCATTGTCTTGGATGATATTGATCCAACCTCAGAATGGGTAGAGGAGAGTCACCTGGCAGAGTTTGATCCCGATGACTTGGGGTGGATGGCTTTGGATGATGAACCACTAGTAGCACCAAACATGGCAAACACTAGCCGTGCTACTACAACTACTGCAGATGTCCTGAGGAGTCCAATGTGTCTGAGCCAAAGGAACATGATGACATTGATGAGGATGAGGATCCCATTCTTAGCAGTGGTGTTGAGTTTGATGATTGATATCAAACATGTAGTAGCTTGTAGCATATTGTTTTTTTCTATAGGCCATTTAGAGCCTCATTGTTTATGTATTTTGTTTCAGATATGTAGTGCACTCGGTGTCGTTTTGCTATATTTACCCTTACATGGTATATGCATGAGCAAACTTTGCATATTTTGTCTCTAATTGTTTGTAATCATGGTTTGGAATCTTTAAAATTTCTTGTTTTCATTAAAATTGTAATATTTTATGTATTTTTTAGTAAACCGGTTCATAAGTTTTAAACTGGTCCAATTCTGGTCTTCCGATTCTGAACTCTGGTTCCGATTTTTGAAACATTTGCACTTAACACAATGTTTTTTTGAGTCTGAGTTCCGAACTTCAAAACATCGACCCACATTGATAAGGAAGCTCAAACATCGATATGATACAATTCTTATACATGTCTATGATGCATTTATCAACTGACTCTTCAATAACTGGTTTTACGCTTGGCAGGCTTTTTTTGCTGTTTTAGTTGAAGAGTTTTGGTTTATTATATCAAATTGATATGTTTATCAATGTGAATCATTGTATTCTCATATAAGCAATGCCAATTGATGAGCGATCTGGTAAATGGGAAGTCATTGAGGTTTTTAATTACAGGAACTCTTTACACCATTCTTGTAATGGTCCTTATTAATCTAAGCAATTCTAATTGCATTTTGTACATTCCTATGATTGATGTGGGTGTATAATAACCCAAAGGAAAATATTCAAGCCGTATTAAATAAGCAATAGCTTGGTTATAAATATGTGTAACATGAAGCATTTAGGCAATGCAAATGATGTATTAAAGTTCATTTTCATAAGGGGACACTTAGATAAACCTGAATTACGAACCAGACACCTTACCCCATCAAAAAAATATCAAAAATAATAGAAGTTGAGAAGCATGCCAGGTTCATTGGTGTGACAGATAGGAGGAACATTACGACATTGCTAAAACGTGCATCATTATATGTCACCATAGTTGGAAAACTCGGCGACTCACTGTACAAGTACTCGCCAACTTTATGACTAAACGAAAAACCGCCCAAATAAACTCGTGACTCATGCTCGCCAATTGACTCGCCGAGTCAATACCCTTTTCCAAGCAACTCGGTGAGTTCGAAGAATATAAACTCACCATACGCCAATTTAAAATGCGGAACATGGTTTTTACTGAAAAAACACTGAAAAAACACTTTTGGCTCTTTTTAAGGCCCTACACTTGATTTTTCACTCACACAGGTGACCATTTGAGCTTCCTTTGCTTGTGTTGAAGAGGATTTTACAACTAGGAGCAAGTAAATTCAAAAAGAGAAATTAGAGAATTTCATTTGGAGTTAAGTTTTTTTTTTATTCTTTCAAGGATGTTTTCAAATTTTTGATATTATTTATGTTTTATAGTTTCATCATCGTAATGAATGAAACATGTAATGTAATGTTGCAAATGCTTATAATCTTTTTATACTTTTTGCAGCAAGATTTATGTATTTTTTGTTACGCAGGATTTACAATTATAAACGTTTGAAAATATTTACATAGGGTTATTGAAAGACAATTTGTTTTAATTTTTGAATGAGATTGCTTGGATAATGTTGTTTTTAATTAAATTTAGCAGTATTTTTACTTTTTAAATAGTGCAATTTTATAAAGGTAGTTTTTTGTTGCAATTGAGTTTACAGTTTTTTAATTTTTTAAATGTACATTGTGTTGCATATTAGAGCTTACCAATGGCATCAAGTGGCATCAAGTTCAACATCTGGGTCAGCATCACTAGCAGGAACCGTTCCCACTAATGCTTGTACGGTTGCTTGAAAGTATGGTGTACGTGGAGTAGTTCAGAGAACCGTGGTTTGTAGTTTCTACGGCTAAATGTTTTTTGGAGGCATCAATCGCCTGAAGTATCATCTTGCATGTATTGTTTGTCGAGACATTGTGGTATGTTCCAATGTTACAGTAGAGGCAAAACAAGAGATGAAGGAAAAGTTGGCAGAACTAGAGGAGAAGCAATTACAGAGGGAAAGGATGCATGCAGCCATAGCAGAAGTCATTAAACCTGGAATGACAGAGGATTCAAAGGACGATGTGGCAACAATTGTGGACTCTATTTGCGGTCCATGCATACGAAGCGGAAGAGGCACATATGTTTCATCGAGTTCAAGCAAAGCGATACATAGTTTTTTTGTACCAAGAAGCATACCTGGGGCACAACATTCGTTGCAAGGTACAGGCTAAAACAAGGATGCACACGAGGAAGTAAATAAAACATGTGCGAATTTTTGGTACAACAACAACCTTCCCTTCAATGTGGCAAACTCGTACTAGGAGTACTTGGTGACAGCATTGACAATTGCAGGGAAAGGGTACAAGGCACCCTCTCTAAAAGACTTGACTGAGAATTGCTCAAGGGTGCAGTTGCAGATGCAACGACAGAATATCCATAAATAGATGATCAAAAGGGCGGACAGATGGAAGGAACCGCACTCTCATCAATTATTTTAGTGCTTTCAAATGGTGGGATGGTATTTTGAAGTCAATTGATGCCTCTAACATAGTTAAAAATGCAAACAATTTGAGTCTTGTGATGCAGAGGGTCATATTAGAGGTGGGTATCCAAATGTTGTGCAAGTTGTCACAGACAATGCAACAGCATATGTGGCGGCTGGGAGACTACTACAAGAGAGGCACCCATCACTCTTTTGGACTCCTTGTGTGGCCCAATACCTTGACCATTCTTTTGGAGGAGTTAGGCAAAATTGATTAGGTGATGCCAATTATAGAAGATGCATGAAATATAACCAAGTACATATATAATCACCCTTGAGTTCTCATCTTGATGAGAGAACAGGCGAAGGGGAAAGAGCTTGTGCGAGACAATGTCACAAGGCTTGCAACTAATTTCTTGATGTTGCAAAGTATTTCTAGTATGTTGGCATCATTGAAACAAACATTTGTCAGTCAAAACATGGCTAAACTCACAATATTCAAAGAAAGTTAATGGAGAGAGGACTAGAAAAATGGTTTTTGATAATGTCTTTGCAAAGAGAGCTATAGAGATCATTAAGGTAACTTCAAAATTCAAATTAAATTTCAAGTCGATTCCTTTATTTTAATTTTTAAATTATAATGTATTGTTATTTACTTATTTACTTTATTTGTATGTGTTTGTAACTTTAAAGTTTAAGTTGTGTAGGTGTCATAATCGTTGTTGGGGGTTTCGCGTTTGGTTGATGGTGAGCAAAACCTGATAGGATACATTTATGAGGCCATGGATAGGGTCAAAGAGGCCATCCAAGACTATTATAGGGGGATATAATCAGATTTGGTCCCTTTTGGAAGATAATTGATTGCAAGTGGATCAATCAACTCCACCAACCCATTCATGCAGTGGGGTACTATCTCAATCCCAAATTTTTCTTCTCTGATGGCTTCATAGATGTGAACGGGGAGGTTATGGAAGGCCTCCCAACATGCATTGAGAGGATGATATTAGAAGTTGAGGTGAGGGACCCCATTATTTCAAAGCTGCAGAATTACAAGCATGTTAAGGAGAGGTTCTTTTCTTCGGCATTAGTTATCCATGGAGACCCACGCAACCACCAAGTAACAAAACGTAGAATGTTTACTAAGTTACTTATATATTACAAATTTAATTTTATTAATTACTTATAAACTTTTGATTATCTTATTTGTAAATTCATTGTTGGGAGGATTGGGGAGGAAATATCCTACATCTTCAAAAGCTAACCCTAGAATTTTATCTCAACCTTATAGTGCTTTTATATGTGAACGCAACAAAAATTTGTTTGAAGTAATTCACACGAAGAAGCAACAAGTTGACTCAAAAATGCCTTGAACTTGGTTTTTCTGCAAACAATCTCCGATTCACATAAGAAAAGTGGAGGCCACATTGAGGAGCTTATTGATTTGGATGAGATCGATCCATATAACAACTGGAGTGGGCAAGAAGAGGAAATCCCTGCGTTCGCAGAGGATGAGATTGTTTCTTTCGAGAGAGAAGTTATGGGGAGAGAAGCACTAGCAAGAGATATTGGATTGGATGACATCTTTGGAGGTGATGTCGAACATGCAACACAGGAGCCACTGCCATCTATTACCATGGTGGGGCCGCAATCGGAGCCTTCCATGAGGGGCAAACAACCGTAACCAAGTGTGGGGACTAGTAGAGGCAATAGACCCTCTCAAACAATATACCCAATATTTCTCTAGAACGGAGAAGAGGAAAATGTAAATTATTGCAAATTGTAACTTGCATAGATATGACAATTTATCATGATAATTTTCAATGACAATTATCATAAATTCATAACACTTATCAATTGGTGGTTGCATTTGCATTATGATGTAATTTTGTATTGTATTTGTATTCAAATCTAATAGAAAACACTTCTCCAACATTTTATGGGCTCATCTGATACATTTTGTAGCTGTGTTGCTTAAAATTTATGTTTTTTAAATAAATTTGTGTATTTTTTATGTTGTCGAGTATTCATGAGTATTGGCCGAATATTGCCGAGTTTTTTCTGAGTCAAATTTTTTTTGGTCTGCCGAGTATGATTATGCGAACTATCATATGGACTGCCAATGGGCATACAGATGAATGTATGTGGTTAAGATGCTTCCCAGCCACCCTTCGGGAAATGGCTATTGATTGGTATGTATTGATTGTTGGCCATAGGTAGTTGGTAATGAATCTCAGGAATATGTTTAGTTGTTGACAGTTGATGTTAGATGACAACCCATTGAGTCTTCTCGTCACATAAATAGAATGGCGTATATCAAGGAAAGGGCACTTGTATCAGCTCCTCCCTGTACTGTGCTAATTGTATCGAGACTTATCTTTTATGAATACAAGCTGCTCTGGTCTGGACGCTTTACTCTGCAGTTGTATGCCATACAATTACTATTCTGTGTATGCTGCTATTGATAGTCTAGTATCTCAGTAGACATTATTTATGCTACAAGGTTCATGTCTTCCCCAAAAATGTATATTCAATGTAGTATTCAACACCAGACACACTTTTTTCATCTCCTAGTGTGGCTTACATAGTGTATTCCATGAAAATACTAAAATGTGAGGATTTGTTTCAGTGGAATAATATATCCACACCAAGGAACTGAGTTTGCCTATCCATGTGGAAGGTGATTGATGAGAAGGTTCAGTGTAACAAATGTTAAGACCATAACATGATAAGCATTGGTGATGAGGACATAAACACAAACTCTCATATTAATAGGTCAGCAGGTTTGCATATCCACAGCAGTGCCAAGGCCTAATCTGTAGCCTTCAACAACTTGGAATATAGCATGGCATTGTTCCTGCACACGTCAAGAACCACGAGCAGTCCAAATGGAGTTCCTTTAAGTCAGGTCAACCTGAAGTTGTTCTTTAATCCCCTAGTCATCAATAATATCTCTATTTATTTTAGATATGGGTCCAACTCTATGATACGTTTTGCCTTCCTTCAATGATTGTTTGGTTTAATTACAACTCACAAAAAAATCCACTTTAGATTACACTTTTGAGCACCCTTTGTCTTGATATCACTGAATTTCTCACCAGTCTAAATTTCTAATGCAAACTATGCCGTTGTATTCAATAAATTCCATCAGATTTTTGATGAAACATGGCATTGACCGTTTTCATTGGTAGATCAAGGAACAGCAGCAGCCTCTGGGACCCATGGGATGCCATGGATTTTAATGCTCTGGCTTTTTTGCTCTCACAATGCACAGGCCATCATCAACACCAGGGTTGACTGGAAGGAAATCCCTCAATAACACATTGTCACTGCTGATTTTCATGTAAGTTATATATTTTCAGTTATTTTTTCTCATATATCTTCATCATTTATTACATATCCTTTTGAAATATTTTATTTTATTTGCAGGTTTGAAGGAGAAATTGAAAATTGACTTGGTGGATAAGGGCACTCTGTGAATAAGCAGAGAATGTGGCCGGTGGGGGGTAATCAAGAGAAATATTTGTGAGACAATTTTAACTGCCCAAAAATGTCAACAATGATTGGATTTCTGCCACGTTGGAGAATAGAGTGTTAAGGGTGGATGTGCCCAAGCATAAGCCCAAGTCTGCTTCCGATGGCAATGTTAAAACTTTCAATGTTGAATATGGTAAGAGGGTGGTTGAGAAATACCAAATACATCCCAGTTCTGTTACAAATTGGTAGTGTTTTTGTTTAATGGTTGCTTCCTCAAGATTAATGGCATGTTTGACATTTAGTGCTCAGAGGTGCGTTATTTCCATGTTAATATATGCTCATTTTGATGAGATATGTGTGCTTATTTTTGTGAAGTTTTTTGTGGGATTACATATACACAGGCTCAGTTTTGTAATGATTTTCATTAATAAAGTTCATACCCATACATTTTCAATAAAACACAAGCAAATCTTCAAGTTTTACATATAAAAAATTGTTCTAAAATTTTTGATAAATAAAGATTGCAGGATATGCACAAAATGGGCTTATTGAAAATGCCTACAAAAAATTTAAGCAAATTAAATTAGCAGCTTTTAGTTCAGTCTCCGCAACATTTGCCAGTATCCTCCCAGCATGTTCCAAAACGGGAACTCTAAAATAGGATATGGTCATCCATCAAAGCAATTAAAAGCATATTTTTCTCTGATATTGTAATTTTAAGTGCCTGGTAGACATATATGCAAAATGTGGAAGCATAAAGATAACACATGAAATGTTTTCCAAAATGTCTCAAGATCCAAGAAACTTGAAAGTAATATTTACACTTTAGTCATTTTATGAAATAACTTAGATGATTGTATTATCTTCATGGGTTTGGGACACTTTTACATTCCATGCTGGCTAGAAAAATTAAAAAATAAAATGCACCAAATAAAATATATATTAAATTAGTTTATGTATCTTGTAAATAATAACACTTTACAAGTATATGTAATTTTTTTTAGGGCATCAGTCATGTTGGATCAATAAGCTTGTGCCTATCAGCTTATTAGAGTAACTGTAGAAACAACTGGTCCAAAGGCAGATCATCATGGCTCATTGGCTCATGTGTAGGTTACATTATCAAATGATCCCCTTCTAATTTTGATGGGTTGTCATGGTGCACATAGCTTAGTGATGCAAAGGATACAAGACAGAAATTTGTTTTTAAAGAGGCATACGTCACCTTAGCATATTCTGAGAGTCGACAGTTTTAAAGGTAGGACAGAGACAACTAAGTTGAATCCTCACTGTCATGTCAGAGTGGATGAGTTCAATCTAGGCACAAGAAATGATATCATTTCCTACAACTACGGTGTTATGATGCAATCATAGAAAATCAGTTGGTACCACAACATTTATTATTGATTGCTACTATAATATATTCACTGCAAATACTCCTGGCACACTAAAAGTGGCCATGCAGGCTCTCAGATTTCTTTTTAGACCTTGACAAGTAACTCTTATTTTAACCAAAGTTGCTCGCTCTTACCCAACTGGTTTCTCAACAAATTGTTAGATGATGAATGGAATGCCCTTATCTGTCAAGCTAACATCATAGTCACTGCTGCTGTGTGGATGATGATGAAGATATTACTACTTCCACAACTGAGAAAAATGCAGCTAATATGGGGTGGAGGCAATCAATGATTTCATCCATTAATGGTAATATAATCACATAAACACATTTAAGGTAACTCACTTTTGTTTTCAATTTTCATGAGTTATTGTACACTGCAACTACGAACAAACTAGTAACATTGATTGTATAGCTACAAGTGACCAATTCATCATCCATTATCCAGTTTACAGTACCTTCATTATTGATAGAAAAAATCGAACATTATAGCTCCTTCCAAATTGCTTGCTAATATAGGAAAAGTGAGTCTTTAAGGGACATATTTGAGAGGAATCAATTAAAGGCAAGACGCGACATTTAGCCAACCAAAGGTTACCATGAAGAGTAACGTGTTAACAACCCAATAAAAATAGCAGTAACAAGAAAAAAAGGAGAAGCTCAATTCACATTAGAGACACATACATTTTATGATGAATTCACAATAAACGAAGTTAACAAAATTTGCTTCTAGATAAAAAAATAATGAAAAAGCAAAGCTAGGAAAAAGTAGCCCATGTATGCAAACAGAAAATTTAACAGTTGAGGCAAGTAACAAACCTCAACCAAGGAACAATCACTGATGTGTCTAGCCCACCACTATACGCCAAAACCACTTTATTTAATTTTCCACGGATTCCTCCACTTTTTGCCTCTGATGTTTCTGTATTTCCTTCAGTAGCTGATGCCGTTTTAATTGCTGCAATAATAAGATTTCAATTTTGGTGACTACGACTCTTAACACATTATGTCCTAAAACAAGTTTTAAACAATACAAAGAACAAACACCATTGCAAAATGCTGGAACAAATGATAAATTAAAGACTTTAATACTATAACATGTCACCCTAAATTTTATTTTCGGAAAAAAATCAATTGTAAATATATTAAAATCGAAAAAGGATCCATACAGAACAAATTCCCGGAAATAAGCCGCAAAAGCAATAATGTTACAATGAAAAAAGAACTTTGATCTAGAAGCTCCTACTTAGAAATAAAACAAACATAGGGCTTGTGATACAACATCTTGTTCACACATCTAGAATTTCCAAAAGAGGATCCACACTTTTGTCTTTGGATGTTTGTTCATAGTGAATCAATGTGTAAGAGTCTTCTAGGTACAACGGCATAGGAGCAATACTATAATGCCACTGCTACTGCTGGGGCACATGTATCCCTGTGCTAGATACGGATAAAGGTAGACCGTGGATCGGATACCATTTGGATACCTTACCCAGCTGTATCTAGATATAAACCCATTAACTAGGCCATATCAAATACAGTTCCATACGGTATGCAGACCTACTATAGCCGTATCTGATTTAAAAGTTAAAATATTAACAAAATAAACCCTTCAAATGGCTGAAAAGATGTTTAAACTGCAAATGACCTTCTATGATGCATTTTATTAGAAACAATAGAATACATTGAGGTGAGAATGTTGACTCGCTCTTTTACTTCAAATGTTCACATTGGATTTCTTTAATCTGCAATTCTTTTGATTTGTTTCCTTGGGCCTATTCTGCTTCTTGTCTTCCATTTTACTAATTTCTGTTAGCTGCAACCTGCAAAAAATTTCAATCCATTGAATACCCAAATTGCTACCTTTCCCGTGGGCTGGGAGTATATAATTTGCAAATAAATTTAATTTAATATAAATTTGTTTATTATTAACAATTCATAATTATTATTAATTATGAATTTTGAATTATAAACAAATTTATTTATTGTAAGTTTGTCATATCCCACCATATCCATATTAGGGGGGCCTTAGAAATTGACCATATCTGTATCTGATACTGTATCCGAATGCACGTCTGTATCTGTATCCATGCAACTCTGCTGGAGTGTATTCATCCATATTATATGTTATACAATTGTTGCTATGAATAATCACAACACGACAAACCAAGATGTGCCATTCAATTTATTTGAATTTTGTTTTTGCACAAAATTTGAGCGTATAAATAGCATATCAAATACAAATGTCGTAATATTTTCCCTACAAAGGAATAATGCAGAAATACATATAGTATAAAATTAAAAAAATATTGCATAGCCAACAACTGTAGATACTGTAGTACCCATGTCTGCAAAGGGGTATGACAGTTAAACCCTTCCAACCACTCAAAGGGGTGCTGACCATGAACTAGTACAAAATATTGAGGTAATCACATTTCGCTACCATTAGCACATAACATAACCCAAAACTTGTTATTCGCAACACGTACGAGCTTATTACATAATGTTCTGACTACATACTAACATAAAGAATGCATGGTACACATATGGTAGACACTTATTCTAGTGTCTATATCTACCACCAACCAGTCCAACTCCTCCCCTCCCCCTCCTTGACTTTCAAGTGTCCATGCTGACACTCAATATATAGAAGGAGGGTGATTGATACAGGACTCCTCTATGCCACGGCTCCACCGCAAATGAAAAGTATTCAAACAGCTCTCATACGAGAACGTTTGGTCCCATCAGTTCGAAGGCAGGCTTGGGGCAGCAACCCAAAAAATAATTTATTCATTTACTTTTTGTTCCGCTTCTTTTTCACGAAAAATAACACCAAATCAACTTCAAAATCCCATTTTTTCCGGAAATATTTTTTTTAACTTTGACATTTGCTACAAACTTTAAAATTTGACATAATATCGTCACAGAGAGATGTTGACATTACCCTCAATACACTGTCAATTTATCTCCATGCAGTCATGATGTCACGTCTTGAAAGTCCAAACTTTTTATAATATATTGTTCGGATGTTTAAGTGTCGATTCGTACCCGAGGGTTTTTTGAAAATCAACGTTTCCGTATTTTGGACATGTACCTATACCAATACTAGTTTTTGTTTCCTCGCAACATAGTAAGCAACATAATTCCTAACAAGTCATATGTTGGAACACTCTTCTAACAAAACAATGGTGTTGGCAAAGGAGCATCGCCAATCCTTCTCTGGCAACACTCTCCTAGCAAATGTTCCCTGCTAAAGATTTTTTGGCAATGCTATGCTTTTGGAAGATACTCTACTTCTAGCGAATGTTCTCCACCAAAGACTCTTTGGCAATGCTCGTGTTAATTTCCACGTCTGCCAAATCCCAAATCTAGCAACTAGCTAGCAATGACTATGAAAAGGCAATAACTCTAGCGATGGAAGTGTCTACTCATGGCACCTCACTACAACTGATAATGTTGAACCATGGCCAATTGCTTTGCCAGCTGCCAGCACCAAACCAGAAAATTGCATAAGTTGTAGTTTGTAGAAGAGACACGTTAGCCGGCATTGAGGGCAAAGAAAAAGTTAGGTAGAAAAGTACAATGTTAGTCAAAGAAGCAGTGGAAATGAGAGGCAAACATCTTATATATACCAGGTGTCTGTAATGCAAGAGGGTGACAAAGGAACAATTTACTCACATCAGTTATTCAATACAAGCTAGGTTGCCAAGAAACGGGTACAGGTACGGGTTCAAAATGCAGAAACGTCGATTTTCAAATAAACCTTGGGTGTGGGTGTGAAACGTTACGGAGACGTCCATACAATATATTATAAAAAAAAATTAAAAATTATATATGTGTGTGTGTGTGCATAGCATTTTCAAAATTTTAGTCCAGGGAGCATAAGAGATAAAGCACTCAAAATATTTTGTATTCATTGAAGTTCTAAAGATTCATCATTCAACTTGGTTACAATTGCAATGTTTCATATATACATGATTATAATCTAGATTCTAGAATATATCATCTAGATTTTCTTTTAGTTTGTTTGATCATTATCCGAGAACAGATTATTGGTTGGCAAACATTTTATCAAGCAACGGTTTTATTATCCATATACATTTCCACAGAGATCCTACTGGTCACTAATCTAAATGTAACAAAGAGGTTAACAATGAGAATTTGTCCCAGATGCTGACACAGTAAGCTTCACAACTCACTTGGCACTTAACAGTAAGAATAGCTATTTACTTGGGCACTTAATAATAAAATTTTCAGCTCTATGAGGAAATTGAAAAATATACAAGCATTAATATCTCATCTATTCTTCTTTTACTTGCTCCATAACATTCTGTAAATCCTTTTGGTAGTTTTGGGAGATTTTGTTCTCCATCGGTGCAAGTAATCTGGACATTTTGGAAAAGACAGGTAGACTAGCTTACAGCCCTCGGCAATATTTTTCCATTTAAACAAGAAACTGTTTCAGAAAATCCAGGATAGACTGCCTTCAATCCATTACAATATTTTGAAAATAAATTGTTTCTTAAAATAATAAAATAAGACTATTAATATAACAAGAATAACTGAAGGAAATGTACCGCAAACATCCCGGAAATGCCGGGGACATTTCCAGGATGTTTCGTACCCATTTCCGTACCGGAAACATTTCAGGCAGGGTACGGGGGGCTGGGGGACGTTTCCTGGCAACATAGAATACAAGTAATATATTGGAACACTCTTCTAGCAAAACATTGGTTTTGGCAAAGAGCATGACCAATCCTTCTCTGGCAACCCTCTCCTTCCAGCAAATGTTCCCCACCATAAATTTTTTGGTAATGCTTTCTTCTGGAGGATGCTAAGCTTCTAGCAAATCTCCACCATAGACTCTTTGGCATTACTTGTGTGTGGTAATTTCAATTTCTGCCAATGCCCAATTCTAGTGGCTCAGCTAGTGATGACTTTTAAAAATGGCAATAACTCTCGCAATGGCCGTTTTGAATTGTGGAACCTCGCTACAATTGGTAATGTTGAACCCTAGCCAATTGCTTTTCCAGCTGCCAGCACTAAACCAGAAAATTTCGTATCTGCATTTTGTAGAAGAGGCATATCAGTTGGCATTGAGGGTAGAGGACAAGTTCGGTAGAAAATGACAATGTTAGTCGAAGAAAAAGAGGAAGTGAGAGAAAAAAGCCATGAATATTCCAGGAGCCTGTAATGCAAGAAGGTGCAGAAGGAACAAGCTACTCACATCAGATTCATAGAGGTGACTCTTATTCCATTAGAAAATAAGGATATGAAGGCAGAAGTCATCATAAGATTCAATGAAATTCATTTCAAAAGCAGTCAACATGACCATCAGGTATATGAATGTTTGAAAACAAAAACAAGAAGTGAGCCAAAATAGATATTGGAATGCTGAATACAAACGAAACAAAAGTTATGATCTTTTAATTATGGAGAAAAAAAGAAACAAACTTACTTCTTTTTTAAAGGAAACCGCTAGAAGTGAAGGAAGAATATAAGTACCTCAAGTTGATTTACACAACAAGCTTAGTTGGGAGACTTGCATGGCAATAATAATACAAGGGGGGCGAAAGGATTTATGCTTGCAGAAAAATAGATATTGGAATGCAGAATTGTGGGATTGGAAAACCAAAATAACAGTGTTCGGTTTGCTTGTCATGTCACTAGTCCTCTACAAATTTGAAGTTTGGGGCAAAAAAGTGTCAGATCTGAGTTGGAGACAAATTGTGAAAAACCAAAAATCTAATCACAAGCAATCATAAAATTAAAAATATCTGTTTTATTATTTTATATGATATTTTATTAGCTGAAACAGGTACTTTCCTGTTGGAGGCATCAGTTGCAATTAGGATGTTATGTTATTTAAAGAAGACAAAAGGTGTGGAGACTCATCATTAGCTCAAAATGGTTGTAGAGGAAAAGTTAAGCAAGAAAAAGAAAATATGGATGAAACAAAACAAGTGGTGAATAAATGGGGCACCAATATGCAAGAGTGCCCAAACACTAATGAGAAAATAAAATGGTACGTCAGACAAAAATTCTGCGTGGCCATATGGACAAAGCAACTTGGACGGAAGAAAGAATACAAGGTCAAATAACTAATCCCACATATGATCACGTTGGAAAGACCTATAGGAGTAGAAATCAAGAGGAAAGTGAGATGTCGATGGCTCAACTAAGGACTAGCTCACATCATTGTAGGTATGAAATCGATAGGTGGGTAACACCTAGAGAAGAGTGGGATAATAGAACATGTCTATTTTGTACCAAGGGGTTGGTGGAGATAGATTGGCACTACAATATGGATTGCGTAACTTATGGTGATATCTAAATCAATTATGATGACAACCTGAAACACAACAATCTAACTGTCTTGTCTGAGGAAGTAAGGCTTGATAAAACAAAACAAAATCTGATTTAAGATTCATTGTAGAATATCCTGCATCATAAAATATATATACGTTTACAAAACTAATTGGACAGCCAATGTTTCAAGCGGCAGTTTTTGCACCGATCACTTTTGTTAATGCTCTTGATCCTACCATAGAGTGCTTGGTCTCGTGGCCATTATTAAAACTAATGGGAGCTATATAGCAACCAAATTGCACTCGACAGCTGCCCATGGTTGACGGTAGCTTACCATAATTTGCTTGTTTTGTTTGTCTTGGATTCGACCTTGTGATTATCCACCTACAAGCACTTCGATCTCACCATTCCACCTAACATGTATTTTTAAACAATTCAACAACTTTTCTATTTATCGACTTCTCAGTTGGACTACCCGAAATTTGTGGTCGAACAGCCCAAACAGGTAGAAATCGGTTGCAGCATAGCTTTGTCCGTAAACATCTTTCATTTATTCATTGAACACACGAAACAAATATATATATATATATATATTAAATGCATTGTGAGTACAACGTAAATTAAATTTCAAGTGCTGATATGGCATTATTTAGATGTCATGTGGATGCCAATTTAAGATGCACAAGTAAAGGGTACTCTCCCTTAATTACACCAAGAAAGCAAGCAATAGTGGTGAGAGCAGTGGTAGGAGAAGAAACTCACTTGAATTATATGGAGATCCACCTCTCCCAAACATCCATTCCTGTGCAAGTGAAAATCAATTTGAAGGCTGAATCTCAATGGTAGGGACATTTGAACCCTGTTTTGTCAGAGGTTCAACCCAAGGGGTCCCCAATAACTCTGACATCCAGTGGAGACCACCTCTCCCAAACACCCATTCCTGTGCAAGTAAGAAAAAATTTGAGGCCTGCGACTCAGTGGTAAGGATGTTTGAACCCTACCTGCTGAATCACACATTCAATTGTAGTTTCCGCTGATAATTTCACTACATTTTATATTTAAACATTTTTCGTTTGGGCTAAAATTTGAAGGTGGGTCTAGCGATTAGTAAGCTGGGAGGTTGGTCTGGAATTTGAATGTGTGTCTGGCAATTGGCAACCATAGATTCACATAGAAACTTTAAAGTCGTACCCGTAAAAAATAGCATCAGGGAAGGGATATATCAAACCACAGATTCAAAAATCGCCAGAAATCACTGATTAATTGTGATAAATCGTGAGTTGACTGTCAAACAATTAATCTCTTCACAAATCATGAGCACAGCTTTTACGATTTATGAGCAATTTTTCCTGAGCAATAACTGCAATTGCTTGGCAAGAATCGCCACAACTCAGCCAAATAGAGAATAAAAGCACAAATTGAAAATAATCAATTTTATACTTATGCTTATTTTCTGTGATTCACAAATGCAGTGCACAGTCAGTGGAGCTAGGGCTTTCTGGCAATTTTTAAATGTATGTTCAGTGTGATTAACATTGGTACAAGTACACAAGCCTACGGTTTCCATTGTTCAAGGCTGCCTCAAGGAATACATACTGATACAGAGATCATCAAGGCCCAGGGTATATCATCCACAATCATACAACCTACAGTTGCCTACCGCTTTTTAATACATACTCCGTTTTAAAGCTTCAAGGAAAACACAATCATAGCCTACAACCTACAAGTATTAAAGTTTACTTTCTGAATTTATATGCTTTCTAAGTACCATTAAAGTTGCCAAGTAATTGCCAATAAACTCCAGAGTTGCAAGCACAAATCAAAATTTAGGGTTGCCAAGTAATTGTTGAGTATGGTTCGAGCTAAAGATGAATTGTCAGAAGAAATGGCATCAATTGAATTAGAGGAAGGTGATAACTAGATGTTGCATGGAGTGTTATTGAACTAAGAATAACAAGAAGGTCCGAAGCAAAGGAAAAGTCTTCTAAAAACAAAGTGAAAATACGGGAGAAAATGTAGCAAGTTAATGATTGATGGTGTAGATACAAATAATATGGTGTCTCGAGAGAGTACAAAGATTGGGTCTAAAATGTAACCCACACCGAAACCCATCAAAGATTACATAATTAAAAAAGGTCATCAAGCAATGGAAACTAAATAGTGTTATGATAAATAGCCATGTTTTGAGTTACAAGGATGAAGTGTTGCATGATGGCATAACCCTAGGTGCATTCCATGTTTTATTTTGAAGTACTTGGTTGTGTAACAAACGTGAAGTTCATGATAGTAGAAAGAAGAGTGGCAATTCCTCGAGAATGGAAAGAAGTATGTGTATTATGCTCGTTATTAGTCTCAGAAAGAGTTATAACAAGAAGCTAAGAAATTAGAGGCAAGTTGTAAGCTAGAGGGGCCTAACACACAGGAAGAGACTCCAATAGAAGTGAAGCCCTTGTCAAGGATGCAAGTACCTAGGAATGCAAATAGGCAAGGAAAGAATTTCTAGATAGTAGAGATCAAGAAAGGAGAAAATAGAATATTGTCCTTGACATGTGGTTATATGAAAGAAGTATGCGTATTAAGTTCACTAGTAGTCTTAGAAAGAGTTATAACAAGAAGCTGAGAAATTAGAGGTATGTTGTAAGCTAGGGGGGCCTAACACACAGGAAGAGATTCCATTATAAGTGAAGCCCTTGTCAAGGATGCAAGCACCTAGGAATGCAAATAGGCAAGGAAAGAATTTCTAGATAGTAGAGATCAAGAAAGGAGAAGATAGAATAGTGTCCTTGACATGTGGTTATATGAAAGGCACGTACATGATCTAGGAAGGATGAAAGCCATCTTGGAACAGCTTTGTTTGAAGAATGTTGCAGAAATGCAGTGTGACGCACTTAGTCAAACAACCATAAGAGTTGTGGTAAGCCTAGAGAAGAAATGTTGAATTTGAAGCGTCAACAAAATACATGCCAAAGCTGCATGAGAAGGCAAAGGAACTATTTCAAGAAAGAAAGAAGTGACTTGAAAGTAGAAGGTTGTAGGAGAACAAAGAAATATGTTATTAACAGTCCAGAACTGGTGTATCTAAGAAAGCATAGAGATACCCCTTGGAAGAATAACAAACTAAAATGCATGAAAATTGGCCTTTGCAGACAGAAGCTTACAAGCTTGAAAGCAAAGAGCAGATTGCAAAAGACATATGGGAAAGAAATGTGAGAAGATAGAACAAATTTTGGATAAAAGATGTCATAGGAAAATTCAAATATGGGAAGATAGAGTGTCAGAACAAACAACTTGGGTGTCAAAAGTTGGACGTGGCCAAGATGGTTAACCATATTTCATTTCCTTTGATTCAAGATCAATCAAGGTGTTCAAGTGTGATGTAGGAACATCCCTAACAGAACAACTTGATCCTACATGTTAAGGCTCATTATTGTGATCTCATGACGGCGACACCATGTTGGATACAAATTTGCTTCAGTTTAGCAAAATAACCATGTTTGAGGTTGAGGTCATCTTGTGATGACCCTCTTGAAGATCACTCTGATGGTGAAACAGTGTCAAAGACCTGAAACTTGAAGTGACTGCAACATTATCATATCAATTTCATACAAATTTTCAAGAGGAATGCAATGGTGACATTGAAATCCCTGAAGCTTTTGGCCATGCTTCAATGACACTATATTGAAGTCAGCCTTATCATCTCAAGACAGGAAATACCTTGCAAGGGCCACAAGTTTGTTACACTAATTAAATATTGAGTAACATTTTATATTTCGCATAAATTTTTTATAGGAATGGCACGATGTTATCAAATACCAATGGTTTTTTGTTCCATGACAGCTTACAGTGTTGAAGCCAAATTTGCCATCTTGTGTCATAAAAAAGTAAAAACATTATACCAAATACTCCACAATCATGTGTCCCCTCCAAATATTGATGTGCACAAAGAGACACTATGTTGAGTTGCTTGTATGAAGCTTATAGAGTAACGTGTCGCAGCAAAGATATGATGTTTGGAAGATGACATGTGTCACAGTAAACCATGGTGCGTAGAAAGGTTCAAAGTATAGCAGTTGTATTATTCTAAACTCGCAAGGACAACCAATTGTATTATGACTGGAAAGTGAATTGATTCAATGTAAATTATTCTTCCCTCCAATAGCCAGCATAAACTATGAAGATTATGTATTCTATTCAAATTATAAATAGGCACTTACAGATCTTGGAAGCATATTGTTAGCAAACAAAGGAAGGCTTGCAAGAAAGTGAGTGTAGCTTGCAAGGGTGGTTGCTAGAATGTCCGAAAGTCAAGCTAGGTGTTGTGTACATGTTGTCATCTAAGAGTTTGAATAAAGAGAATAATTTTGGCTTGTTTATGTAATTCTACTGGGGTATGGGCTTACCAAAAAAAATAGTCAAAAAAGTCATATTTTTGCAGGTTGCCTAAATAGAATAGTAGGCATTTTCCAAACGATTGTAGTGTAAGAAACAAGAAATACAAAAATAAAGAAAACACAAGATATCCGGAATAGCAATCATATTCCTATGAAAGCAATGTACATCAGAGGTCACTTAGGACACCAAGGAAAATGCCCACGAGAGCTCCTGGACTTTGTCCAAGACTTGCCCATAAACACAATATCTACAAAAATGTGTGGCAGTTGCACCCGACCATCCCCAACTACCCAGCCGACAGGGACTTAATCACAAATTGAAAGAGGTACATATAATTCCCCAACATAAAACATAAATTTACGAAACCTACTCTTGCAAAATATATATTCATTTATGACCATAGCTGACTTGATACAAAATGTTGTTCGACAAGCTGATTGCCCAATTACAAAATATGCACCTACAACTAATCTCCCAGTAAAAAATGTGCATCCTCAGTAACACTTAAGAAACCAATGGAGGATGGAAAAGTACAGTACCCTCAACAAACACAAGAAGCAGCTATGAGGTAGCAAGCATATCTAGCTGAGAAGGGTGTACTGTTAATTGTGTCATAGACCTAAGGGATTCTTCAATCAAATTCCCCAATCTTTTAAGATCACCTTGCAGGCTGACCGCTTCCATATTCTTGCATTTAAATTCTTCATCTTTCTTAGCACAACTACATTCACCCACAAATACATCCATAGTTCTCTTAATTATCTGGCAACGCTTAGTCATCTCAGTATTTGTATTTTTCTATTCCACCCCTAGAGCTCTTCTAGCTCCCGCCATTGTTTTTCTATGCCTACAGTCTTGGACTCCAACAAGCCACTATCCTCAACACACTCAATTTTCTAATGTCAGAGCTTGTGCTTAATGCGTTGTCTCCATGCCAAAATTTTCTCTCTTTCTTCCCACTCTTTTTCTCAGCACTTGAAAAATCCCTAACTTGAGTTAGCTCATTTCAAGTTTGAGTTCAACCAACATAAACCTATGTATGTTTCTTCTTTGTAGCTAAATCTCATATGTACAAACCCCTTGACTCCATGTCCAATTAGTGTAACATATTCATAGGAAATTGTAAAGAAGGACGACATTTGACCACGAAGGATATTGAGGAACCCACTAGTTATGATGCTCAAGGCAATGCAATCTAGTTACGCAATCTTATGCTACAAATACATAATAAGTGATCTAACTGATAGTGTGTCAATCTGTCATTGTTTTTTATTGCATGTTCTTTCATTCCAGCCAATATAATCCCTAGATGGCATTGCCCGTCTCCAGTACAGCATAAGCAAGTGATGCTATTTGAGCGAGTAGGCCATGCAATGTATCATGTGGGCTATGTCGGTTGAATTGTGGAATGGGGACATACGCATAATCCTTGTCCTCATCCCACTACTCACCACTCTCTGCATCCCAATTGTGGCTCTGCTCATTGCCCTCATCCTAAGTCAGCTCATAAAAAATCTTTGAATCATCATCACCTATTTGCTTTGAATCAGCAACCTTCTATATACCACTAAATGGAAATGCTTCTCAAGGTGACTTGGAATGTTGTTACCCGATACCCTTGTCATCTTGTTTGTTCGCTTTCCAAACAATGTAGGTCCTCCACTGTCAAATAGGAACCTCTTTTTGTTCAATATAGAGGTTGGGAAACTTTTGTCAGTCATAATGACTTAGACTTGACACCCTTGCTCTTCTTGTTTGATCTTAGTTTTGATATTACTAGTTTTGATTTTTGGCAACCTTGATTTAGGGCCCGAACAAACTCCACTTTGTGATTATTCAAGTAAGACTCAGTGTCTTCATCACTTCCTTTTTCCTACAAGATTCTCCTTCTTCGATAAAACTAGAAATGCTTTCTCCTGTGTTAAAGTTTCATCCTAGACATTGCCAATCACATCTCATCCCTTAGCTACCCAACCTTCGGAAATCCTCTCAACTTGGGCTTCAACATCTACATCATCTATACATTCTCCACACTCACCCTTTAGAGCTCCACAGCCATCACTACTCTCAAGTGGAACCCAACCACGTGAAGGGCATCAAATGTAAGAGGCAATGGTAAAGTCTTTCTTTCTTCGCTCATCCATAGCCAATATTCACTTCTAATCAACAATTGTTTAATGTGTTGAATGTTTCCTTCAAAATCATTACTCTTCTCGTCCTCAAGGAGACCAACTACTCCCTCTCCATCAAACGACTTCCCTTGTCCAAAGGGAGCTCTTTGATCCATGTAGACTTCGTCATCTATAACACTTGGTCAGCAGGTCCACACTACCTCTAGCAGGGACAAATTTGCAATTAACTCTATAAATTATGGACATTCTGTACTAGACACTATTGTACTAGGTCCCTCCACACTAAGCATCATACATCTCACATCATGTGGTGGATTTTTTCTAGCAACAACCTCTCAATGTGGCAAACCCCTTGTTGCATCCAAGAGCCTTACATTTCTGACTCTCTTTTCTACCAAATTTGCAGATCTTCATACTTCTACCCTTTCACCATGGGGCTTCCATTGTCAGGTCTTTCTTGGAGGCATGCATGTCCTACTACCTTCTTTGTTGGCCACCCTATCAAGACACTCCTCGTTTCATGGTTGTTCCTTTTGTTGAAGTTTGTCCTCATATTGTCAGAGGATTTGTGCTCAGTTGTTTTCTAGTCTTTACTCATAATGAAAATCTTCCAAAATCAGCTAACAATGGAACAAGAACCTAGGAAAGTTAGCAAAAATTTGATTTGCAGGTTTGCTCAAACGGAATTTTCCTTCAGCGTCACTTGGCATCAGTTGCCAGATTTTAATTTCTTCCTTGATGTACGTGCACACAGTGATGTCCCAGGAGTTCTCCTCCACCAGGGGGTCTTCTCCTTGGTTGGACTTTGTACGATCAAATTCTATGCCCAAACAAATCATTTTTGTCCCTCGTTTCTTTGTTGGATAGATTTTCCACAACATATGTTACTTGACCCAACCCAACTCATATAAACAACAACAGAATAAATGTAGGTTGCCTAACTACAAAATTCATTAATTGTCAAATAGTTGTAACATAATAAACAAGCAACACATAAATAAAGAGCACGTGATATCTGGAACAACAATTATAGTCATATGAAGGCAAAATACAAAGTGGTTCATACAATACCCAAACACAAAACATAGACAAAAACAACTGATCTTTCCAAAAATCGTTATTTGCAACCATAGCAAACTTAATTAGAAATTATGTTCTATAAGAGAATTGCGTACAAAATAGGCGTATACAATTTTTTTCAACCTGTGTATTTGTTGTTTATATTTCCTATGTTTTGTTGTGCACTCTGATCTATTAACTGGCAATGGTTATTCATTCAACCATTGACCACACTATGATTGTTTACTCATAGAAGTCACACACTTGAAGAATTGGATTCTATAATAGTAAATCAAGATCCTACACATGCATTTGCTCCAATTGATCAAATTTTATCTATAGACAAAGGAATTGTAGTGGTTATTAAGGACCTGGTTACTACCCTTGGGATCATGAATCAGTGCACTGAAACTATTTTTAATATCATGACAGCGCATCCTAAAGTCTAACCATATGATCATCTTAATCACAAACGTTGTCTTGCCAATAACAAAGTTCTACTCTTTCTTAAAAAAAAACTAATTTACCAAATTATTGAAGGCAGAAGGAAACTTATATAGAACCAATTTCATATGAAGAACTTTTCCATATGTTATACCTTTTTGTTATGTGTTTAAGGTGCTCCTACATTTATGACAGAGTAACAAGAAGAAAATGATGATTGATTAAATAACACAGCAAGTGCTACACATTGGCTGGTTTGAGGTGGTCTCTAATCTCAATTTGGTTCTTGCTAATATGGATATGCAAGGTAAACGTAGCTGGTTTGCACATTTTTTATATAGGAAGGGACACTCAAACCCAAGGTAGCTTTACACATATTACCATGCTAATATGATAATTTACATTCACTAAAACCAATGTCAAATACACCTCTATTTAAGGATTAATCAATTGTGGGAAAACTAAATCCCTGCCACATATACACTAGTGAGAAGGATTCAAACTTATACTATACATAGCAACTTTAATGACATAACGTAGTTCTTGAAAAATCAAGCATAATCCTCTACATTGTGCAAAGAATTCTCTGTACATCTTGCATTTCAAATTACATATTACTAGCATGCAACAATGCAATACAACATTGACATGCCTAGCTATACATATAAAAGCACTTAAGATACAATTCAATAATAAATGCATGAGTATTGATAGTTAAATCATGTCATATTAGCCAATTGAATAGGAAAATTTCTCAATGTAATTTTACAACCAAACATTAAAATTGAAACAATTCCTTGAATTAGAATTGGAAATGCAACAAGAATTGTTTTCAAGTATTTTGCACCTGGAATATGCGAGACTTTGCTTGAGTACTTTGCATGAAGAGCAATATCTTCCCCCAACAACCTGTTTGATGAAGCTCCTAACTATATCTCAAACAACGTAAGAAATAGCTTCTTGTTTAACTTTAATGAATATGAAACATACTGATGTTAAACCATTGAAAAAACATCAAACATACACCAAACCCATTCATGATATAATAACCTCACTTATTCATCACAAGTCCTCACATTTGAATAGATTTGGTTTTGATAGGGAGAAAACTCCTGCAGAAAAGTTTTACAACCTGTTGAAACTGGAAAACACAATAAGTTAGAAAGGTATGGAAACTATAGGCAATTTCTAACAGTTCATAACAATAAAATCACACCCCCAACTACATTTTTGGAAATGAAAAGAAGCCCTTCAAAGCACCACACAAACTAATAATAATATACAGACAAATTGATTGCACGAGCAAATATATTCAATTCATGATGTGCATTTATAACTCCTAGAGGATATATTCATGACTAATCAATTTAAGATATTACCAACTATTGGACGAATCTATAAATAAGCCTAAAATAGTCTATATAGATCCTATACAATAGATAAAGGTAGAAGATCATTCTAGATGTATACACACAAAATGTCAATCCGCAAAACCATTTGGGGCTATAGACGATGGATGCATGCATAGGAGCTTGTAATGCATCTATAAGGGGAATTTACGCACGACATATAATAAGGTGAAGGACCTTACTAGATCCGAGGAGTCATTAAACACTGAATCAAGAGTCATAGGCAATCAAGATGCCATTAGAGAGTAAGCAACAGCTACCTAATTTAAAGGTTGGGAAATGGGGTGCCACTAGGTGGTAAGCAAGAGCTGTAAAATTAAAAATGTAAAAGATGGCAATAAGATTAAAAAAAGCATGTGCTAATGTATCATATCTAATACATGAAAAATAGAACAATCACCTTCCAAAGTACCAAAAAAAGAGGTTAGGGTTAAAGATACTTACCTAGTGTTAGCTTTTCAACTTATTGATCTACCCTTTGGCATATAGCAATTTGTGAGAAATTGTTGTAGGTGACGTTAAGATGGACATGTGAGGCCCTAAATAGACCAAAGTTGGGAACTCCAGAGACTTGGTAAATCTTGTTTGTACAACTATTTTCATATCTCCAAAGGCCTATCTACTTGGACTTTATCTTTCTTGGTGTAAATTCTTCTAAACCCTAAGTCCTCTTCTTCTTCCTAAGATGGATTTGCAAGTACGAGTAATGCAGGATCTCTTGTTCTTCTTTGGGAAATGACAAAAGGGAACCCTATATATGGATCTTATCTTCCTTGTTGAGACCCATGAGAACGTCGAATAGGCCTCCCTCCAATCACAGGGTATTCACGGGTTTCGGATTCTCGTCTTGAGACCCACAAATCAAGTCATGTCTTTGGTTTAGGTGTTGCGGCTTGCTTCATTCAAGATAGCCTCAGGTCCAAAGTTTCACTAATAGCTTATGATGTACACTCTAGATACAATTGGCTACATATTCATAAAGGTCCACCTTCTTCTAGATATATCCTCATGGTTGTATGCTACTTCCCCCCACCACATTTCCATTCTTCATCCACGTTGATCGTGACTCGTACCTTGGCCTCTATCCAGATATCTCTCAATACTATCAAGAGATGAGAAAGAGAATAAAGAGAAACTCGAAGGCATGCAACACACTTGGATGTGTGTGTTCTTCATTTTATTATGCTAGAAAAAATTACATTGTAGTTGGGGTAGTTTATAACCGAACATCAGTTAATAGATAACTAATTGTTCATTAAGTGTTAAGTAATTTATTTTACTACCCCCCTAATGACTAAATTGCAAACAACATGTTTTTCCTGAGATTTTATAAACACAATAAAACCAAGAATTTAGTCATTAAATCTACAAGTTGTTATTAATATATTACTCTAATATCTACAGGAATACTATGACATTTTGTTGTTGTCCAATGCATGAACTTCAGTGTAGACGAAAACCAAGAAAGATAGGTAACAACAAAACAAAGGTTCGATCATGTGGACATAAGATATATGGCGATGTCCACTAAATCTATATAGGGTGATTGATTGATTAATTGATCAATGATGAATCATCATTGGCTAATAACTTCAACCCGACCTCCATAGTTTCGAAATCAAAATCTTGGAGATGCCTATCTAACAAAATCTGCCAAGCTTGTGGAACCTACTTTAGTTCATACAAGGACTCAATCAATCTACAACCCAAATGATCACATTCAAGTACCTGAAAAACTCAAGCAACACCATGTCGACCTCCTCATCTAAATTGTCAGTTAGAAGCAACTAAAATGTGACCATCTTTGTTGTATCCATGGTTGGAGTAAAAAAGCAACTATGCAATAGTGGGAGGAGAAACAACCATCACCTCCTCATTTATTCCCTCATATTCGGAAAAGGCATGATGAGCAAAATAATCATCTTTTACTAACATTTCAGCTAGTGCCTTTGGTTAAGTGGTTTTTCCCGCCATCTTTGCATGTCTCCTACATATCCTTGATAGTGGAGTCATCCTCCACAATTCTTTGAGTGACTTCCCCCGCCATCTCACCATCGTAGGCGCATCTTCTAATTGATGCATTTCATCCACCCACACATTTTGTTTGGTGGATATTCCCTCCACATTTAGTGTATATAAGTTGACTGAATCAAGATCAACAAACCAATGAAGATTGTCATCCTCCAGCACATTTTGTTTGGTGGAGTCTCCCTCTGTACGTACTTTTAAGTATCACTATGTTCCAAAACTTCAACAAGCCATTGATAGATTATGCCATCTCTTGCTACTCATAGCTGCCTAAGTTAATCCGGCCCAATCCTATGCCAAATCCGATTCACAACACAGATTTTTCTGTCAGCCTGGATTTATTTCAATCTTGGGATCATCCCTCTTTTGTTAACTGTTTTTTTTACAAGAATTTAGTTATTCATGGCAAAAAAGGGATACCCAGCATTCCTTATATAGTGTATAATTTATTCATTATTTAGGACTAAACATGTACCTCATATTTATTTTATTTACAAGTGACTTGCCCATCAACTAATGGGTTTGAACCAAAAAAAATAGTATCTGCTACGTTAATAGTACATAGCCCAATCACCTTCACTGCTTGCTGAATATTTGACCACACACCTGTAATCAATGATTAAATGACTATTAACATCTTCGCATCGAGCATGATTTTTTGGATTGTATTTACTCAATTCTTGCAGTATCCCTTATAAAATTATACACACTACTGCACACATTGACCTCCAGAACATGGCTTTTTTGGAACTTGTGTTCAGGAAAGATCATAGTCATTTCTGACAGATTTTTTTGAAATGCCTACCCGAATGATAGTAACCAGCATTTCATGGACTATATGGTAACTATGCTTCTACCTAGAATATCATTTCAACTCTTCCCTTGGACTTAGCAACAAACGCACTCATCAAATTCTTCATTAGTACACTCTCTAAGAAAATATGACTCAGCTTCTTCTACAATATTGTCTTGGGATTTATGTGATCAAAACTAGGGTCTAACTTTCAGCCATCAAATCTAAAGCTTCCACAAAAGACTTATATGAGGATGTCAAACTATTCTAAACAAGAGCAACAAGGTCGCCATCAGCTAGTTTGGTCTTAGAAGAATGAGCACCAGGATTGGTCCCAGAATTGGTATCATATGCTTCTACTAGAATAAATGTAAGAATTCTTATTGGCTCAGGATCATGTCATCAAATTTGTTAAGGGCTATCTAAGAACAACATGACCTCAGGTTCAAGAAATTAATTTGTCTCTCAAGTCAACTACTGTGTTTACCTTTGGCTATTGGTCCTTTCAAAACATCTTGTGTCAGTAGGAATGTTTATTAATTTCCTTGTGTATCAAAGTGCATCTGAGCACGATTTGCAACTTAGAAGAAGAGACAATGATGTATCACAAATGATGAAATATCCCTTGTGGGATACCACTCAAAAATGCACAATATATATAGAAATTGCAGCAAAAAAATTTCTGATGGTTTCTGCAGGAAATAACCAACTAGGGCAGTGAATTGAATTTAATTGATATCTCACAAAATACTTGATCACAACACATAAAATTTTATAGAGAGCTTGCAACAATGATAACAAACACTAGAAAAATATTTTTGAAATTTTTTGAATAATATATAACTGCCAGAAAATTTCAGAAAGTCCTAGGCAGCTGGAAATCTTCAAAAATTCATAACTTTGCAAATACAAGTGATAAAATTCTGAAAATTTGGAAATAACATCTACAAATAATATAAATGAAAGCCCAACCTCCAGATCTAAAAATATCACTTGGGAAACCCCTCCAAAAATTGCTGCAAAATCCCTAAGAGTGAAGTCGCCCTAAGGAAGAGGCTAAAAAATCTCAAAAATGTCTCTAAAAGTGGCGCCAAACCCTGCTCTAAATGCTGCAATAAATCTGATCTGGAAACCCTTAGATTCTTCTCCACAAAAAGTATCTAAAACCCTTTAAAAAACTTCTCTAGAATCTCTGAAAAATATCTCTAATAATCAGCCCTGAATTAGCTCCAAAATGATAAACTAGGGTGGATCTTTCACCACCAAAGAGTGCCCTACTAGTTAGGAATGGATCTCTCACCACCGAAACTAGGGTTTATGTGGGATCTTACTCCACAAGCTAGGAGATTGCAAACAACAGTTGCTTAATGAATAAAATATGTGAGTGTGTAAGAAATGAGCTCTATTACTCCCCCATACCTCCTTTTATAACTTCCCCAAGCAACAAGAGGCCAAAAAAGACCCCAATCGACCCCTTCTAGGGAGAACCACAAAAACATTAACTTAAGTTACTTTTCCCCTCCTAGTCGCCATAGGGACTTAAGTGACCCCCAACGAAAAGATTAGAAAATAAAATCCCAATGAGTCCCCCCTTAACACAAAACATAACATTTGTTCTCCACCAAGCCACTTAATACTTGTGTCAACGTAAAAATATAACAAATAAGCAAGGTGGCAATAGTTATCCATCCTTAATAGCCTCCAATGTCGTTAACCCCTCGGGTATGACCAAGGCTAAGACAAATGAAAAACTTCGTAGGCCAACTAATTGAATTGGGGACATTACAGTCCCCCCCTCCCGAGAAACGATTGACCCCAAGCATTATCTTGTCATGATGTAGAAACTAAATACCACAAAGTAGGTTTCTCCACCTCACCCTGCAGTCAAATAATGATCAGTGTGATGTGAAGTAACCAAATACACCCCATGTAGTCATCATGACCTCTATGTCATGTAGAGAACAATGTTGCCCGTGAAGTAGAATGATGCCCACAACTGACTCTCCACTGGTACCCACACAGAAATTGCCAATCTATCCAATCCCTGCCAATGCAAGGTTGTCATCATGTGATCACTCACTACCTCTCCAATCAACTCCTGGGTATGAAAGTCCACTCTAAATCTTGTAGAATCCCCTGGATCAACCTGTGAAACAACCTGTATACACACAAATGGTGCTAACTCTCCCACATGACCCACACTTGTGTGAGAGTAAGGCTCCTCATAGTGTATCTCAATGTGTCCCGTGGGGAAAAAATCCCAAGACTCCAGTAAATGGTCAACCAACAATGTCAACTCTACATAGTTCACCTCCTGTGATGAGTGTGAACCTATTGAATAACCAGTTAACTGAGTCAACTCCGTCCCTCCACTGACTAACACATGGGTGAAGTGCTCACCGTGCATAGAAGCAGTAAAATACATAGGAGTGCTATCCCCTGTTGACTCATAAAATGATGAGCCTGTAAGCTCTTATTTGTCATAATGACAAACCATACATCCCTGTATAAAGTTGAGGATATCCTCCCTCAACCCATGCCATCTGACCCTCTCCCATATGAACTTATAGGTCTCATTGAAGCTCAAGTGTTTAGTCATAGAAGAACAATGCACATGTCACAGTATCTCCATCCTCAACCATGAATTTGACACAAGGTACAATCTGCCTTGATAGAAGATCATCTCATCCTCCAATCTATAGTTATCATCCTGTATGTGACCATCCAAATCTCACAAGTGTGTCAATTCTTAGAGTATTTAACAAGCAAATGAGATCTTCAGTCTACCAAAACCTCATATAACCAACATAAGGATGAACTTAGGATGATCTGAACCCGTAATCCCAATCTCTATAACCGTCTCCTGTGCAACACTACTGGTCACACCCATACCCATCAAACTCCACATCGTCCCGCAGTAATAAAACCCCTCATCATGCCGGAAAGTCCTCTCCATCCCCTCAGTCTGCAACCACTCTAGGTGCTCCTGTAGATAATCCCCTCAAGATCACATTCCTACCCTCAAACTTAAACTTCAGTTCCATCGTCTGAAAGTTAGTCTGAAACTCACCAAGAGAGTGAAGCCACTGCACTCCCAACACTATGTTGGTCACTCCCATACCAACAATGTGGAAATCATCGGTAACTTGTGTAGTTACCCATGGTGATGCTCAATTGTGGAACTCTCCGTGTGCATCTCATATACTCCCCATTGGCTACAACAATGTTGAAGCCCTCAAAGTCCTCCGTCTGCAAACCTCATCTCTCAACCAATGATGCATCAATAAAGTTGTGGGTAGCTCCACTATAAATGCGTACCACTACTCGCTGACCTTGCATAACTCCTCTAACCCTGAATGCCTTGTACATCAGAGTACTAGAAAATGTAGCTATAATCTCCCGAAGAAAAGTCTCCTCCTCCTGCTTCACATTAGCATTGTCCAACGCAACTCCATCTCCATCATCCATCCGTGGGTCTCTAACTCCTCACCTCTGTCACCCTCACTCTCCTCGAAGACCTCAATGAATTGGGCCTTCCCATTTTCTGTGCAATCATGCCCTGGAGCCCAAGGTGTACGGCAATTGAAACATAGTTTCTTTCGCCTCAACTCATCCCTAAGCTCTCAGGAAATGACTGGCTTCTTAGCCACCTCCTGCCTCAGTGGAGGATCCTTCTGCTGAAGTTCGTCTGTTCTAGATGCAGGCTCCCTTTGCTGAAATCGAGGTGGAAACCTTGACTTTGGAGTGGCTAATTCTAAATCCCGTCTCTCCTAATAGCATCATGCAATGAAAAAGGCTCAAATGCCTTCACAAATCTTGCTAGTGCATCTGTCAACCCTGATATGAAAAGTGAGGTCAGCCTCTTCTCTAAAACATCAGGAACCATGACTGAAATCTCTAAAAATCTGCAATATATATGTCCAAAGAACCTGTTTGTCTCAAATGAGTCAACTCTCTAAAATGCCTGTCAAGATCCCTTCTGTCAAATCTGCTCAGCAGCCTCTGTGTGAACTCTAAATAGGTATAATATGCATGTGCCCCTATGTAATAAGGCCATGATGCCACCAGTCATGTGCATCTCCCTCAAGGTGTAGGATTGAAAACTTTATTACATCCTCCTTGCGCATGGGATTGAAGTCAAAGTATGTATTCAACTTCTGAATCCAAGACTATGTGGTACACTTCTTAGAACCATCGAAGTGTGGAAAGGAGATTTGTCCCAATCTCCTCTGTAACTCAAGCACCTACATCTAACGATCTCTCTTGGGCCTGTTACCAATCTTCATTTTGCAATACTCATGGAATGGCATGTTATCATGAAACCCTTGCTCAAAGATTGGTATCTTTCCCAACAAGACTCCTCATCCAAAACATATGTTGGCTGCCTTACCTATGAAACTTCTAGATCCTTCAAGAAGAAGGGTTCGTGAAGTCCCAAATGACCTGGTAGAAGTGTGGGGAGACCACTGCCCTGAATTTTAACTTTCACCTCTATAGACCACTGTATCCCATATTGCTAGTTTCCCCTCTATCTGTATGAGTCTCAATTCTACCCTGTGCTAATCTCTCAGTGAGCTGGCTCAAATAGAGATTAGTAGTTTCTTGCAGCTTCACCATGTTGGTGAATAATTGATTCATCAAATCAACACCCATATCTTAACTGTCACCCATCTTCTCAACCAAACAAGCTAGAGGAACAACTGCTCTGATACCACTGAAATATCCCTTGTGGGATACCCCTTAAAAATGCACAATATATATATATAAATTGCAGCAAATAAAAATTCTAATTTTTGCAGGAAATAACCAGCTAGGGCAGCGAACTGATTTTAATTGATATCTCACAAAATATTTGCCCAAAACACATGAAATTTAATAGAGATCTTGCAACAATGATAAAAAATACTAGAAAATATTTTTTTGGATTTTTTAAATAATATATAACTACCAAAAATTTCAGAAAGCCCTAGGGAGCTGGAAATCTTCAAAAATTCATAACTTTGCAAATACAAGTGATAAAATTCTGAAAATTTGGAAATAACATCTACAAATAATATAAATGAAAGCCCAACCTCCAGATCTGGAAATATCAGCCTGAAACCCCTCCAAAAATTGCTGCAAAATCCCTAAGGGTGATGTCACCCACACCACCCTTAGGAAGAGGCTGAAAACTCTCAAAAATGTCTCCAAAAGTGGCGCCAAACCTTGCTCTGAATGTTGCCACAAATCTGATTTGAAACCCTTCAATTCTTCTCCACAAAAATATCTAAAACCCTTCTCTAAAATCTCTAAAAAATGTCTCTAGATAACAGCCCTGAATCAGCTCCAAAATGACAAACTAGGGTGGATCTTTCACCACCGAAGAGTGCCCTACTAGCTAGGAATGGATCTCTCACCACTGAAGCTAGGGTTCCTATGGGATCTTACTCCACAAGCAAGAAGATTGCAAACAATAGTTGCTCAATAAGAAAATATGTGAGTGTGCAAGAATGAGCTCTATCACTCCTCCATACCTCCTTTTATAACTTCCCCAAGCAACAAGAGGTCCAAAAAGACCCCAATCGACCCCTTTAGGGAAAAACACAAAATCATAAAGTAACTTAAGTTACTCTTCCCCTCCTAGTCGCCATATGGACTTAAGTGACCCCAAAAAAAATATTATAACATTAAAGTGCCATGAGTCCCCCCCCTCATTGACAAAACATAACATTTGTTCCCACCAAACCACTTAATACTCATGTCAATGTAAAAATATAACAAATAAGCAAGGTGGTAATAGTTATCTATACCCAATAGCCTCTAGTGTCGTTAGCCCCTCGGGTATGACCAAGGCTAAGACGGCACCTACGGCAAAACAAGATTTTGGATATTTACCATAATACACAATGTTTGACTTCTGACCTTCAAATCAATGCAACAGGAAAAAGTATAGTCTATATTCTGAATGTTTGACTTCTAACCCGCAAACCAATGTAGCAAGAAAAACTATAAACTATATAGTATATTCTGAATTTGTTTATAAAGTGTGCAATAAAATTATGTAATGCTTAGAAAATCGTATAGGTGTTGTATGGTATCTTTATACCCTACCACAAACTATTGAGAACTGCAAACTTAGAAAATCATACAACACAATGAATACTCAGAAAATCATGAAAACAAATATAAAAATAGGATTATCGTGCCCTACCCATTCAAAAATGCAGGTCCGGTTCACAAAAATACAGGTGGTCTAGTGTGCGAAACTACAAGTTACTCATGTTTTACCTGTCATACTTTGGACGTACAACTCTCAAAATTTAGAGTCCATGCAGTAGTCTCTCGTGCCCTAACATAGCAATTAACAACTGCAAAACTAGAATAGAACATCTGTCCCTTTGTGGCGGCTTTCATAATTTTTCTAACAACTTCTCCTAATTTTCGTTTTGCTTTGTTAACACTTCGATCATGTCGGCAAAATCACATTTTAGAAAAGCGTCTTCTTCTTCGTACCATAACTCACGATTTTGATTTCCTGCAGGTCACAATTATTGGTAATCACATCTAGGTTGCTTCTTAGAAAACGCGATTTCACTCTTTATTATGCATTAGTTCACAAATATGCCTTCACAGCAAATCGTGATTCCAAACTAGTTCAAATCACATGCCCTAGCACAATTACTACATTGTTTTGGACATGTCTCCGTCTCCTCCGCATTTCGTACCCAATAAGGGCTTCCATGAAGTATGCACCTCATTGTTTGAACCCTTCTGCTAGGTCTTTCTTGAACAGATCATCCTCGAGAATCAATGGCTCTAATATCAATGTTAAAAGATGAGAGAGAGAATTAGGAGAAACTAGAAGGCACATGGCACATTTGGATACGTGCATGCTCATCATTTTATTATGCTAGAAGAAGTTAAAATGTAGTGAGGAAAGTTTCTCCCCGAACATTAGTTAATAGGTTAACTAATAGTTCATTAAGTATTGAATATTATATTTTAATAAGTACTCCATTGTTGGTGATAACTCTATTTTGGGTGATTGTCATGCTTGTATGAGAAATGACCAAATTGCTACTCATGATCTTGCACAAGATGAGTTATGTCTTCATGAGTTGGATCTAGAGGAGTTTGGTTTACAAACAAACTACTAACAAGAATTCTACAGCTACGGCCTATACAAGGAACCAATAAACACCTACTCGTGATCTTGCACAAGATGAATTATGTCTTCATGAGTTGGATCTAGAGGAGATTGATTTACAGAGAGACTTTGTTAACAAGAATTCTACAGCTACAGCCTATGGAAGACACCTCTAGTTGGGTGAATCTCAAAGCCTCCACATTCTTAACAGGCTTCCTCACTTCCCTGACTCTAGTAGAGTGAGTTGTTTTCCCCATAGATGTGGTGCAAGCGTCGTAAACTTTGTTCTCAACAACAAATCTCTCATCCCCACATCCGTGGCTTCTTTATTTCTCCTAACTCCCACTTGTAACCATGTCATCTTGACATTCACCCCCCATACTAGTTCTCACCTCTCTCTCCAACCCCTTTCACCACACCCCCAAGCACTAGACATACCACAATCCAATTTGATGATGACTAACAATTGATTATGATGGCCGTCTCTCTCTTCTTATGTCTAGATTTTACTCCCTCCCTCTTCACCCCATTGATTCCATGTATGAGATCTTCCCCCAAATTCTCTAGGATGTTACCCTTGACTCTTGTCCACACACTATACATTACTTTAGACCCCCTACCTGTCACGGAACTTGCCCAATGAACCAGTGGTATGCTGATGAGTGTAAAACCCTTCATCAGAGACTTCGATTTTCCCTAACCCGTGACCCTCCCTCCATATCCACCTTCCATTGGGAGTATTGTTGTCTTCTTTGATGTAGTGACGAGAGTTTCTTGCATTTAGACAGCTTACACTCCTTACTGAACTCCACCACTCACCTAAGACCTTTTGCCATACTCTTCTCCTGAGAAAAACCACAATTTTTGACATAACCCCCAAAGCATGGATCTCTTAGCTAGTTCCCTCTATGATGTTCCAGTCCATCCTGCTGCCATTGCCCCCACTTTTCAACCATCTTTCTTTGTTATCTCCACTTCTTCCATCAAGAGAGCTATTTTGAATTTGTGCACCAACAAAGCAGTTGAATGTGAAGGTCTCAAAGTTGAGTTTATCAAATATGGTGTAGAGTCACTTGCCTTTCCCCTTGCCACACTTTTGAGAGAGTATTCAAGTTTCTTTGAGTTATGGTCCCCACACATCATTCACCCTATTAATAACTTTGGTGATCTCTCTATCCCTAGCAACTACAAGACCATTATGATTGGGCATATATTTGCTGAACTTTATGCCACAGTGTTAATCATGTAATTGTCAAAGTACTTGAAAAGAATTAATATCAAAGCTAGGGGTCAAGCTTGCTTCAGTAGGGACTAGTAGACTATTGACCACATTTTTACATTTCAAGCTATTATTGAACAAAATCATCACAGGTCTTGCAAAGTCTTTTGTTGTTTTGTTGACTACAAGAAAGCATTTCACTCAGTTTTGAGACACCTACTTTTCTAGTAAGTTGAGAGATATTGGCATCCTAGATTCTTTGATTACCGCAGCTTGGAGGCTTTGTGAGACAATTATTGGGTAGTTGCGTACTCACAGTTTCTTTGACTATTTGAAGAGCACCATTGGGTTCAAGCAAGGTTATCCTCTCTCACCGACCCTATTCAACATCTACATTGTGATTTAGGGGAGTTTCTTTGCTAACATACTCATACAAATGATGGGTGTATTTTGCTTAAGGTGCTTATACTATCCTTTTCGCCAACAATGTTGTCCTCTTCTCACACTATGCCAAGGGATTGCAGCAACAAATTGATTGCTTTACTCGTTTCTACGAACTTAGACAACTAGTTGTCAACCTTTGTAAAACTAAGGTCGTGATCTTCAATATTTCCATGCACTCTCTCTCTCCAGATTCCAATTTCTCTAGGAACGAGAACTTTTAGAGATTACATCATCATACAAACATTTGGGGGTCCAATTTTTTGGTCCCCATCCTTCAACATGAAATTTGCTTCTCATCTCCATTTTTGCAAGTGGGATGCCTCTTTTTGTCTTAGAACATCACAATTTCTAGATCAACTTCTAGGACACCCCTTCCAAGCTACACAAATTTGATACAATTATCAAACCCAAAATTTTATATGGTTCAGAGGTTCAAGGACCTAGTTTGAGGGCCATTGACTAGGCCCATATTGAGAGGGTCCAAACCCTCGTGCTATAGCACATGATCCGTTGCAAGAAGAAAGTTCCTCAGTGTATCATCCAAGCTGAATTTTTTGCCCAACCGCTACACCTTGAGACTAGCTTTAGGCTCACTTTCTACAAAAAACAAACTTAGATCCTTGGGGGGCTCAATTTTAGGTCGTGAGAGACATCCATACTTACCACTTTTCTCTTTTGAGAGGATTGATTTACTAGTTCCCACAAGACGTTGGCCATGTTTATACTTAGAGACTAGGTTGCTCCTTTCTATTGGCATCTCATTTGATAGGCTACCCCCTTTAATGTATTCCCTGGACACCCCCTCGGGCTTCTTCCCACCATAGACATCACAACAAGAGCTTCTAGAGAGGACATCTACAAACAATATATCCAGGCCACCTAGATCTTCCACCTTGAGCCGCTCAATCCAAAGCTTAATGTCGAGCATTTCTTACTAGTAGTAGATATTATTATTTGATGCCCTCATTATGTCTAGTGTTGTTGGTCCCACAACTTGAGGGCTCCTCTTGGCCAGATGTGAGTGTGTTCTCACCAGTTATGGGTCCAAATTGATCACCACATTCTCTGTTAGGACTAGATCGGTTGTCCTTGCTCCCTCCCAAAGGTGGAGATAGAGGCAGAATTCATTTTCAAATGCCTTGTTTACCATGAGATTCGGAGAAGATATCACTACCTCTATACAAACTCAAGCAACAATTTATCTACCTTCTTCAGATATCCAGGCCAGTGGTGCCTACCTCTTTATCTTCTTGATATCGTCAGCCTCATATGCACATTCCTCCAGAGGAGCCTAAAGGCTCTACAACCCCCACCTAAAGGCTCTACAACCCCCACCCCATGTTGATCATCTCTTTCTTCCAAACCAACCAGGCAATTGGCAGCACCAAGCACCCTCTAGACACATGTACCTCACACATCAAAGCTAATAGATCACTTAGGTGGCACTTCTCTTGGCACACCTTTACTACTCATAGTACTCAAATCCCACAACCTACTCTCCCTTGGCATCATGGCTCTACTCCTTCCCATTAGTGTGGCTTTGCCTCTTTCCAATGACATGGATATTTCACTTACCACCCACCTCCAAACCACAAGGGCACTCATATTCCAACTTTTTTTCTATTATGGGAGGTACACCAACCTTAGATGCTAGTAGAGATTCTAGAGGAAGTGTTTTGCTTCTTCCTAAAATCTCCCAACATGGCCCCTTTGACATTGGGTACTCCCCAACGAGCACCATCTAATCTAGTCATAGAGATCGATGATGCCTCCAATGGCTCCTCCACACACAGGCAAAGACATTCAATCAGGTCTTTCAATCTTCATCCACACACACTTATGGGGGCTCTTTTTCACCCTTTATTGCTATTTTTACTGGTTCCATATCCACCTTTGTTATTATTAACCGATGTATCCTCATGTCTCAAACCTATTTTTGGTCATCTTTGGACATTAATAATATTTCTCTCTAAATGTTGATGATGTCGGCCAAAATAGGGGGATCTGCAAGACATCATCGGTAAGGCCGATGATGTCGTCTATTTATTGTCAAAGTAGAAAAAGAGGGTCAGCATGGGAGAACAAGAACCCAGGAGAACAAATGAAGTTGATGTCATGATGATCCGAAGGTGTTAATATGAAGGGATGCATGACAAATTTCTCACAAAATTTTACAAGTTGGCCCAAATTTGATCCTAGTGCACTCCTTAGGACATACACTCAAGGAGATTAATGCACTGTTAAGTCCTATAAAAGAAAATGTCAATAAGATTAAATAACTACCAGAGATACATTAACTCAATGTGTTTCAATGATCAACATTCTCAAACTCACTTGAATTTGTAACTTCTTTTTTATTTCTAAAATACGGTCACACAAGTATGTTAGTGGGCCTTCCATTTCTCTTCATTCTCCCTATGATTCTTACTAACGTTGTTATCAGAGGCAGCATTTGGGGAAGCCCTAAGAGGAGCGCTCGCACTAGGGCATAGTTTGCGTGAGCAAAGGCAGAGTCCAAAGCTAGGGCACGAGAAGACGAGGCATTGGAAAGTGCAAACACAAAGGTAATCACGACTTGCAAAACCCATCAATTGCCAAAATCAACACAAAGGAGTACCCAAGAGGAAGACATGAAGACTAATTTCCAAAAGTATGACTATGATGTTCTGGTTTAATGCAATTTTCCCACAGCATTATTGACATGATTACAGACAGAAAGGGGTGATTTTGACAAAATATATATTGCTTTTTTTTCCTATCAACTTTGCAAACAGACAAACGGGTTGCAAATCACCTTCCTCTCTAGTCATAATTTCTTGTGAAGAACAAACTAAATATAAGGGATGCAAATATGCAAACTACTTTGCAATTTGGTGCAGGCAAACGTGTAGCCACAATTTTCACACGTTTTCCACATCATTTTCATGACCAATTGAGTGAGCCAAGTTGACACATCAAAACTCATGGCCAATATTCAGAATTTAGTTCTGCTAAAAGCGTAGAAACTAATTGGCCAAAATTATAATGTCTAGAGGAATGTTTTCAAAATCGGAACGAGACTCGGAACCGGTCGAGGCTCGGACCGGACCGGTTCAAACTTTATGAGCCGGTTTACTAAAAAACACATAAAAATTTATATTTTTAATGAAAACAATATATTTGAAAGATTAGAAACCATGATTCCGCTTATGCTAGCATTGCGGTCATCCTGTTGCAATGCTACACAATTATTTTCTTGTTCTGGACCATGGTACAGCAAAACTATATGACTTTTGACGAGATTTACGACGTTCGGGCCTCTTCTTTCCTTATTTTTCCTGATCTAGCATGTCTTCCTTCACATTGATCTACAGAGTTATGTGAGATACCAAAATCTTGAGATTGTAATTGTGCCTCCTAAGCTTGATAATAAGTTTGTCTCTACCAAAATTCTGGACTTGCTCGACTCTCTCGTCATCCAAAAGCTCTCCATCTTGCACCCATATACGATTCTCTTTATCCCATATCTCTAATCTTTCTTCCTGTGAGGTAACCTCCTTCAAATCATCTTCGCCAGACACTGCATTGCTAGGAACCACACCCTCAAGGAAAAAAGTGTGCAAAATTGAGACAGCCTTTGTACGTATTTCCATCCAAACCTCTTCACTATAGTCAGCGTTGTGTGCAAAGTGAACAAATGAAGACTCCGCCGGTTTTTGATGAAATCAGACCGGTTTGGGGCCAAACCGGTCAACCATTCCAATTATTCTGCTGGTTCGTGCAAAAAAATGTCAAACTGATTGAACCGGCCGGTTCCGGTTCTGGTTCGACCAGTTCTGAAAACACTGGTCTAGAGTCACAAAAAACTCACAATTGTAATGTATCGTGATCGCAACAAAAGTATTCTCAAAACTGAAATGAGACCTAACATAGATCTTGTTGATTATGATAAATGTTGTAAGGAGGCTCTTCCACTATTGAAACTATTTGTTTCAAATGATTTAATTCCTAAGGTTTGGAAAGCCAAACTGACAAGTGATCTTTGGACCACTTCAAAAAGTATCAAACTTAAGAGAAAAGCCAAGTCCTATACCTAAAGAATTTGTTGTTTCCCTTAAAGATGAATGAAGGTGGGTCCCTGTCAGAACATCTTCTTCAGATGAAAGATCTCCAAGACCAGCTAGCTGCCATAAACAAAAAGGGGGATGATGACAACTTGCTTCCTCTTGTTCTGAATAGTTTACCATCCTCCTAGAAATCATTTGTGAAGGTTTTACACTTAATCATAGGAAGCTAGACTCTGACATTTGATCAGATTTGTTCCTATTTGATACAAAAGGAATGCAAGTAGACACAGACAAGTGAGTCTAGTTCTGGAGAAACAGAGACTACATTTGTTGCTCAGTTTAAGGGGAAATGAACACAGCTCTGAAGGACTTACTTTCAAATATTAGGTGGTGGTATTACTAACATAAGGTCGGTCATGTCAAAAAGGATTGTCAGAAGTGTCGGTATGCTCTTTCCCGCAACACAAAGCCGCAAGGTCAAGCAAATGTGGCAGCAGTTGAAACTAAACAGGATTCTGCAAAAGAGTATGCCCTCATGCTTGAATGATAGTGCTACCAGTTGCTTGTTCTTTGATTCCGATACATCCAAACATTTTGCATGCCGTAAGGACTGGTATGTCAAATTAACTGCAAAAACATTTTTTTCTAATCTGGTTTCATTAGAGGATGGTAATTCACATGTTGTAGAAGGTATAAGAGATATCTGGATAGTATTGAACAATGTTGCAAAATTCATAGTAAGGAATGTCAAATACGTTCCTAGAATTAATAAAAGTCTGGCCTATTAGTCAATTAATTGGAAATCCCAACATTTCAGTGAATTTCTTTGGGATGAAAAGTATTGTGTCTAAAGAAGAACAAGGCAGCGTAGTAGTCCTAGGCATTGGGCAAGGTGGCTTGTATAGACTTGACGACATTGCCACAGTCGACTTAGATTATGGGTAACCAATAAGCCAGTACAATAATTATTTTTGGGGCTTGGGTACAACTTTGTGTACGGCCTCACAAAAAATAGTTAAAAATATAGCCAAATAAGTAAAATTTATCATATAATATGCAGAGTAAACAAGAAAAGCTAAATAACCACAAAATATATTAATAATCAGTGCCAAATGTCATGATATTCATTAATTGAACTTTGAAAAAGCACATTTGACAATGTTACAATATATACACAAAAACCACGACAAATCAGCATATTCATTATATTCATTATATTCATAATCATGATGTTCTTCATTGTATTCATCAAGAGCATCAACAATATCATGTGGTTGATTACAACCACAAGAAATAGTACCGCTCCCGCTAGCTCCATCATCAAGTCATGCAAAGTGAGAGACAAAATGTGAATGAAAGATAAGTCATTTTGACTTTTTTGGATCAAAGAAAAAGGGGGAAAATGACTACAGGTTCACAATGGATATGCATAGGCTACATTTATCCCCGCGAACCCTAATATGTGACTAAACTTGCAGGTTGTACAGGCATAACCAGTACAAGCTCCAAATTCGGTAAGGATGTGGTAAAAGATTCGAATACTTGTAAAGTGACAAAATTGATTTCCATTTGTTTTAGTCTGGAAATAGTTCATCTATCCTCTATGACTCTACCTTCATACATGGAATTTTGGTCAGTTATAGCCATTACTATCAATCTATGTATCAAAAATGCATGGTCGTATACAAAGGGAATGATAATCTATAGGCCAAGTAAAAGATAAACTGTTTCAGGTTTTCACGGTGAACATTTGATTTTGTAGCTTTTGGAATACTGCATTCATTTTCATTGAGTCAAAGATCGTTCAAGAATGGACTTTTTAAAACAATTAGCCAAATCTTTTAGGAAGGCTAATGAGCAATATGAACATGCATAGAAGTCGGAACAATTGTCTCACCTGCAGAAGCATTGGCATGCATAAATTTCACACCTTGGGTTTGCCAGCATCCAGATTTTACAGGGTTTGAGATGGGAACTTTGGTTGAAGAAAATAGAGAAAAACCCTGAAGTTGAGCCATACCAATATGCAAGATTCAAGTTTACCTGCAGCCATTTTCAAAGAAAATAAGATTAGACTGAGATTGTGATGTGTCCTCACATTACTAGAGCATAAGAGAGAACAAAAATAACTAAAAGAAATCGAAGTCTATTATTTGAAATTCCTCTCAGTTCAAATTTTAAGTTAAAAATGAAAGGTTATTTTACACTTCCTGTGCATAGTATTCAAAGGAAAAGGTCACTTATGACCTAAGTCATAGTATTCAAAGGAAAAGGTCATTTTACACTTCCTGTGCATAGTATTCAAAGGAAAAGGTCACTTATGACCTAAGTCATGTAATTCAGTGAATTTCATGAAAACGCATAAAATTCGTAGGGTTTGGCTTTTTTCAAAAAAAAAATCAGAAGTACTTGAAAACATTATAATTTGGAGTATAAAATTGTGTGAGGGTTTCACAAGGACTTACAGGTAGCAAAGCCTATTCGACTGATCCAACTTACAAGTGTCATGAAAAAATTGCAGAGTCCACTATCACAACTCACGAGTTTGTTGTATATTTCGACTTGCATTCTTCCTCCCAATTTTTGTATCTGTGCTTTAGGAACAAAGGGCCACAATTCCTTAAAACAGAACAGGAATAAGGGCACTTTCTGAATAGAAAAACTGCTCCAAGATACCGAAAATCAGTGCCGTGCTGATTTGGTATAGGCGTATTCCCATCTAATTCCCATTGAGATAATTTGTGGGTGCTTCAGGTAGAACCCGTCATTCCAGTCAAGATCTTTGTATTACTCATTACATTTTGCTAGTTTATTTTAGTTGATGAAGTAAATTCATATAGCCAATAACTGTAAATTATACAAAGGCATATCACAATCTTGGGTATTCATAAGTGATTGCATGCTTCGGTGCTAAGGTTAGAGTTACGATTATAGAATTGGGAAGGGAAAGAAAATAATTTCAAATTTTTTAAAAAGGATTAAGATTAAAGGTAAATGGAGTTATAAATTTTTTATATTACAAGCTTCCTAAGCATTTTGAATAGCTTTAAAGAGACTTCTAATTTTTGTGTGATTTTAAGCGTGTTCAGGAATTGTCATTATTTTTTAAAAAATTACTTGTTATTATTAATATATTATTATGTTTGTAAAGATATTTATATACAACATATAAATATCTTTAAAAACATTAAATATTACTAATAATAACTCTTTGAAAATGTAATTTTAAATTGCTAGGATTATATTACTCGAACTTAATTATGAAATGTTTTTTTGAATTTTATCCACCGTTGAACTTGTTTCCAATTTTATTCTTGCAGAACATGAACACAAACCTTGTGACCTAAATGGCATTATAGTAACATAAATGGCTATTGAACAAATAAGTTGAAGCTTTTTCCAAAATGGCTAAAAAAGTGTCTCGATCCCTCATATATATTGACGGAAAATCTAATGCACTTTGATGAACAACATAGTAAATGTAAGAAGCAAAAACTATTCGATCTTTTTTAGTCCAAGGGGTTGTGGTGTAATGATAATGAGGGACACTAGTAAGAGCACGATCCAAGTATAGTCTAAGGGGTCGTGGTGTAATTGTAATGAGGGACACTAGCAAGAGCATGATCCAAGTTCAACCCTATAACCACAGCAGACATGTTGTAAGGTTTTGGTCTAACGAATGTCACATACATTTGAATGTGGCCCCACTTTAACAGGGTTAATGGGTTACATTTGAGGGTAGTCCAAGTTTAGATCTTAAGAATTTTCCCCAAGCCTACCCCACATAAGAATGTGGTTCAAACTAACAATTTACCACTCTAAAGGCAGCTCATAGCCCTACCTACCCAAGATAAACCAAAGAAAAAACAAAAAATATTCAAGCTTTCTCAAAGCTAGAGCATAATGTGAGTCCCACAATACAAATTGGATCCAAGTTACCACACGGAACATAAAGTCAAATCGTGTGCTAGATCATACTTACTAGTGTTAGTTTTCCGTGTGGTGAATAAAAAAATTAAAATAGAAAGAAATACAATGCAAGCAAAAGAGGCTTTTGTATTTTTGCAAATATTTACCTCCATTAAAAAATATTAATGAGAACAAGAGTTTCGAAGAACATTTTACATTGTCAATATATTTACTCTCCAAGCAATGTTACATATAAAAGCTATTAGTAACACCTGTGTTTATATAAGAAAGCATAGACTTTGTACTTTAGCTTGTATAGTGCCCCACTAGTATCGAGTTTTGCAGTATCGTATGAAAGATTTAGGTTTTGGACTCAAGACTGCATGTCAATCGTTTCATGAGATAATAATAATAGTAATAATGACGATTATAAGACTTCGGTCAACGTTCAAGTTCGGAGGTGGTTCCGCAAATCGAGCGAGTGACGAAGGCCTTATTTCGAGGAGGCAAACATTAGTCACTTCTTGAGCGGAGATCCATTTTTTTAATGGTAATTTTGCTAGCGTTGTGTCTAGCACCCCAGTTTAGTTTGTTGTCGTGAGTTCTCGTCTTGGAATCCTCACTTCACTACTTCTTACGAGCAAATAGCATGTTGGGTGTCCTTGTGTATGAGTAACAAACACCAAGTGACGACAATAAGATGATAATAATAATAATTGAACTTTCGCAAGCGTCTTGCATAACACCCAGTTTATGGTTGAGAGCGGGTCTTATCTTGAGCCGTAGAGCAATCGTTTTTTTAATAATAGTAATGAGTTAAAATAACAAATGAATTTTTTTTAAATGAAAATGAAAATTTAATAGTAATAAAATATAGTCAATGCTCAAGATAATAAAATGGGTTTTGTTTATTTAGAAATAAAAAAATAAAAAAATTATTTTAAAAAAATGGTACAAACTGGTGTGCGAGTTGGTGAATGGAGGTTGAGGAATTTATGGAGGTGGAGTGGATGGCACATGAGAGCACGTGGCTTGTCTGTCAGAGTGCAGTAGGGTCTGGGCACCCATCTAAACCTTTTGAAAGACTGGCCTTGGTTTAATTTTGCTTAGTAGCTAGGCATTAAGCACAAGATGGAGTTCGTGGGTTTTGGTTCTTTTGGTTGTGAAAGGCCATGGAAAATCTCAAGCAAATACGGAGCAAGCATAAGACAAATGGTAAAGTCTAAACCCAAACAAAATGTGAACAGGTAAAACGACAAGGCACGAAATAAAGACAAAGGGGGAAAAAATCGTGCCCAAGGAAAAACACCACAAAAGCAGAGAACGAAGCAAAAAGTAAATAACGTGGTCAAAGGAATTCGGACAAGGTTCGCAGGAAGACCACGACAAGGGACTACAACAAGGAAAGTTGAAAAAAGGAGAAAGAGCACAAAAAATACCAACATAAGCCAAATCCCGACCCCTAAGGGTTGAGCTGAGGAAGACGGAACCAAAGAAGAGGATTCAGGTCCTAAACAATAGCCTAAAACGAAACTCCAAGAAGTATAACCCTAGCCACAATACCACATTTATATTTCTATCTTAATTTATGTGGAATGTAACAATCATTTCAAATCCCACAAGAGAATCACATTACTCTCAGATGCCAAATCATATGAAAATGAAACCATTGCTTCCCTTGCTTTGCAAAATGAAAAAAGCGCATTCAAATAGGACAACCTCATAAAACAGATTCTCCAAAAGTGTTTACACTATTTCCAGCCATGTATTCCAGCCACTAGAGCAATCATTACAAATCCCTCAAGAGAATCACATTGCTCTCAGCAACCAAATCCTATGAAAATGAACGCATTGCTTCCCTTGCTTGCAACAGGGAAAAAGCAAAGTCGAACAGGATAAGCTTGAGTGATAAATAATCAGAGCTTTTATAGTGGAACCTAGGTTCAAATCCCATAGAGACATGTTAAGTGTTGAAGTTGGATAAACTAACACATCCAACTTTGGGTAAGACGTACACCAATCGGCAAGGCTTGGTGCAAGTCCCAGGTGACATTGACAGAAGATGTCTCCTAGTTGTGACATCTAAGCCAAAATTAACCTAAAGGAAAACTTACAAATAAAGACTCAAACTACAAATGTAAACAAGAAAACCCAAAAATCCAAATAAAGGAGAAAGTTCATGGCTTGCATATGGATGACATTTATGTCGATTGGAATCAGATATTCAAATGCTTGTTAGCAAGCATGCAGGAAAAGGTATCCCATGTAAATATATAAGACTGATCTTGTCTTTTCTGGGTAGAGAGCTCCTCCTTATATCTTGGAATTTTTTTGGCTACCTCAGATGTTGGTTTCCTCCTCAGTTGGGTTCAATGTGGAAACTTGGAAGAGGTTAGGAAGATGGATCAGAAAATAATCGACAGTGGAGTTAGGTCTGAGATTGTAGTTGAGAACATTTACACATGTTTAAATTATGGAATCAAAATTATCTTTAAAATCTTAAAAAATAAAATTCTTACAAAAGAAAAATGAATATTTTAAACAAAATGTGTTAATAAATAAATATGAGAAAATAGGCACTATACGATAAGTAACTTATCCTTATAAGGTATGGACGCCAACTCAGGCGCGAAATATCCAATGTAGTATGGACATTGTACTTCCTTGGGCAAATTAGTCTCCAATGGACCATCTTATAATACAGATTCCCCAAAAGCATTTACACTATTTCCAGCCATGCATCCCAGCTTAACAGATGGCTCTTGGATCCCATGTAGTTTTAGTGAAATTTAGGCTTTAACTTAACATAGCAGCCACTGGAACAATGATGGTGAATCCCGCGAGAGGATCACATTGCTCTCGACAACCCAGAGCTGCATGGTTACAAATACGGTATCAAATACAGATGTGGTTAATTTTAAAGACCTCGTGAGATGGATACAGCATATATATGCATTGTATTTAAAATATAAATAATAATCTAGATTATTAATTAAAATAAATATATTTATAATATTATTAAATTTAAATTATAAACAAATTTAAATATAAGATTAAAATTACACGCAAATTGACACTCCCAGCCCACAGGAAAGGTACGAACTTGGGTATTCCATGGAATTGAAAAAATCGCAGGTTGTACAAACCAAAGAAAAATATACAAAATGAAATAAAATAAGTAGATAAGATAAGAGATGATAAATATATTAATGTCCAACAACTGACCACAAAAGTAGGTCAAAGAGACTGCAAAAAACAGCGAGCACTGATACAAAGCAAGAAAACCAAAGAGTTCCCAAGAAAGACAAGTGCAAAAGCTAGAAGAGGTGGCCAACTGGAAGGAAAAATCACATGTACCCAAAATGGGGGTGGAAATACAAGTTAGAGGAAGACAAGGGGAAAGACAACCAAGGAGAAGAAAAGAGGAAAGCCCGTCAAGGAATGGTAGATCCATCTCTCCTAACATCCGAGGCCGACTAGCAAAAACCGAGGATAGAATGTCGACCCGCCGAAGAGAGAGTCTGTTTACTATGCCTCTGTCTGGACAGAATACTATCCCTCTGATGCCTGGTGGATTTGATCTGTCTCATGAGGCAAAACCTAGTACGGACATGCATGTGATGGCTCGAAGAACCGTGGATGGTTTCCCTAGACCAAACCAATCCAGAGGAAGAAGCGGGGTCAGTCTCACAAGGGCGCTTAGTGCCTCTCTCCGAAGGTAACACTGTGAAGAAGGAAGCGATCCGTTGGGTAGAGTCTGGTCTAGGATGCGGCTGAAGAGTGTGCTCACAAAGCTTCAAAGCCTCGTGTAAGTATAAAGCCAAGCACCTCTAATCCTCAACCCTGAAGAAGTCAGAAAGATCATGCGTCCTCCTAAATAAATAATGGAACCTCCCTCTGAATATCAAAACTTGGTGCAGAAGGCACCCATCATTGTCCTGAATATGCTCACGGAGAAAAGACTCTAGCTCGTCAATGTAAATCCCAAACAGAGTTGGGGAAGGGGGCACCCTGAAATCATAGCAAACTGAGCAAGGCCAATGAGAAATTTTTAAGGAAATGAGCGAATAACACACATTCATCTCAATGTCCTCGATTGTTTCCTGCTAAAATGCTTTGTAATACATCGTTTGCAATTTTTTATTATCCTTTTAGAATTGTGAAGCGTTTTTCTTCAAGTTGATCTTTTTAACTTTTCAATCAAGTACAGCTACAGTTGACTGGCATACCATATCCAATTGCATCTGATACGACTCTAGCTATAATTTTGTATCTGCAGATGGCCGGATACACTATCCCAGCCATATCCAAGCTGCATCATACCCATAAATATATCCGCCATGCACCCTAGCAGTAGGGGTGTTGTATCCTGCAACTCTGCAGCACCCAAATCATATGAAAACGAAATCTTCTTCCCTTGCTTAGCTACTGTATCAGCTACAGCTACAGTTGGCCCGCATACCATATACAGTTGTATCTGCTATGGCCCCAACTATAATTTTGTATCTGTAGATAGACAGCTACAACATCCTGTCGTGTCTGAGTTGTGTCGTACCCATATCCGTAACTGCCACATAGATACATGTGCCCTATCAGTAAGGGTGTCGTATCCCGCACCTTTGCAGCAACCAAATCATATGAAAAAAAATATTTGCTTCCCTGCTTAGCAACAGAAAAAAATAAAAGTCAAAAGGAATGAATTTAAGTGGTACAAAATCGAAACTTTTGTAGTGGGGCCTGGGTTCAAAACTCGTGATGATGTGTTAGGTGTTGAAATTGGGTAAACTGCCACATCTAACTCTGGGTGCAGCATACTCCAATGGGCAAGGCACGGTGCAAGTCAAAGAGATACCCCCTGGTTGTGGCATCTAAGCCAAGATTACCCTGAAAGAAAACTTGCCAATAAAAAAATTAAAAATAAACAGAAAAATCTAAGCAAAATTAGATTTGGCAAGGTGTCATTAATTTTATTGTCCTAATAGATTTATATACAAAATGAGGAAACTTAATTTTTTATTCGAGACATGCATATAGATGATTTTTATGTTGATTGGAATCGGATATTCACATGCTTGTTAGCATGCATGCGGATAAAGGCATCCCATGAAAATTTATCAGACTATTCTAGTCTTTGTTTAGCAAAGAACTCCTTTTATCAAAGAATGTTGTAGCTACCTCGAATGTTGGTTTCCTCTTCCTCAGCTAGTACCAATGTGCAACCTTGGAAAAGGATAGGTAGATACATCAGACAATAACCAACAGTGGAAAATGCCCATATAGACTTGTTAGTAAAATGTGGAAATGTATAGAAGACACAAGAGTTGTTTGACTTATTGCCGGCTTGTTGATAAAGACTTGGAGAATTTTAAGCAGATGCTGATGTGATGCACCATCTAGCTGAGCTTCTTGTTTGAAAATATCATGGTATTGCTCCATAACCCACAGGCCTTTCTTGAGGCTGCATGTTCACTATTGACCCTTTATGCACCATGCATCTATCTCAATATGATCCTTCTAAGACATCAAACAAAGTTTAGATCCCTGCATATCAGATTATGACCAAGTTCATGTATTTATACCATAAGGTGAGGGAACTCATGTTCAATCTTGACTCCACCTGTAAGAGGTACCCACCTTACTAGATCATAGACAAGTTTTGTGCAGAAGTATTTCACAATGATATATCACATGCATTAGACCATTAAGACCATAGATGCTCTGTCTTATTACCTTCTTCATATGCCACGTGCATTAGCTACCTTGCTTGCATCTCAAGACAATATATGCTTTGACCTGCTTTGTTCTGACTGTAGATCAGAATTGGGTTCTTAAGACCATAGCATGATAGTCACTAGATATGTGAAGGTCCAATAGGATCATATCCAACCTATCATTATATGCAACTTCCTTAATGTATATATTGGATCCTTAGAACATAGTAACAAGAACATATAAAAACATATATTATCATGAAAGGTAAGCTTCAAGGAGCTTTTAATAAGTTCCAAGGTCTGGTTTATATCTGATCACAGCTCTCAACCTTCATCATGCACATAACAAGAAAGGTCCTGATATACCCTTATGGAATTCATAATCATTGTGCTTTTGGTGTATGTTTCTCCATTTACATTGTTTCACTCATGATGCAAGTTTCCCATTCTTGTAGACTAGATTAATACACACTCATGCCAAGTATCTTGAACCCTGTTCTAGAAGAAGGGAGTGACTTTATTGAATGAGGGTGAGGTTAGTTCTGACAATATAGAAAAATGGTCTTCATGGTGATATCACACATTTGTATGAATCTCAGAGCTCTTCCATCAAGAAGATGACTTCATTATATAGATAAAAGTATAACAAAGTTATCTTATCTGACATGACTTTGCATTGGTTGTCATCATTAACATGGTAGTCACTTATACAAGAAATTGCACATATCACCAATCTTCATGACTATAATATGATAGCTTGCTCTCTTGGCTCTATCCTATCTTGAATAGATGGACTCAGACTTGGCATAGGGAAAACAAGATAGTATCTCCTACTGGTAAGTGATGGATCCATCAAGTTTGTGTTCTAAGAAAGCCATTTCTTCACAATCACTGTATATAGTAACTATTCTCAAAACTCAGATTTAATTCTTTGTACTCTCACCTTCCTTGGGACTGTGATCATATGACTCCAGTCACCATTTGAACATCCTTCTAGAAGTAAAACCTTGCATAACATTTCAAGGATCCTTTAACACGAGTTGAAGAAACAAGAATTGGCAATTCTTGTTATAACCCGGATTCAAGACCGTAATATAACAGTTTTCCAAGAATGAATTCTTATACTTGAGAAGGCATCATTTCTACTTCGAAAACACTCTTAACACATTACCCATGCAACTCTTAAGCCTTTGCAACAAGAATTTATCAAAATATGCATTAATTACTTCTTAATTGGTTCACTGTATTTTCTCCTCAAAGCCCGATATTTCTGTCATTTGCTGCTCGATGCACACATGCGCATTTGTTCTAAGATTTTGGGGATTCCTTCTTTAAGATAGGGCAGAGATTATTCCAAAATTTGGGCTCATTCCACCAGGTAAAAATGAAGTTATTGATTGCCCTAGTTCAGGGCAGCGAGCACACATTTAGCTATAAAAACTTTATAATGCATCTTCAAGACTTATAAAAAAAATATGCTCATACTCCTCATCACCTGTCTTCTTCCTGACTTATCAGTTAGAGGATTTGCTCTTGATTTGATGGACTGTGAACTTCCACCTTGCTGCCCCTGTCAAATCCTTATGCACAGCCCTTACAAAACAATCAAATAGACCATTCAAAAGCATAGATTCAACATTCATTTAATGGAAATCGTACATACTTGCATGGGAGAGCTTAGGCATCATTTTTTACATTCATGAAACACAATTATATCTTTATTCATGACTGAAATACAAGTTTACATTACACCAATACCATATCACTCTTCATATTTTGCTCCATCCTGCCTCTCCATGCTAGAACTCCATCTCTTTTTCCTGATAATCTCCTCTCTCTGGCTGTATCCGACCTCCCACTCTTAGATCCATTTTATTATCATCATATTTGTTATCTCTTTTTCCTTATTTTGATCCAACTTCCCTTATTTTAGTGATATCCCTTCATAATAGCTTAGGAATAGGAACTACTTCCCTATTTCACCTCTTGACAACTTATTACAAATTGACTAAGAAGGTTTCAACTTTCTCAAACGTAGATAGGACAACACATGTCCATCTAAGACCAACAAACTTACCCATACATTCACTTTTCACTCTTACATCATGGAAAAAAAAGCCATTTACAACACAAATATTCAAATTTTGACTTTAGGAGGGAAACTAGACTTAACAGGTAGTATGAATTTGCATGAATGAAGAAGGTTGTTTCCCATTTGTTTCTATCCAACTAGCCTTATGAAGATGCTCCTGCATCAAGATGGTTGGTGCTAAGCCAAGTTCAACTACATCTGCCATCACTCAATCTGTAATGTCCCCAAATGGACAAATTATGCCCCAAACGGAACAGCAACAATTTTGATCTAAAATAGCAAATTATAAAACATATATTTGACAAAATACTACATATCTGAATTTTATAGGGAAAATGCGACTTGCTCTAAGAGTTGAAAATCCACAAAACCGAATTAAAACCACTTGAATCTTAATCAAAACAGATTAGAAATTTTATGTATGCAAGAACATTGAGAAAAACACCAATTTTCTGACCAATGAGAGGGCTGAAAATTTATTATAAAATACGCAGAATGATAGTTACAGACTTAGCTGAAAATAGAGTTTCCCAAGCCCAAAAATTATGCAAACCAGCTGATCTTGGCTTCTAAAAATCTAATTATGGAACTGAAAATCAGATCTGGTCCAAATGTGCCCTAGATCACTCAGAAATACCCACAAGGTAGGTCGCACCACTATAGAAGAGTTGGAAATGAAGGGGTAGAAATCAGCAACTAGCTTCCACCTTCAAACCCTAGCTGGAACAAATAGAAATCTACAACTCTGACCTTCAACATTGTTGGAATTCAATGAAAAACACAAGGGAAGAAGAGTTTTTGTGCTTCTTCCAAGGCTAAAGAGGGGTTTCGTCCTCTAAAGCAAAACTACAAAGGTTTTTCGTCCTTTGAAGAAGAAATGGAAAGCATACAAGCTTATACCAATATTCAGAAATTATGATATACAAAAAAGATGATCTTCTCCATGCATGGCGACTTCTTGTTATAACTTGTCTTGGCCTATTAGCCACCCAAAACAACCAATCAACTCACTTTACCTCATTTAATATTTTTCCTTTGATTATTTTCATCCTCATATGGTTCGCATTTTTCTTCTAGGGGAAAATAAAACATAAAGTAACTTTTTTCTTTTCTTTTTTTATTTTGTCACTAATAATTGATTTAAGTGCTTATAATAAAATTTCATTATGCACTTTCAAATTAATTTATTAAGACTTAGTTTCCCTTTTTCTCATCACTTAGCCATCAGGAAACAAAATTAGGCTAAGGGTCTTCGACTTGCTGCTTTCGAGAAGAGGATATTACACTATCAGTGCATGGTGCATACCAAAATGAGAGCTTTCATTTTATGAGACTCCAAAAAACTCACCAAATTCCTAGCCGAGTCAACCCAAACAAGTCCAGATGAATCAACTCACAAAACTTAGCACTTGATAGAAAATACGCAAAAAATAAAGAAGAAAAAATAAACAAAATCTATATAAAATTGCTCCTCCATCCTTCAATCTAATATCCAGATTTCAATTTTGTACCATCCACAAGAGAAAACGTGATTTTCTGCGTGGACTGATTTTTCGTAATTATGGATGAATTTAGTCAATATTACTATATTTGGGATATTTACATTGAATTTTGACCAATTAATTCATGAAGACTTTCCAAATTTCTTCCAAGTCTGACCCAAAATGGGCCTGTCAAATCCAAGCACAAAATGGGCCAGCCAAGTACAAGTCTCAATACTATGGGAGCTTAGGCACAGGGAATGGCATTCCATCAGAAGGGACTGGAAACAAATTTCATCAGATGTTGTAGTTTTAACAGCCCATAGACATGTATGCAAAATGTGAAAGCACGCAGAAGGCAAACATATTGTTTTACATGCTCCTCCTGAGAAGACCTTTCTCTTCACTGATGTTGTTCTGTGTCAAGGAAGTACCATGCAAGGAGAGGATGTGTCAAATAGCAAAATCACTCTAGTTCGGACAGTAGATCATCATTAGTGTATGGACTATGCTATCACTTCGACTGCGGTCTAGTCTGGATGGTAGAAAATTGCTAGGGTATAGAATACACTGTAGTCTGCCCAGTAAAGCATCACTAGAGTATGGATCATACACTAGTCTGCAATTTAGAGTGTCACTTGAGATAGTGTCAATGACATAGACAGAGAGATAGCCTGACTAATTGAGTATGGATTACACTCTAGGCTGGAACTTAGAGCATCACCTGAGATAATGTCCATGACATAGGCAGAGACGTAGCCCGATGAATTGGTGAGAAAGCCTCAATGAAACTACAAACTTAGAAACTGGGTATGCACTCAGTCGTAGCAAATTATAGCGATAGTGGTGTCGAATACTAGAATTCGTTCCTGGCCTAGTTATTTTAGTATCATGATCTTCTTCTTCTTCTTTGACGGACAGAGACACATTTTCAATCACATTAACCGTTTCTTCAAAAAAAAGTGGGGAAAAAACATAAAAGAATAAAATCAACCCTTATAAGCTGAGGGGGTTCATTTTTTGATGGAATTAAAAGGCGTTAACAGTTTTGTCCAGAAATTATTTTTGTATAATAATGATGAACAGTAGAAAAGATACCTGCGAAAAAACAACTGACAAACTAGTAGATTCAAGCTCCCGTGTCCTAAAACCCTAGAGTTTTTTACCGCCTGTTACTTTTTTCCTCCTGAGGACTTCAACAAAATGTAAAATACCAGAACAATGCTATATTTGATTAAAATGAAAAAGACACGAGAGGGAACACAGAATTTACGGGAATCGATGCCTGCGCCAGAAGAATGTGTTTGCAGCTCTTTGGAAAAGCGCAGCCTCCTCCAACAAAATGCTTAAGGGTTTAAGGGGACAAGGGTTTAAGAGTATAAAGAGTATTCCTTCGTCTTTTATGTATCAACTAGTAAATGCAAAGTATGGCGGGAGGGAGGGAGAGACGGAGGAGTGCCAGAGTATTATGTTTTTTTTCATCTTAATACGTTTGGCTTTTTTTAAGAAATATTTCGGTAAAAATGTTTCTTGGTACCTATTCAATGTAATGAATAAAAGTGTCTACGAAAATATATTGGCGATTATTTTTAAAACCTTATATTTATTTTTAATTAGGCTTTATAATTATTATTTTATTTTTTTGGGGATTTTTTATTGGTATGTGTTAGATTATGTCCTTATAGATATGCCATATTTGGGGAGGTTGTTTGAATTGGTTGTTAGCAATTTGACTTATCCTATATAGATAGGGTCAAGCTTGATTTTGGGTTCATTTATCAATCCACATCCAATGATAATAATCTTTAATTATATCATTTAGTTGATATGATAGTAGTAAGATTGAAGTTTGAACTAATGCCCCAACCAACTATTGTTGATGTGATTGTGGTAATGACATGACAAATGAGAATAGAGAATAGGGTCTAGGCCACTCGATTGATTGAGCCTATTGTTATTGATGAGTATTCTCTCTTGGTGGTTCTCTCTTCTAGCCCCTTCCTCTTCTATATATAGAGTAAAGAGGCAAAGGCGATCAGAGAGGCGGGGGGTCGGGCGAGTGCCCCGATCTATCTAGATATGGAGTCGAACAACCTACTATTTTTTTTATTAAACGCTTTTGACCAGAGCTATGAACCAGAGGGTTAGGCCCCAACCATACGAGAGAGGAGGAAAAAAAGAGGAGAAGAGGAAGAAGGGTGGGGGGCGGGAAGAAGAAAGACCACCTTCCGCAGGAAAATGGACGGGTGAAGGAAACACCGAAATGCAAAATCAAAAGCAAACTAGAACTCCCAAGGCCGAAACCCGAGCACTCGGCCGATTTGGGTGCCTGCACGCCTATTAGCCTCACGTAGAAGGAGGCGGAAGGCACCACTCGCCCTGTCCTTGAGCTCGTTCCACTGATCAATGACAGAGTGAACAGGAAACAAGGCCGCATCAATGTCTACCTCGGGAAGGAGTCTATGATCGAGCCGACCCACCAAGAACATAGAATTTAACATTTAAGAAGTTGAGCAGTTCTTCATGAAGGTCGACCCTGTGAGCAGGGTAAATCTCGTTGTCGGCGACGAATTCAACAATAATCAGGTCCTAACGAAGAAGCAGACAGTAGGAGACAAAAGTCAAAGTGATATCCGAGTTGGAGCAAGCACAACATGATCGGAAGCGATAAGAATCACCTAAGATAGTTTCAATAGCTTCGGCCTCTAGATGAGAAGAGTAACGAAAGACTTTGGAGAGACAATTTCTGTCAATTTCATGAAGCAAAGCTTGTTCCGGAACTGAGTTGCGAAGAAAAACCAAAGGGAAACCAAGGAACGCCATGAAGGGAGAAGATAAACGAGCAAAGCAGCTCGAAAACAAAGGAAAAGAGGCATGAATCCACACAGAGCCGACGCCCACGCCTAAAAGGGGCATTGCACGTGCGGAGGGACAAATCCAATCTGCTGCTATGTACCCAACTGCTCGTGTGAGATGATGAAAGAAAGACCTTGCCATGCTTCAGCATATCTCGAGATGACATTGGCGGCAGGATGATCAATGGAAAAGTTAGCAAGAAGATCCGTAGCATGATTAGCTTCGCGAGAGATATGTGTGATGTGCCAAGTACGAATTTTGCCAAGCCAAAAGAGAATATTAAAAATAAAAGGATTAATTTTCCACGAAGGGGAAGACCCACTAGAGATAGCTTGAATTATTATTTGGGAATCACCTTCTATGAAAAGGGAGTCGCATCCTAATTGAACAACCAATTTGACCCCTTCCAGAAGCGCTTGAGATTCAGCCATATTACAAGAGCAATCAAGAAGGGGAAAGGAACCCACAGAAATGAGATTACCTGTATCACACCTAATAATACAACCAACACCAGATTTACCAGGTTTCCCCCTCGAGGCACCATCAAAATTCAATTTCCACATGCCCCTAGGGGGAGGTCTCCACTTGGCCCTTTTTCTTCTAATTAATTTCTCAACTTGGGAGAGACCTTTTTTGATGATGGAACTAGGGCAAGGCAGTTTGATGAGTGGCCATGAATTTCTGATAAGCGTATCTCTAGATGAAAAAATGGGATTAGAGAGGTTGTTTTTACTAACTATTTCTGAGATGGCCACTTCCAGCTTATTAAGAAAAATAGGGAGCTCAACAGTTTGTTCCTGGAATAAACGTAAATTGCATTCCCACCAAATGTGTCAGATAAGGAAAAAAGAAGCATTGATCCAAATAGAACTGAGGAAACTTTCTTGCCCGAATCTAGGCCAAGAAAGGAGAGTTTCTCCAATATTTTTACAGGGAGCCCAAGCAAGATTCAGTTTAGATAAAATCCTTTGCCAACACCTGGAAGCAAAGGAACAAAAAAGAAGGAGATGATCCAAATCTTCCTCGGCTTCATTGCAGAGCACACATTTGGAGGGACCGGCGAATCCCTAAGATCTTCTCCTCACCTTAGTAAGAACTTTCTTTTTAAAAACCAGCCAACCAAAAATAGCAACTCTGGGTAAGAGACAGGGATGCCAACAGCCGAAGGAGTAGGGAGAGCCCAGACCAGACTGAGAGATAAGTTGAGCATAATCAACTTTCACCGTGTATGAGCCAGTGGCGTCACCAAGCCATAACAATTGATATTCGCCACCATTGAAGTGTGCATGCCTGGCCAAAAGGGCATCTGTGAAGGTGGAAGACTCTTGGAGGGTGGCTCCAATGGAGGTAATATCTTTCCATTGCCAAGACAACGAACCATTCGGATGTTGGCGACCAAAATCGACTACTTTAGTGCCCCAAGATGCTCTAGAAACGTTCATAACTCTATTAAGATTGGGAATAAGGTTAAGAGGGGGCAACCCATTCCAACTATCCTCCCAAAAGGCAACCAACTGACCATTATTGATTTGCCAGGAAACTGAATCAGCGATCAGGGATTTGCATTTGTAGATAAAGTTCCAAATATGAGAGCCTTTAGGGAGCTCAGAGTTGGAAAGCAGGAGCTCGGGGCGGCCAGCCTCCAAATATTTATGAGAAAGCACTTGAAAAGCCAGCCTTTTGGCATCCGAAATAAAGTTCCAAACAAGTTTAGCACCGAGAACCGAATTCTGAAGGGCCAGATCCAAAATGCCCAAACCACCTAATGGCTTGGGAAGCCTGACAGTTTCCCAATTCACCAAGTGAAATTTTCTTTCTTCGTTGTTCCCTTGCCAGAGGAAGGATCTGGCCATTTTCTCAATTTTGAGCAAGACAATCCTTGGTAACAACAATACCGACAGCATATATATTGGGAGGGCTAGGAGGACGGAGTTAATCAGAAGAGCTCTACCATCCAAGGACAACCATTTCCCCTTCCAAGAAAGCAGCCTAGACGATAAAGAATTGAGGAGCCCATCCCATAAATTTGCTTTACCAATGCCAAAGAAGAGAGGGATGCCCAAATATCTATGAGTAAGGGAGCCCACCGCAAAGCCAAGAATTGCCATGATCCTGCGCTGCAACCGGGGTGTGACATTAAAGAAGAAAATAACATATTTATGGAAGCTGATTACCTGGCCAGTCGCTAATGAATAAGAATTTAGGATGGAAGATAAGCATCGGGCTTCTGGAATAGACGCTTGACCGAATAAGAAAGTATCATCAGCAAATTGCTGGTGCGATAGGGGGGAGGTTGGAAGTTAAGCGGATACCCTTAAGAACCCCGTCCAGTAGAGCTGATTTGATGTTATGACTCAGGGCCTCAGTGACCAAGATGAAAAGAAAAGAGGAAAGAGGATCACCTAGCCCCAAGCCCCTGCTACTGCTGAAGAAGCCTTCTTCTGAGCCATTAACCAAAACAGAAAAACGGGGAAAATAAATACAATTGAAAATCCAATTGCAGAAGTTCCAGTTAAAGCCCATGGCATGAAGGGACTTACAGAGGAATCTCCAGTTGATATAATCATAAGCTTTACTAAAATCCAATTTAATCATCATACCAGATCGAGAGGAGGAATAGAGAGTATGGATCAATTCACGAGAAATGATTATACCGTCAGCAATAGACCTCCCAGGAATGAATCCGCTTTGTTCCTGCACCACAATTTTATGAAGAAGAGCATTCATTCTTGAAGCAATAGCCTTAGAAATTATTTTATAGGACGTATTGCATAAGGAGATCGGCCTAAAGTCATCAAGAGATTCAACCTGTGCCTTTTTGGGAAACATGCAGATAAAGGTGTGATTAAGAGCGTCAAGTAGCTTGCCTGAACAACGAGATTCCTCCATGGAATGCCAAACTGTATCCCCAATAACGTCCCAGAAAACCTAGTAAAAAGAAGCCGGGAAACCATCTGGACCGGGTGCTTTATCCCTCTGCATAAAGAAAATGATCCTGCGAACTTCATCCTTAGAAAAAGGAGAAAGAAGCTTAGCATTATCAATATCTTCAACCATTTTAGGAATCTGATCAAAAAAGGAAAGTTGGGCGTCTAGAGGGGAGGCCGAGTTGCCATTTAAAAGCTTTTGAAAAAAATACACCGACTCGGTTTTAATCTGAGATTGAGAGGACAACACTATGTCATCATCCAACTTCAGGGAGGAGATATAATTAACATTTCTTCTAGCTTTAATAGTAGCATGAAAGAATTTGGTATTTTTGTCCCCATCAACCAGCCACACTTCACACGATTTCTGTCTCCAATGAATTTCCTCTTTAAGAAGAAGACCACCAAGTTCACTGAGTAAAGATTTTTCCTTGAAGAAATATTCCTGGTGCATACCACGAGAGAAAACAGATTCATTAAGATTACGTAATTCTTTCTCAACCCTCTATTTTTCCTAGAAAATATTTTTGAAACATGAGACATTCCATTCCAGTAATATGTCTTTCAGTAAAGACAATTTTTTAGAGAGTTTATACATCCAAGTCCCTTCCACTGTGAAGGAGGCCCACCAAGAGTTAATCAAAGACCTGAGAGAGGGATCCTGCAACCACATGGACTCAAATTTGAAAGGAGAGCGGCGTGAAGGGAGGTCAAAGGAAATGTTGAGAGAGATAGGAAAATGATCAAATCCGGAGAGAGGAAGAACAGAGCATTTGATGAGAAAGTTATTCTGAAGCCAATCTTCGGAGACGAGAAAACAATCAAAGCGAATAGCCATGGAGCTGAACCCAAGACGTCGGTTATTCCAAGTGAACTAACCATAACTTGGTTCCACATCAACCAACTTGGCAGAGGCAACGAAGGAGGTGAAATCCACTTGAGAATGGGGCTGCCATTAGATTCCCCCCTATTTATCTTTGTCAGAGAGAGTAGCATTAAAATACCCAACCACAATAGTCTTGGAGGTAAGAGCCGAGGCAAAGACTAGCTAAATCCTCGACCAGAGCTCCCTTTTTTTAAACGGGTTATTAGGGCCATATACATTACACTGAAAGAAGTGTAGACACCAAATTTGGGTCTTACGACACCCTGTACCCCTTATCTCGTCCCGCAACCTAACCCTACCTCACCACCTAAACCCTTACACACTGAATTATTTATTAATTACCTTATGATTAATAAATCCACATCTCCAACCTTGCCACCTCACCTCGCCACCTCACTATGACTTAGCCCTAACCCTAAACTAACCTAATTAAGACCTATGACTTGGTCCAGACCCACACCCATGACTCATCACCCCTCACCCACATCAAAAAAAACATAATAATGACTTGACCAAGCCCACAACTGAACCTTCTGGAGAAAAGGAGGGAAAGTTGGCTATTTTACTAAAAATAGCCAACTTTTACCTAACCGACATCGGTCCCTACGCGACCGGCGCCGATTACATAACTGCCATTGGTTCCCTGTAAATAACCTTCCCCAACGAAAACGAGGAGGAATGGGAATTCATTTGTAAGGGAGGAGACAAGTGAGAGAGAGAGAGAGAGAGGAGGTTGCAGAGAAGAGCATTGAGCCCAATAACTATAACCGACCAACGAGATCATTGTCACCCCCATCTAAGCCTTGGGAGAGTTAGAGGATAGCTTCATTAGCTCACTTTCGATTGCTCAGATCATCCTACCTAAGGCCTTTCCTTCGTCAACTGCATTCCTTGGACCTAGTATCCTCATCAGAAACTAGTAAGTAGTCTCTTTTACCACCTTGTAGGCTTCTAGACACTCCACTTTGTGAATTTTTGATTCATAAGGATTATAAGCTCACCCCTAGATCTAACACCCAGCAGCACCCTACACCTAACCTTCGGTCATCCATCCCTATATTACCCCAGAAGACAGCTCTCTCACTTTATGAGTCTTCTACTATTGCCTTACTATTCCCCCCTAACCACCTACTAACCTTAAAAACCCCATAACCACCCTACATCAACCTCTACCCAGAAGCCCCTAAATCACTTCCCCTTACTGATATCGGTTATCCCCTATTGGTAGCCCGGTTTTGTAATCATGGTCGGTTATCTAGTGACCGGCATTGGTCACTGTGACTTATACCAAAACCAACCTTTCACCTATTTATCTCCTAACAACCTCGTGATCCAATATGGTCTATCCCTGTAACTTGATCGAAACATATCAATAACTAGTGACCAAACAAACATACATGACGTTTTATTGTTGGTAATTTAGTCTCTATTGCTTTTAGTAATGAGGGTACCTAAATCGTGAGTTCCGCAATAGCTTCTTTATTATCATTTTCAATCAATTTATATCAAAAAGGGAACTGACCACCTTCAAAAGGAAGTTTAGTATTTCTTGGACCCAAGGCAGTTCCCTTACTTATTGTCTAACCTAAAATCTAGTGGTCTTGCATTCTTATTTATAGGTAGTCCTTCCCACACAAAAAGGAGTTCTTCACAGTCAGTTTGATCTCTCTACGGTATGCGCACACCTTCTGAACACTCAACAGGTATTCCTCCTATCCCTAACCCCTATCTATTTCTCAAAAGAATGAAAAGATAGAAGTAAATCTATTCTGGAACTAGAAATTTTGTGTGAAACATTTTGGCACGCCTGGTGGGACCCTATTCAGGTTTCTTTCTTTCTTGCTTGTTTTCATATAGGGAGCACACTTGCTATTTCTTTCTTCTAAATATTCACAAAATATTTTGTCATTTTGGTAAAAGAACTTGTCTTTCTTTTGCATCTTTGCATTAGTGAAAGTCATCTTCTTGACCTCTTCTCTTTCTTTGCTTCATCGAATATCATTTTTGATTTGGGTTTAAAACACGTGCATCACATTCTTGCTTGCTATTTTTAATTCTAGTGAACGTAGATTAAGTAACAGGTCATACATGTGGGGGTGATATCCATGGTATTGATGAGAAATTAATCTTACTCTCACTGCACAACACATACCAAATCACATCATAATCTACACAACATCTCAAACATCCCCCCTTTCTGCGGTATTCCTCCACCCGATTGAGGTAGCCTTACAAGCCAAAACAAACTTGACATCTCCCTTAGGTATTTTGTTTAGGATTGACATCATCTTGCGTCTAAGGCATAAGCCCAAAAGTGATTAAAACTAATCCTAGGGTTAGTCTCTTGATTTGCTTGTGCATCTTGCTTGTTTTCTATTTTTCTTTCAGTTCTGTTTCTCTGTTATACCCTGTCTCAGTGATCACTTCAGACAGTTTGGTGGGTATACTAAGCCTTGTTATCCCCAAACCAGAAGCCTCTTACATTCTCTCTTTTCCTTCATAGTGACCGGCACCAGTCCTCTTCTACCGACATCGGTTACCTGACCGACGCCGGTTACAGTCTGACTGACATCGGTTACCAGACCGATATCGGTTACTGTGTTTTACAGTTCCTGACAAACCAGTAACCTACCAATTCCAACATTTTGTTGCATTTTCTGTTCCTAATTGACTAATTCTCTTTTGTATCCTCTTTTCCATGGTTGTTATCACCCGAAAACAAGTCGTAGCCATGGTTTCACGTGCTTGTTTCGTGTCTTTTCCTGAGTCACCCCCTTTGCATCCTATGGGGAATCCTACGGACACCAATGCTTTTCCCAAGATCTTGTCGGAGATCTGGATTTTGCTAAATTTTTGTATGCTAATATTGGCGCCGTACAGTATTATTTGTCTCATACCCCTGACTGTACACCTAACGGTCAGCTCCTCTTGGGTATGCCTATTAGTATAGCCACTCACTTAGCTCCTTCCCCACCTAATAACTCTGCCTCACTGTCTTCATCCTTAGCCCCGTCTCCTAGCTCAGTGGATTCGATGGTTCATACTGCACCAATTGGATTTCCTTTGGTTAATCTGGGGCCCCACATATCACTACCATCCACTACCCCTACCTCATCCCTCTCACAAATTTCCTCTTTCATAACTTGTTCTCTACCACCTATCCACACGAGCTTTCCCTCTCAGGCTCCGCCCACCTTTTCATTTCCACAAACGCATCCGGTGGCCTCAACATCTTATATAGGACACCCTTATTTGGCTGCCCCAACACATTCATCATCGATACCTTATCAACATTTAGCCCCACCATTGTCTAGTAGCGGCTCTTGGCCCAATCCTCCTCCGTTTACGACGACAACACCATCATCTAACCCAACCAATGATTTAATCAAACAAATGATGGACAAGATGCAAAATCTTGAGGCTTCTGTTTCAGGAAGCCGTAACACCCTGACATACGAGCAAGTTTGTCAGGAGCCTATTCATCCTTCTGTCCCCCTTCATACATATCCTCCTCAATGGGAATTACTGAAATTTACTCGCTTTAATAGTAAGGAGGACCCTCAACAACACTTGCAATCATTTAGACATGCCTGCTATCTGATTGCTCATGACGATGCCTTACTACTCCGTACCTTCCCCATGTCCTTATCAGGACCTGCCTTGGAGTGGTACAGTGCTTTAGCCCAGCACTCAATCTTCTCCTTTAACCAGTTAGCCCAATATTTCTTGGATCATTTCTCCATCAATATTGCCAAGAAAGTATCCATTACCAATCTCTATGCCATCCGACAATTTGAAGATGAATCTATCATAGATTTCATTGGACGATGGCGGGGCCTCATCAACCAACTTACTTATGCCTTACCTCAGGCCGAGCTCATCGAACTCTTTACGTGGGCCTATGCGCTAAACACATTTCTCCCACCCTCCAAATTCAAACTTTCTGCACCTTTGATGAGGCCTTTACTATGGCTCGGAAACTAGAGATTCGAGCCTTAGAGGAGGAGAAATTGAAGTTGCGCAACAAAAACTCAAATTTCCAAACCCAAGACTCCACTAACAAACCCAACACCACCAACTCTCACGCATCAGCTGCTTCGAAATCAAAAGGAGTTGTACACGCGGTAACGGTCAAATCTCAAGCACCGTCTTATACCCAGCCGAAATCCACCTATAAGTATAAAGCTGAGCCCATCAAGTACACTCCCTTGGGAGAAACTTATGATGTGATCTTGGAAAAATTGCTTAAAGCAGGAGCTATCACCTTGCCTCCTGTTAAACCTCACTCCGGGTTTGATTCCGCCCGTGCTATACCTTCTTGGTATAAAGAAAATGACTTCTGTAACTTCCATCGCGTGAAGGGACACAACCACGAAAACTGCAAGATGTTGAAAAACATAGTGCAGGAAATGGTTGATGCAGGGGATATAACCCTCGATAATCCTAATGCCCCTGCTAATCGAAATTTAAAAATCTTCAACAAACCATTTCCAAACCATTCATCTAATAGTAACACAAACCAAGAAACCTTAGCCGAGGAGAAGAGTGTGCATGAGATCCATGTGGTTTTCAACTCCCAACCAAGGGCTTCCATCGAAGAAATTCTGAATCGAGCCTCTTCACCGATGCAGGAGTCCTCGCCCCCTTCTCCTTCATCAGGACAAGAGGACAGCCCTGCTATTCCTTTACCCATAAAGGAATCAACCGCCCAGAGTTCTCTTCTCACAGAAGAGCCTTCTTACACCACATCCCTGCAAGACTGTGAGTGGATGTTATCCAACTTATCTATTTCCCAAACATCTCCTTCCACCACTCTTGCTACAAAAGAAGAAGGATCACCACTTTTTCTGTCATCCTTAGAAGAGAAACCCCTCGAGCCTACATCACCAAATTCCTTAACCATGACAGATCCTCTAGAACATGCCCTCCTCCCTATCAGTTCTTCATCGCCTAAATCTTTCCAGTGACCGGTTGACCTCTTAACACCCATTGATACAGTGCCTCATTCGCCCCCTGTATCACACCCCCAGTGGACCGGAATCACAGCCCACTTCTCTTCCATACCAAAATTCCCATCCATACGTGAAGATTGTCATCCCCCAGAAGATAGACGACTCTTATGGGAACGTTTGAGAACACCATGCTCTACTCAAATGCAAATGACTAATCCAGACACCTCTACCATATACCCAAAGTTTTTACAAAAGCTCAAAATGCCTATGTCCTCACCTCCACCCCCCTCATCTCTGCCAAATACCTTATCTACCTCTATTAACCTAACCAAACCTTCCCCTACGCTTGGGAATTCACCAATACCCAGCCTGACGCACCCACCTAAATGGTTAGACTTATCCAAAAATAAAGTCATCAATCCACCTAGGAGACAGACCCAATCTCCTCGAGTCCAATCTATGCCTCCGCCACAACTAAAACCCTCACCCCCGATCACACCAGTACAGCAGGCATGGCTTCAACCCTCACCGTCACACCTACCTTCTATATTGGGGCCTCACCCCTCCACCTTGCCTCAATACACCATGCCTCCCACATCTTCTTTAACACGACCAGCACCTTCTGCACCCATACAGAAATCCACAGGCATCTCAACACCATCGCCCCAAGTATCTTGCCTACCTACCAACCCTAAGCAAACTCGATCATCGAAGGACTTGTTTGTTGCCACTCCTCTTTCCCCGTGGTTGTTTCCTGCCACCACGTCATCTATGGCCTCATCATCTAACCAGCTAAACATGACTTCTGCACAGAAGAAGCCACACCTAGTTAAACCCAATCATCAAAATCCCTTGCCTAAACCACCACCCGTACGAACCACTCGTACCCAACCATTACCAAAACAATCAATAATCTCACCCACTCAATCAATAGCCTCATCTTCATTTGACCCTCTCAAAGGATCTTACGCCAAGATCCTTGATATGCTGGTAGGGGATGCGACCATTTCCCTACCCCCACTCAGACCCTATGATCCATCTAAACCTCGACCTATAGGTTATGATGAATCTAAAATCTGTGCCTACCACCGCACACCAGGACACAATGTAGAAGGATGCAAAGCTTTGAAAGCCATCCTTCGCCAGTTGCCTATCTCGGATAGAAAATCTCAGAAGGACAACTTACGGAAAATTAGCTCCCCTTCTCCTATACCACCTGTCCCCGCCTCGCCAAAATCTATCATCATTGCAACCCCACCTCTCGAGAACAATGACTTATCCCTGTCATCTTCCTCATCTCGCATTCATGAGATCAACATGATTAGCATTGCTACTCGAGGTCAGAAAAACAATGGAAAAGCTAAAGAGAGCACACCTGCGGCCTCTCTTTCTCCTTCCGCCATCCCGATCACACCACCACCTAAAGTGGTTATTCGTGGACCTGCCTATCCAGTCTCTGATGGAGTTTCCCATCGCACTATGATCAAACAACTTCACCAATCTCCTATAAAAATGACACTCTATGATCTCATTCAAACATCTGAATCGCATCGACAAGCTCTAATTGAGATCCTTCAAGGGATAGAGGTCCTACCTAACAAAACCTTTCCCGTCACCTCCATCTTAACACCCAACCACGTCACTTCTCTCACCAAACAACCTACCTCCACAACCACTTCTGTCCCTGTACAGCAAGCCGCTGCTGTCAGTTTTTCCGAAGAAGAAATTGTCGTCTTTGGTGCAGAAGATCCTGACCCCGCTCTTTTCATCTCGGCTTACGTCCGAGACATCTGGGTACGTCATGTTATGATTGATGGGGGCACTAGCCTAAACATCGTCTCTTCCAAAGCCTTCCAACAGATGAATATCCCTCCTAGCTGCATGTGTGCCAACCCCACCATGTTGCGTTCATTCAACGATGCTATTACTTCTACCCTAGGCACCGTGATCCTTAACATTCATGTAGGGCCACATACCTTACCCGAACTCTTCTATGTCCTTGAGGGAGAATTCCAATACAACATGTTGTTAGGCCACCCTTGGATCCGGGCTATGGGATGCATTCCCTCCACCTTACATAGATGCATCAAATTTGAGTATGAAGGGAAGTCATACACTGTCACAATTGACACTTCCCCCTTCAAAACTTGTAATATGTTATACCACCCTAATGATGTGCTTGTACCCAGTCAAGACACCCATTGATCCAACCCAACCATCTACTTCAACCACGCCTCAACCATCCACCTTAGCCGCACCCACACCTTCGACCAATGAAACCACCGACGCAAATACTTCTTCCTTTCCCGCGGACAACATCCCAACCTCGGATCCCTTGGTAGGTGTTTTTCAACGCCTTACGCTGGGGGAGTACCACCTATACAATGTTAGCACCTTCCATACCCCACAAGAGTATGGACAGTTACAGGCGCATCCTACCTACGACCGTCGTGTGGGGGAGGTGATCTCCTACGGACCACCTAATTACCACACCAACCTAACGTATGGGGGTGTCAACGCATCCTCTGTCACCCCCGAACCTCCCCTTGGTGTGGTTCCCTTCCAATCAGATTTTCAATATCTAACCAACCGTCGTTTCGCCCTCACCTTCCTGACACGCTGTGCTTGGAAAGGTTTTGGTTTCAGTCTTTATGAGCAAGGATGACATACGGTTATTCCCATGACTACACGCAAACACAAAGATCGTAGTGGTCTTGGATTTTCTGAACCACCTACACTGAAGAAACCTCGTGTCAATTGTATCCAGGAAGACGACGAAGTCACCCCTTCTGAACCATCATCGCCCATTTTACCATCTTCACCCACGGAGTCGATAGACCCAGAATCTATCCCTCCTAACTTTTTTTTTTCGTGAATGCTATCTTCCTAGGTCCTCTCACTTATCAACGCGATGGTGAAGACCCATCTTCTCTCCCCCTTTTGTATCCAGACATGATCGAAGAAGACTTGCCTTCGATTAATGTTGTGGAGTGCCAGGATGATGACTCCATCCTCACCTACCTTGGTGCGGATGACTCTTATATTCAACGCGCCTTACCATCTGAAACCCAAACCATGTTGAATGAGTCGACTATAGAAATCAACATCCACATAGAAGACGATCCTCACATTGTAAAGATCAGACAATCTCTCGACGCATCAGAACAAGCCGCCTTCACTACCTTTCTCCATGCCCGCAATCAAGCTTTCGCTTGGTCCTACGCCGACATGCCAGGAATCGATCCTGACATTGCTGTCCATAACATCACTCTGAAACCAGACTCCAAACCAGTTAAACAGAAGCTGAGAAAAATGCATCCACGCATTGCCCTCTTGGTTAAAGAAGAGCTTCAACGACTCCTTTCTGTTTCTTTCATCTTACCTATTGACTATCCACAATGGATTTCTAATGTTGTACCTATCACTAAAGCGACGGGGGGACTTCGGATATGTACGGATTTCTGGGATCTTAACCTCGCTTGCCCAAAGGACAACTTCCCCCTACCTAGCATTGATCAACTTGTTGATCTCACTGTGGGCCATGAGATGCTTTCTCTCATGGATGGTTTCTCAGGATACAATCAAATTTTAGTAGCCCCGGCCGATCAACATAAAACCACCTTCATTACCCCCTGGGGACCTTCTGCTATCGTGTCATGCCATTTGGCCTTAAGAATGCTGGTGCGACCTATTAGCGGGCTATGACTTACATTTTTCATGACATTATGCACACTATCCTTGAGGATTATGTCGATGATCTTCTTGGAAAATCCAAACATCGCAGTGAACATCTCGATGTTTTAACCATTATTTTCGATCACCTGTTACAATACTGTGTTCGTCTTCAACCAAAGAAATGTGTCTTTGGTGTCCTTTCGGGAAAACTCCTTGGCTTTATCGTCTCTTTGCGTGGCATTGAGGTCGACCCAGCTAAAGTCAAGGCTATCTTAGAAATGCCCCCACCCACTAACCTAAAGCAATTGCGTAGTTTGTAGGGAAAAATTCAATCTATCCGGTCGTTTCATCTCACAACTCTTGATCGATGTCAACCTTTCCATCATCTCCTTAAAAAGGACATTGTCTTTCAATGGAGCGAGGAGTGCCACCAAGCCTTTGAGGCTCTTAAAACTTATCTCTTGCAGCCACCCGTGCTTATCCCACCTCAGGACGATCGCCCTTTCTACCTTTACCTTTCTGCCACCGACCATGCTGTAGGAGCCATGCTCGCACATCGTGACTCCGAGCATCGAGAACAAGCAGTTTATTACATAAGCCATACTCTTGTGGATTACGAAACTAGGTATACACACGTCGAAAAGTTGTGCCTAGCCCTATCATTCGTGGCCACCAAACTCTGACATTACCTCCTGAATCACAAAACTTTTGTCATCACCAACGCTGACCCCATACATTATATGTACGCCAAACCTCATCTAAACCAACGCATCGCCCGATGGCTTATGCTCCTCGCCGACCTCGACCTTGAGTTCGTACACCAGAAATCAGTCAAAGGACAAACTATCGCAGACCAACTCGCGGAAGCCCCTTTACCTGGGGAACAATTTACCAATTTTACTTTCCCTGATGAACTCATCGCAACTCTTTCGCTCAGTGATGCGTCTTATCCGATGACTCTCTTCTTCGATGGATCTAAATGCCAGCGCGGCGGAGGGGCGGGCATTGTTCTCATTCCTCTTGAAGGTGAACCTATGCCTCTTTCATTCAGGCTTGATTTCCCCTGCACTAACAATACAGCGGAATACGAGGCCCTTGTTCTGGGTCTCCACGTTGCGTTACACTTAGGTGTGAAGTCTATTAACATTTTCGGTGACTCTCAATTGGTAGTAAATCAAGTTACTGGCATCTACCAATGTAAAAATGAGGAACTTCAAAAGTACAAACGTTACGTAGATTCACTTTTGACCTTATTTACCCATTATACTATCCAAACCATTCCACGCTCAACTAATAAATTTGCGGATACTATGGCTTGCTTGGCCTCGCAAATTCCTACATCACCAACTGACTCTGACATATTTGTCTTGGTCCAACAACTCTTTGCCCCATCTTACTTAGTCCCAGATGTTTGTATGGTAAATAATGCATCTGCTGACTCGCAGGATACCTGGTATCACCAATTTCGCGACTACCTTACAACCTCTGTTCTCCCACCTGACCTTAGTAGTAATGGAAAACACTTTTCTTAAAGGTGTTTCTCATTATGTCATCATGGGGGGACTCCTCTATAAACGTGGCTTCGATGGTATCCTCCTTCGATGTCTAACCAGTGCTGAAGTCACTCATACCATCCAACAAGTCCATGACGGAATTTGTGGTGGGCACTTTAGTGGCTTTGCCATGGCCAAGCGGATCCTTCGCCTAGGATATTATTGGCCTACTCTTAATAAAGACTACTGCGAATATGTTAAGCATTGTGTTATGTGTCAACAGCATGCCAACCTTCAACATACTCCCAGCCATCCGCTACAGGTCGCACGAGATCTTTGGCCTTTCTCACAATGGGGTTTGGACCTTAATGGTGAGATTCATCCACCTTCTTCGCAACGTCACCATTGGATCATCACGGCAACCGAATATTACACTAAATGGGTGGAGGCCGTTCCACTCGTTTCAACCAAAAAGGAGAAAATTGTTGAATTCATCAATCATCACATTATTTGCCGTTTCGGTGTTCCTCATCGCTTGATAACCGATAATGGAAAATCTTTCAAAAATAAGCTGTTACGAGCCCTTTGTGACAACTTTGGTATCAAACTTAGCTTCTCGTCACCCTACTATCCACAAGAAAATGGTCAGGCCGAATCTTCTAACAAAACCTTAACCAAAATTCTCATGAAAGTTCGTTAACGATTCTGGTCAAAATTGGCATGATCACATCCCCTTTGCCCTTTGGGCTTATCGTACCAGCATTCGTACTTCCACTAATGCCACACCATTCTCTCTGGTGTATGGTACCGAGGCTGTCTTGCCTCTCGAAATACAAATCCCTTCCCTCAGAATATCTCTCCAGGATATTCTCACCAATGATGACTTCCGCCGAGAGTGGTTAGCCCAATTAGAGCTTCTTGACGAGCGTCGTCTTATTGCTCTTGACCACCTTCAAATTTATCAAAAGTGCATCAAGCGTGCTTATGATAAGTGAATTCATGAGCGTACCTTTAAAATTGGTGATCTTTTCCTCAAAGAGAATCAACATGTAACCAAACTAGAAAAGAGCAAACGTGGAAAATTTGCTCCTAATTGGATTGGGCCTTACATTATCACTCACACTTACGGATCAGGTACTTATCGTTTAGCTTCACTTAATGGTAAACCTGAGCCTGAACCCCTTAATGCCTTGCATCTCTGACCATTCTACTGTTGAATTTAGTGTTACATCACTTCTTATCTACCTTGCGCTCATCCCTTGAGCTCATTTACCACCTCATACACCTTTTTTTCATGCATCTCAAAGTAAAATCAAACCCACGTGGTTTGATCATCACCTCCTCTTAAAGATGCCTTCTCCTTTTTAGTCTTGGTCCATGACTTAAAAGTATCAAAATAACAAGTTCTCAATTATACAATTCTGGGATATTCTTGAGTCAAACTTCCTGCAAAACTAGATGCTTCATGCCAAACGGACATCTAGACCTCTAAGCTATAAACTAGACTGCTCCCTCGAAGGACAGCTATGTGCAAAGCCACATCTACTACTATAACTAGACTGCTCCCTCGAAGGACAGCTATGTGCAACGCCGCATCTGCTACTATAAGTAGACTGCTCCCTCGAAGGATAGCTATACAAAGTCAGCCTCTATCAGAAGCTTCTCGCATTGATCAGCTTCGTGAAGACCTCAAGAACAACAAAATGCATATCCCATATAGACTTCCCGCATCGATCAGTCTATATCCAGAAAAATAAAAGCAGTATTCAAAAGTACTTTTGAGTCATGGACTTGTCTATTTTGGTTTGGTTCTCTTCCGTCAGAATAATCACCTTATAACAAGTTCTTTGCACCCCAGCCATACCATCCACCTCACCTCACCATTCTTCACAATAACAAAACTCAAGGGACGTGCGTATATCTGATATATTGTGATTATACAACTCTTTTCACCTATCGACTTCTCGCCTATGCAAGGTACCTAGGGATTCAAGCTCATCCTACGATAATACGTGGTTTGTTTAGCTCTTTCCAACTATGGGACACTTTTGCCTCTTTTACCCGAATCTAGGATTGTGTGTTGACCTTAATTAGGACACAGTTTCCTATGCTTGGGTAAGCTAACCCTCACTTCACCTATACCCACACCAACACCAACAACATTACTCTACCAACATCAAACTTTTACCAACCAACAAATTGCCTAACCACAACCAAATTTCCTGAATTCACCTCTCCCTGGTCATAAGGGAGAACTACATCGGTCTGAGGCCCCTCCTTGCTTTGTGCAATGGGCTATGTAGGCAGCACTTAGGAGACATGGGGTCTCCCAAGGTTAGCTCGACCATCCCCTACCATAACCTATCATGTGTTGTGTTTTCTTTAAAAATATAAATATTTTCACGTATTTTTATTGATAACACTCACCTTGATCCTTTATCAATCCAAACATTCAAAACACAAATATTCTTATAATTATCACAAACTCAAATCAACATACATATTCCATTTTATTTAGATGTTAAACAAATACATCTTCTCTATCATCGACGCGCAGGTCATCCTTATTTATTCTTCTACCCCTATGTATGAAACTCACTTAGACCCCCGTGCCTCGTCCCGAACCAGGTAGTGATGGTGATCATCGACGCCGCTCACCTGGCCTCTCCATACTCAAAGGTACCACTGCTATTGGTTCCTCCCACTGATCCACCAATCTCTCCTGTAACATATGAATCTGCCCTCTCGTGTGGAGGACTCTTGCCTCTAGTCTCTCCACTCGAGACTGTGAAGCCTCTAACAATCCCGTGGTCTCGTTCACCTGTGTTTGAAGTTGGTGAACTAAACCCTGCAGGTGGTCTCTCTCCATGGTAATCACAGCTATGTCGGGATGATCGGCCCTCTCGTGTGTACTTTGCAGCTCTGCTGCCCACCATAATCTATAAGACTCTGTCACTCCTGCATCCATTACCCTGCGATCGGCTGCTATCTCTTCTGGTCCTTCTGGAAGAGTTGGCCGTGGAGGTGAGAATGGTGCCTCGGTGTCGATCCTTCTGTATGGTCTATGATCCATGGGTATATCCTGAACAAATCCAAATTGTCATCACACGCGATCTAGAGGAATCCTCTCGTACTCTCCTGGCCTGTGTCCTGCGATCCACCTCACTCGCTCTACACCCCTCAAATCCTCGGCTATGTTCACCGTCACCATGTAGTTCCCGTAAGGTCTCCAATGGATATCCACAATCGTCATCATCTCCAATTTCTGCCTATAATACTTGGTGTTATCTATCACGGTCTCAGCTCTTGCCTCTTGCTCTGTCTGGACCCATCGCCTGAATCCCAACCTCTGCACTCCTGTCTCTCCTTCCTGGATTGGTCGGCCTATTGGTCACACACACACAATGTGCTCATAGGCCCAACAATGTAATAAGTATGCACAATCCAGTGTAGTCCTGTGATTTCACCTGCATGCCCATAAACCCCTGTATAGCTCCGCCAGATATGCGGGTGCCCATGTGAAAGTAACGCTACCTTCTATCATCTCACGAATAATACACATCAATGATTTTGGAAATCTTCCCCCGTCCGCTCTAGGTAATGCATAATACCCCACCGCTATCATTAATACCACGGCCAACCTTGTTGCCTCAGGGTGTGCCACAAACATTATACCATAAGTAAATGTCATGCCTCACTGTGTCAAATCTCGTGCGGCTGGACCAAATACTGCCGTTATCGCTGCCCACGCCGCGTTGGGCCCTGCCTGATACACTGGTCTTCCTGTAATTGGAAGTCTCAAAATTCGAAACACATCTTCTAACGTCACTGTCATTTCCCCTGTTGGCAGATGGAAGGTATTCTTTTCTAGATTCCATCTCTCAATCAGCGCCTGCAACATAGCATGATTGCGTGCGATTCGTGAATAATAGCAGATTCCGCTTAACCCCACACGGTTTATTAATGCCCACTCCACTGGTGTTACATCCGCTCGGACCCGTGACAACAACGCTGGTACCCTATCATTCATCATCAACCTTGCCTCTGCCTGCACACATCAAACCAACGAACAACAAGCAGCAAATGAATCCCCAAGTGTTTTTTATCAGAATCTGCAACTTTACACAGTAACCGATATCGGTTACCTAACCGATACCAGTTAGGCCTAAACCGATATCAGTCACTGTTCATAATATCCATCCTGCTCAAAAACACCACCTATGATACCTTATTCGCTGGTTTACCCCTCTCTGTACCTACAAACATATCTAAAACACCTGATTACCTACCCTATAACACTCATCCCATCCCAAACCCTTGCCTATCACCTTTTTACCCACTTATCTTACCACATCCTATTTATAAGCATGCAAAATCTCATTCCAACCAAAACTTATACCTCTTGGGATGCAGCAGCTTGAGGTGGAACCTGTCTTCTCTCTCCTCTCTGCCCACTGGACGCTTCTCCTTGTTCAGCCATGTTCACCAGACTCTTCACTATAACTTGCCTTTACACCTTCTTAATCCAAGCCCACGATCACTTTACCTGTCTCTTTCCTCCTTATCACTCAATTCTCCCATGCAACTACCCTGTATGGATGACAACAGCCTCGCATCCTCGTATTTAACATGTTGCATGACTCTAAAAATAAGAATTTAAAATTGCCTCCCAAGCTTTTCTATTTTTAGAAAAGCTCTTTTTAACATAACCGATGTCAGTTACCTAATCGATATCAGTCACATAGTGACCGACATCGGTTAGCTAACCGATATCGGTCAAACTGTCTCCTTTTGCTTATACCTAGGCCTTTTCTTTGTTTTTTGCAAAAAAAATTTTGGCGGCGCCCGCCTCTTTTCCCTGCATAACGACATCATTATCAACATCCATCATCATAATACCATCAACATTTCAACACATATGCATATAATCAAAACATCATCAACATCATCTATATACATCAAATTCCAATACCATCGACAAAACACATGAAACATTATAATAATATATGCATCAAATCAAACATTATACACACCATGTGGATCAAACTCATCATCTATATATATCATCAAATCAATGTCAAAATATACAAATTACCCTGCATGGGGCCTTTTTAATAAAAAATAAAAAGTCGGCACGCAGGTCGCTGTCTCTACCAAAATCTCGACTCGGCTCGCAGGCCGGTCTCTCATGTCAAAAATATACGCGGCTCGCAGGCCGGTATCAACTATACAAAATGTACTCGGCTCGCAGGCCGGTATATACAACAAAAATGAATACATAAATCCTATGTGGGCACGCAGGCCTCTATATGCACACTCGGTTCGCAGACCGGTGTCTCTATCAAAAAATCAACTATCCAAAAACATCTCCGCTCCTGGGGTGACTCAGCTCTCTCCCCCTCCCTCGGCTCGTCCCTCAGCTGGCCCCGTCTCGGATCTCACCTCCTACCCGTCACTGACCCACCAGCTGTGGCTGCGGCCCCCTGTGACCTGTGACTCCGGGAAGTCTCGGCTCTATGAGCCACATATGGCTGATAATCGGCACCGGTACCATCTAGTACGTCCTGATAATAACGGGCCTCCGCTCTCACCTCCATGTACCGGGCCCATGCCACCATGGCTGGTGGGGCTGGTCCCCCGGCTCCTAATAGAAGTGGGCCCTGTCCTGCCTGTACACCCTGACCCTGAACCTGTACCTGTGGTGGCGGTGGAGCTGCCATCGGAGCCTGAACAGGGACATGTGCCTGTGTCTGTGCCTGTACCTGTGCCTGTGCCTGCCAACTGCCCCTGTAACACTCCAATCTGTGCCTGTGCAGCAGCAAGCTGCCCCTGTAATAACTGCACCTGACCCAAGAGATGGTCCCTCTCCACTGTAACAGCCGCCAAATCTGGCTGTGCTGGCTGTGCTCTCATGGCTGCCCTCTGCCCTGCCCACCAAACCAAAAATGAACCTGTAACTCTGACATCATCCACCGTATCATCTGCCAGTCTCTCTGCTACCCAGACTGGGTCAAATGGCTGCGGTACAGGTAGTGGTGCCTCTACATCCTCCCTCCGATACTGTGGGAAGGGAGGTGGCTCATCCTGCTGTAATCCCAGCTGTCGTCGTACCCTCTCTAGAGGAATCCTCTCGTACTCCCTGGGTCTCCGTCCAATATCCAGAAGATGTACTGGATCCAACGCAGCTGTGCTCGGGCTCCTCCACGGGGCTGATGGCCTCTATATGGCCTCCATATAATATCTAAGGTAGTCAGGCCCTCTAATATATGCCTGTAATAAGTGACATCCCGCCCTGCGATAACTGCTCGTGGCTGGCCCACGACCCCCAACCACCTCTGAAACCCATATCTATAAACTGCCTGTGGCCCTGGCTGCTGGGGCAACCCTACTGGTCATAAACACATGATATGCTCGTAGGCCCAGCAGTGTAACAAGAATGTCGAACATATACCGAATCACCTCATACGGCGATAGCCCCAGAGCTCTCTGTATAGCTGCACCAGATACACTGGTGCCCATGCGTAGCAGGTGTGCTCCTCCACCATCTCATGTAACACTCCCATCAGAGCCCATGGGAAGCGGCCTCCCTCTGAGTCAGGGAGGGTGAAGCAGGTGATACCGATCATCATCAGCACAGCAAGCCGTGTCTCCTGTCGATGAGCGCGATACATATCACCGTAGCAGATGCTCACACTATGATACGTAATCAATGGGGCTGCATCCCCGAATACCTGCAGGATGCTATCCATCGCTGTCTCAGCATCCACCTGGAACACCTCCTCACCGATGATCGGCAGTCTCAGGATGCGATACACATCCTCTAAGGTGACTGTCATCTCTCCAGTAGGGAGATGAAAGGCATTGGTTGTCGGATCCCATCTCTCGATGAGGGCAACCATCAGGCTGTGGTCCCTATCCATAGCCCTATACCTCTGGACTCCACCGAGTCCAACCTCCTGCATAACTGCCCACTGCGCTGCGGTCACATGTGGCCGCATCCGCTCCAGTAGAGGCGGCATCCGATCTCGCATCGTCAGCTGCTGGCGTGCCTGCAAAAACAACCCACTCCATCAGGCCTACCCTTCACAAAACAACTACCTTAACCCTCTATACTCACTCACCCACCCAATCACAACCCAACTCTATAAACACATCTACACCCACCTATCTTACCCTATACATCTATAAATACTTTTCCCCCCCCTCAACATTCCCTATATATCTATAAATCCAACTGCCCCACTTAATACCCCCTCAACCAAATTTAATCCCTATTTTACAACCCTACCTCCTACCCAAACCGATATCGGTCACCCTCAACCGCCATTGGTCCTACCCACCCAACCCCAACACAACAAATTTTACAACCTTACCTCCCCGGTGACCGGTATCGGTCACCCTCGGCCGCCATCGGTCCCCCACCAACAGTCTATGTCCCAAATTCTATGAACCGACGTCGGTCGCCACATGACCGACACCGGTCTCTGTACCTACTAATCTACACACTTACACTATGACCGATGCCAGTCAACTAGTGACCGAAATCAGTCACTATGGGGTTTTGGGGCCGAACCGAAAACGGCCCCCAAATCCCCTTTTTTCCTATTTCTACCCATTTACCTGACACAATTTCCTAAAAACTTACCCACCCTGACGTTTTGGCCTACCTAACATATCTACCCAATCCATTTTACTGTTTACCTTCATTTATTCATTATTTTATCAAATTTTGGATTCCTACCCCAATACCCAAATCCCAGCTAAATTCATCAAATTGACAAAAATAGGGGTTCAGAGCCTACCGGTACGACTACACGTCGTCATGGTGGGATAGGTGGTGGTGGTCCAGCTCCTCCAACACCTCCAGCACCTCCTGCTCCTCTAGGCTGTGCCATAGCTCCAAATCTCCTCAGCAGGGTCCTCAACCAATCAAACTCTACCTCCCGATCTCTGGGGCCTACCAATAACTCACTCCCCCACTCAACTAGTGCCAACTCAGCCCAAATACATGACCCAATCACTTCAAAACTCAAACCAGAAAAAGTTGGCACTCAATTTCACAATGTGAAAATGACATGCCGTATTTTTTCTTTTTATAGGTTTTGACCTCTAACCGATATCGGTTAGGTCGTGCCCTAGAAGACCGATATCGGTCTCCTAACCGATACCAGTCACCACTAACCGATATCGGTTACCTACCTAGTTTAACCTAACTCCTGCCCTTATCCACCAATCTCCATTTTTCACCACATCACCTACCCCTGGCTTTTGCTAAATAGCCTTATTTTGAATTCATTAAGGCCGCAAGCCAATCGGCCTGACCCAAGGCCGCAACCAACCAATCGGCCCCAATCGACCCAAGGCCGCAACCAACCAATCGGCCCGACCCAAGGCCGCAACCAACCAATCGGCCCGACCCAAGGCCGCAACCAACCAATCGGCCCGACCCAAGGATGCAACCAATCAATCGGCCCGACCCAAGGCCGCAACTTACCAATCGGCCTGACCCAAGGCCCAAGGCTACAATCAATCAATCAACCCTGACCCAAGGCCGCAACCAACCAATCGGCCCGACCCAAGGCTGCAACCAAACAATCGGCCCGACCCAAGGCCGCAACTTACCAATCAGCCTGACCCAAGGCCGCGACCAACCAATCGGCCTGAGGGCTACAACCAACCAATCGGCCTGACCCAAGGCCGCAACCAACCAATCGGCCCGACCCAAGGCCACACCAATTAAGTACCTCGACCGAGGCCCACAAATTATGATTCTATCCACCCATCATGTAGCTGTTTGTTCAATCGAGCTCACCCGTTCATGTTTTAGCATGACTAGGATACTTGAATTGATCAGCCGACCAGCTTTGCCTAGACCAAGACCGTGACATTTATCTCAACCAAACCAACCATTTGGTACTGCCGAACATGCCTAAATGTTCCGGTACCTTACCCATTATATCCCCTGGAGCTACTTCTTATGCCTTGGATACCAGGATTATATCAACCTTGTTTGGATAAACTATCGACCTTTGCCTATGAATTGCTTGTTTGCTCTTCAAATCGTGTACCCTGGTCACACTACTACATTTCAACGTGTGTCTGCTTCCTTGAACTTACCCCACCATCTTACCATCATCTCATCATCATTCACCCTTTATCAACCCTATCCCTGATTTCATGTCGCCTCAATCTATGATAGATTTGAGGGGGATTACCTATACCCTTAACTGGGGCAACCACTTTTTATTATTGTCAGTGCAGCTTTACAAGACAAGCTACACGATAACAAGGGGCAAATGTAGACACCAAAATTTGGGTCTTATGACATGCCCTGTACCTCGTATCTCATCCCGCAACCTAACCCTACCTCACCACCCTAAAACCTTACACACTAAATTATTTATTAATTACCTTATGATTAATAAATGCACATCTCCAACCTTGCCACCTCACCTTGCCACCTCACTATGACCTAGTCCTAACCCTAAACTACCCTAATTAAGACTTATGACTTGGTACAGATCCACATCCATGACTCATCACCCCTCACCTACATCAAAACGAACCTAATAATGACTTGACTAAGCCCACAACTGATTCCTCGAGAGAAAAGGAGGGAAAGTTGGCTATTTTACTACAAATAGCCAACTTTGACCTAACTGACATCGGTCCCTACGCAGCTGGCGTCAATTAGGTAACTGCCATCGGTTCCCTGTAAATGACCTCCCCCAACCAAAATGAAGAGATCTGAATCCATTTGCAAGGGAGAGACAAGTGAGAAGGAGACAAGAGTTTGCAAAGAGGAGCATCGAGACCAAAAACTGGGACTGAGCAACTAGAGCATTGTCACACTCATCCAAACCTTGGAGAGTCAGAGGATAGCTTCATCATATCACTTCCGATTGCTGGATAATCCCAATTGGGCCTTGCCTTAGCCACTGCATTCTTTGGACCTGCATCCACATCAGAAATTAGTAAGTAGTCTCTTTTATCACCTTGTAAGCTTCCAGACACTACTTTGTGAACTTTTAATTCATAGGGATTATAAGTTCACTCCTGGATCTACTACCCGGCAACAACCTGCACCTAACCTTCAGTCATCCATCTCTATATTGCCCCAAAGACAACTTTCTCACTCTCTGACTCTTCTCTATCACCCTACTACTTCCCTCAACCATCTACCAACCTTCCAAACCTCATAACCACCTTACCCCAACCTCCATTTAAAAATCCCTAAACCACTGCCCCTACCAATATCGGTTATTCTCTACCGATACCGGTTTTATAACCGTGATCGGTTATCCAGTGACCGGTATCGGTCACTGTGACTTATACCAAAACCAGCCTTGCACCTGTTCACCTCAAAACAATCTCATGTTCATCCTGGTATATCCCTATAACTTGATCTGAACATATCAATAACTAGTGACCAAACAAACAACATGACATTCTATTATTGGTAGTTTAGTCTCTATTGCTTTTAGTAATGAGATACCTAATTTGTGAGTTCGCAATAGCTTCTTTATTATCATTTGCATCAATTTGTATTAAAAGGGAGCTGACCATCTTCGAAAGGAAGTCTAATATTTCCTGGGCCCAAGGCAGTTCCCTCACTTATTTTCTAACCAAAAATCTGGTGGTCTTGCATTCTTATTTACAGGTAGTCCTTCCTAGACAAAAAGGAGCTCTTCACAATCAGTCTGATCTCTCGACGGTATGCACACACCTTCCCAACACTCAACAGGTATTCCTCCTAACCCTAACCCTTATCTGTTTCTCAAGAGAATGAAAGGATAGAAGTAACTCTATTCTGGAACAAAATTCTGTGCGAAACAAGGACACATCATAATGTTTGATGTAGACTTTACACCAAATGAAATTAGATTCGACTAAGAGAGGCTCGATACTACAGCAACTAGAATTCCACAGAACTCCCAAACCACCAGAGGCACCAATAGAGTTCGAGAAGCACCCTTCCCAGCCTTTCCATTTGCGAAACCAATCATTCTTACAATCAACTTTAGACATCTTAGTTTCTTGGATAAGACATAAAAAAGCATTTGAATCGAAAAGATAGCGTCTAAGTAGATGTTGCTTGTTAGGGGCATTCAAGCCCCTAACATCATCTTCTTATCAACCATGCATTGTCGAGAACACATCTGACCGACGAGGATGAGAACATGCTCAAGAATCATCTACTTATCAACTAGTCACTCTAGGGAACACATCTGACCTAACAATGTGGGAACTCAAGCAGGAACACATCTGAACAACCTTCAATGGTTTTTCCAGAGGGTGACCACAAACCTGGGTATGAACAGGAACACATATGACTATTCAACCTCTTCAAGAATCATGATGTTGCATTTATTTGTGCTATTTGTTCTTCACTATGTTATTAAATTGGGGAACTATGTAGGAATAGCCACATCTACTAGTGAACAAGAAATAACCTTTGTTCTTATTTCTCACACCATATTGGAAATATGAAAAGCACAACTGAAAAACAAACACACTTCACACATGTGCCATCAAATCAGTGAAACGGCCCCATCGTTGGCGACTGGCGACTGACGAGAGGTCGTTGGTTGTCCTCCAGCCCCTGATGCCTCCATCCTCCATTTGTCGATGCTTAACTCACCTGAATTTGTCTTTGAGGCTCATTTGAAAATGCCCACGCTCAAGTTCAACTTGGACATCGGGTTACACTGAAAATGCGTCCAATTGACATGCAAACAATTTTTTAAAAACATTTATATGTTTTTTAAATTTTTATAATATTTGACACTTTGACACTAAAACGAAAATTTGATTGTTTACATTAACATGACTTAAAATATAACTTGACAATACAACAAGGACCCAACAATCTAATTGACTCTAAAATTTAGACCTAAATACTATAGACTTCAAGCAACCGAGACCGAGGGCGCCCCCTATCTATATCTATATCTATATCTGGGGCACTCGACTGCCCCTCTATATCTCTGGAGGGATGGAGGGCCCCCATAGAGAAGATGAAGATCTATAAGGAGGGGGACTCCCCTAGATTCTATGGAGGGGGGGAACCACTCAACCGAGAGCCCTCTAGATCTAGGGGGGCCCTATCTATATATGGGGCACTCGGCCTATCAGCCAACTTCCTCGACCCCCTCTAGATCTATGGGGTCGAGTGCCCCATATACATATATCTATAGGGGCCCTCGACCCCATAGATCTAGAGGGGGTCGAGCCCCTATCCTTCCTCCCCCTCCAGATAGAGCCCCTAGACCCCATATCTATGTGGCCCTATATCTATATGGGGGGGAGGGGGGGCTATCTATATATAGGGGCCTCCCCCTCCAAAGAGATTAGATCTATAGGGGCCCTACGATCGATATTTCGGGGGCCCCCGATTAGATATATAGGGATCGAGATTTCGGGGGCCCCCTCCAGAGAGATTAGATCTATAGGGGCCCTACGATCGCTATTTCGGGGGAGTGCCCCTAGGAATAGAGCCATAGATAGGGGGCCCCAACCCCATCTACAGAGATCTGGTAGAGGGGGCCTATCGCCTATCTATATAGGAAGTCATACTTATTATATAAAATACCCTAGATTTTTAGACTTCGAGCTTTAGCATCCAATACATGGCATTAAGACTCCTAAATAGCAAAACACTTTTAAATAACTCGGAAATAACTTCTTTAACACTTTATGGGGAACACATGGCAATAATTAGCCGGAGGCTTTCACCTTTGAGGATGCCTTTGCTGGAATGTGTCAAATTCCAGTAATTTTTTCCGGCAATCTAATTCTGACAACTTTTTCCGGCAGTCAAATTCCATCACACTGTTCATGTCTGCCCATATTTTCCCGAATGCACTTTTTAATTCGAAAATTTTCTTTTTGAATTCTATGTGCCCAATTTGGAGTTTAGAGGAATGGCTTGATGCTGGTATTGCATAAATGAAACGCCGCACCATCCCATTTATTATGTATCTCGTTTCTTCAAAAAAAAAATCTTTGGGTTGAATTAAATTTTCTGTTCAGACGTCGTCAGGGTCTTATGCGACTGTGCCCAAATTTGGAGGATGGGAGAGTGCTACCATGCCCACAGATTACTCCATCATGTTCGCCACCATCAGAGAACAGAAAAAAATCGGGGCCAAGATTGAAATCCCGCATGACATCAGTAAAATCAGCGATGATGGTGTCCAGGGCCATCTGATTACTCAGCAGGAGAACACACATCCTCACGTAAGATTCTAAATCCCTTTGAACTTATTCCAATTTGATGGTGTTTTGATTTCTTTGGATTTCTGTTGCTTATCGATTCTTAGTATTATAGTTATGGTTTCTTATTGCAGAAGCGGAAGTGGCTTCACACATACTTCAACTGCTGCATAACAACTACTTGAGGATGGAAAAAAACAAAAACAAAGAAAAACTAGAGATGTATTGGGCATTTGGGCAGTCGCCATTAGAGGATCGGGTACTGAAACAAAGGGCAAAACTCAGAGTGGTTTTTATCACACATTAAATTTCCAATTTTGGGACATGTGGGTTCTTTATTCTATATGTGATTTGTTATTTTTGTTGTTCCTATGAATGTATTACAGCTATTTTGGGGAGAAAAAAAAATCCTCTCATTTTGGGGAACAATTTTTTGATCTAAATAAAATTTTGCAGTTGAACTCTTTATTTGAAAAGATTCATTTTTTTCCCTTTTAAATGAAAAGTAAAATTTTGTTTGGGCATTGAGCTTTTGCCAATGAATTTAATATGAAAACTCGTATAAAGATAATGTTTTTTGCAATAGACTATCAGAGTTCTGGAAGAAATAGGGTGTAGTAAAGCAAAAAAATCCTTTTGATAATAATAAAGGAAATTGATTCAATAAAGTAATGAATAAAGTTGAATTACAGAACAGAGGGGGTAGGTGATAAGACTGAACGAAAATATTATAATATTGGTCCTGCCCTCAAACAAATAAATAAATTATAAATAGATATACAAAGAGGCCCAACGTTATTTATTATGATATTTTTATAAAAGATCTGAACATAATGTTATACATAGAACAAAGTACTATTTACAGGTTGTATCCTTATTTTTCTCACTGTAAAAACAGATTCTTGATATTTTTATACAAGATCCTAACTTAAATGTCATATATAGAACAAATTGTTATTTACAAGTTTTATATATGCTCTCTATTTATCATAATATTTTTATAAAAGATCTGAAACTTTATCTCATATATGGACAACAATAACACCAACGAAGAAATTTAATAACTTTTGACATTATACTCTGTGGGTTCTTTCGTTCCTGTGCTTTGTTCTTTTGTTGTTCCTGCTGCCTGTCTCCCGCTCTTTTGGGGAGCCCCCCCCTCCTCTCCCTTGGGGCGGGCCCCCCTTTTTGCTTCCCCACGTTGCCGTGCACCCTCTTGCTTTGCCCAAGATTCCTTTTTTTCCCTTTTCCCTGCCCCGTCCCCTTTTGTTTGGGCCTTGAGTGTGCCTCCTGCTTTCTATGGGCCCCCGTCTCCCGCTCCTGTTTTTTGCATCGACTCTCGAGTTCTGGCCGCCCTCGGGTGTTCGTCCGCCAAAAAATCTTTTGCTCTCCTCCCGGCCATTGCTTCCCTCCCGTCCGCCTCCCGTTGCCTTACCAGCCCGCGGGGGTAGGCTCCGGCCTGCCCGCCCCTCTTATCTCTGGTCCTGCCTCCACCCCCCTCCCTACCTTATAACTAGCTCTCCCAGCGGCCACAACGTTATTTCTTATGCTATTTTTCTCACCGCTGCTGCCCATCCGGTTTTCCATCGCCCCCCGTCCTCTTTACCCGGTGGCTCCCTGCTTTTCTCCCTGTCCCAACCGTTTTGCTCCTTTTTCCCCAGCTCCCTCCCTACCTGTCCTCTCTCGCACAAATTGGTCTTGCCCCCGTTATCTTGCTCTCTATTTCTCATCATATTTTATACCAGCTCTGTGCCCCTTTTCCTCGCATTCTGGCCCCCATCCCCCCCCCGCCGACCTTTCCACTTTGCCCTAATTCTTCCTTTTGTTTTTGCCCCCCCATGACCATGGCCACCCCTGACTCCTGTGCTTGGCGGCGTCCCCATGGACAGTGTTTAGTGTTCACCTACTTTTGTCCCTTTCCTTTGCTGCTTTGGCTTCTCCACCGCGCGCTGTCGAACCTAGTTATCTTGCCCTGGTGGCCTGCCTTTGTTTTGAATGGGGCTCTTTCTTAATGGAGTTCCTTAGCTGGAGACTTCACTTTGGGTGCCTTGCGGGAGCATGTGTCCCCTTCGCCCATTTTTTCCGGCAATCAAATTCCGACAACTTTTTCTGGCAGTCAAATTCCATCACACTGTTCATCCCTGCCCATACTTTCCCGAATGCACTTTTTAATTCGAAATTTTCTTTCTGAGTTCTGTGTGCCCAATTTGGAGTTTAGAGGAATGGTTTGATGTTGGTATTTCCATAAATGAAAAGCCTCAACATCACATTTATCTAGGATTTTTGTTGATTGAGGATTGTTTTGAAATGATTAAAAATAGGTTTTTAGTTCCAGCAATAGTTCTACCCTGCCCCTAAGCACTGGAACGGGTATGGTTCCCAAATGTTGGAGGTATCTTCAAGCGTTGCAGTCTTGTGTCACCAAGAAAAATGTTTTTTCGGAGTAAATAAAATCCACTCCTTCATCAGTGACGAGATTTACATTTGCTACACACATTTTTCAAAACTACCGAACTTAATTAGCTCGCCTTTTCCAGCATTCTCCCAGCGTGTAGCAAAATAAGAACTTTGGAACAGGGCGTGGACATCGATTAAAGCATAATAGAAATTGGTTTGTGTTGGATGTTGTAGATGCTTGTTCCTTTCATTGATATGAATGAAAATGTTGAAGTATATACAAAGCATGTGAACTGTTTGACCAAATACCTTTAAAAGTGATTTTCATGGATTGCTATGATGCAAGGGTATGTACAGAATATTAATCCTCTCCGGCGTAACTTGCGACCCATGAGCAATTGCTAGTATATAAATATTTTATTTTTACTTCCTAAGACATACCCGTGTACATTGAAAAAGAAGACTTCATAACCAATATTGACAAAATAACAACAAACACAATAAGAAAATAATACTTGATCGCGTGTTTAAAGATTTTTGACGTTTTATACCATTAAAAAACAAATACCACGAAATTAAATATAATGTCGACCTTTATAAAAGAAAAAACAACCAAGCATGTGAAAACCGCCAATGATAGGATTCGCATGTAGCGGAAGATGTTTTGCTCATAACTTGAGAACCAGAACTCTGATTTGTAAACCGTTTGATGCATCGGAAAGCTTGTTCAAAGAGCTTCAAAATGATACTGAAATTGGAAGATATTGTTAGACCATCTAGAACTTGTTTATGACTGATATGACAACTTCAACTTCGTTATTATCCAGCCATGACTTAGCATGCTCACACATGAAGATATGCACGTGGAGACGAATGGTCTTAGCCCAATGTTGAACCTAGGCACGAGATCCAAATCACCTCCATTTGGTTGGTTCTATTTCCACCAAACTGTTCATTCAAACTGCTCTCCTGACATTTGTTGTTGACATTGAATCATATATTGGAGTGATGTGAATGGAATCGCCGAAGGCGTCAATGCATGTGTTGCCGCCGACAGGGGAGAAAAGTCGAGCCTTCCGCTGCAGAGATTTGAGTCTGATTATCACAATTTCAACTCATGCAAGAAGATATCGTTGTAGTAACCGAGGGAATCCATGCGAATTAACGCAAATTATGCTCAGCGTCAGACAGAACGATGGCAGAACCTAGTCACAAAAATCTTGACAGACATGCAGAAAACTAGAATAGTTCTGGAAGAACATAAAGATGTGTGGAAGTTCACAATAGATGGGAGTGGGAAGAATGAATCAAACACGATGCAACAATACTCGCTTGGTAGATTCTATGAAGAACCCATGAAGATACCTCATCTTTTCTCATTACACCTCATGTAGCATATCACTCCTCAAAGGCTTTTACTCTCTACGTATACCTATCCTCATACCAGTTGCCTCTCATCCTGCTATGATACCAAATCTAAAGGATAAGAGAGCCGAACACACTCACAAAATAATAATGTATTCTCTATATTGTTGCACAATACATTTGGTTAATATATAGCCAGTGCAATAAGAGATCTACTTCCTATAAAATAGGAAGTCAAATAAACAACTTACCCGTTTATATAATTTGTGGGTATAAACAAACAATAGAATATATTGTTTGTTACAACAATATATTACAAAACAACCATAGTAAGTAATAATTTACTATATGGTAAAAACAATAAGTTCATGTAAACAATAATTTTCCTAACATGCGGCATCCTATATTTTTGGGGTGTTGTGTTATTTTTTGAGCATGTATTATTACATCTATCATGGCTTCTAGCCATAGCATCTTTGATTTGTAGTCTGAGAATGATATGTTTTTCTTGAAGTGTGTGAATTTCAAGAGGACATGGTCAAATCTATGGAAGAAAATAGATTGCTAAAAAAGTAAAATTCTTTTCGACATGCCCTCATTCAGAGAAAGGATGACCTCAAACACTCCCTACAAAAAAAAATCTAGCCTGCAGCATCACCCTCATATCATGGACTCTCATACCCCTGCTCCTAGTCCACTAGCAGTTACTACTCCTACACCCACTAACCTTGATTTGTTAGTTTTTGACCTTGTTCTTGTTCTTAATGCTCTTAATCCTATTACACTTGTTACTTCATGTTCTACCTTTTCATTTGTGCCTATTACAGTAAAACACTTTGTGTATCTCACTTCAGCTCCTATTACTCACCTACCTAGTTCCTTTGAGAAGTATACTACTGCATTTGGTTCTCACGTTCTCTGTTCTATGGGATTTTATGACGAAGGTCTTTACAAACATTCACATGGTATTGTTTCCCCTATTCATCCTATTAAGTGGCATTTTCACTATGAAATTGATTTTTATGTAGGTACTAATTCATTTGGATCACATGTTGATAGAGCTCGTGTTTTTGCTCCCTTAACTCTTCTTGAGGATCATGAGATACACATGATTTTTGTTACACCCTCACTTAAGCTTGATAAATATAAGAATTCAGTTTTCAGATGTGATCAACCTGAGATGATTTCTGATGTACCTTTGCATACGTCAATTGTGCACTTTCACCAAATCATATGCATACATATTATTTAGTCATCGGTGTTCATCTTAGCTAGATTTATGATCACTTGTGGCGACAATATAAACATTCATTGAGAGGATTCTATAGGTTTGGCTCCACCACCATTCAATTTCTTACTCCACTTTCTTCTACTACATTTTAATGCTCCTTTTTTTGAACTATTTTCTTTAGTAGGTGTAGAGGATATCTCCTTTTTTGAGATATTTTGTTTTTGTATTTTTTACACCTTTTAGGCTCGTTGATAGTCTTTCTTATAGTAGAACTATTCTGATGAAGCTTAGTGTCATCTTAACAGTGTTTGAGTAGTTGGTTTAACAACTCATACAAATTTGTAGCGTCACACCACCCATTCTATAGTATGGGAGGATGTGGTGCAGATCCTACTTTTAGGTCTTGTGTCTTTTCCTTTATTGTTGTTTTTGGTTTGTGGCACACTATTTTTTAGTAGTAGATCGAATTATACTTGGTGACTTTTTCACTTTCGACATCACCTCTAGCAGTCTCCTTTAGTTAGATTTTTAGCTTGTTCTCCTTTTGAAGGGTAGCTATTTTGTTGAGTTACAGTGTTAGAGAATCCATTAACAGTCTCCTTGCATAGATATATTTTTTTGTGTCATGGTGTCAATTGATTTTGAGTTCTATGATTGAGTTTGCTAGACCTATTGACACATTTTTAAACCAGAATTGTCTAACTACTAACCACATTTACATAATGGAGTGATTCTCCTACATCATTATTTATATAGGGGACCCCGACAACCCCTATCAATATAGGGAGGCTTATAACTATATGGGGTTACCCCATCGACTCATTATCCTAGCTTCCCTTTATAGATATGGGTCACCTCTATATAGATGGGGGGAGTGGGGGGTTTAATGGATAAATGCATTGAATAACGACTTATATCACAATCATGATTAGTATTGAATGGATGGATTGTTAATTATCAACCATATCGTGTATAGAATATCCCTCATGGTTGGTCAAGTGTGTGTGTGTAGGGCCAGATCCAAGGGGGTCTTAAAAATTATAAGGGCTATAATTTGCCTACTTGCAAGTCAAATGTGATCTATCTCGTAAAGGGAAGACGTAATAGGAAGGCATGAAACACTTTGACTCACCCGGCCAAGATAGGTGAGATAGATACCTATCCTGACTTCCTTCCTTCAAACCCATTTCTTTAATATTATATGTGACAGTTAACTCCTTTCCTTTATGGTAGCATATAGGGTAGAAGATAGGGCCCATTAGGATATCTTCCCACTCCATAATCAAATAGAGTGGTATCTCTTAGGGTGGAGGAACTAATGATTATTGAATTAATGTCAAGGTGAACAACATCACAATATCTGCAATTTATATATGTATATAAGGGTGGCCTAATAATGTCGAGCTAACATCACCTCACCCCAAAATATTTATGATATCTATGTGGATTGATAGGTGATAGGTTATAAATAGATGGGGTGGCGACTAAACCCCCCTATTATATATTATTTTATCTCATCGTATCGTATCGTATCTATAAGGTATCCTAGCCTAGGTGTAAGAGGATATTTGGGATATTTATCTCCTAATCTTGGTGTTCTTTAGTGTTATATTTTTGTTGATATTCAAATCTATCTAAGTAATTTCATTATAAGTGGTATTAGAGTTTCGATTTGGCCAGATTTGGGTCAAAACCCTAATTTTGAAGATTCAGTTATATCTTTAAAATCGTGGCAATTATTTCTATAATTTTTTAGATGAAGTTGCAAAATCGGTCAGGTAAATTTTTCCCAAAATTTTAAGATTTGTGAACTTATTTTTCACAAGTGATATCCATTTTAGATGTTTTTCATAAATTTGCTCCATAGGCTTCTATTTGTGGAAATTTTCTAAGTTGTTTATATTTTTGGAAATCTTGCTAAAAAATATCTAGGCTTTGTTCATTGTGTCTTTGTCCATTCTACTTAAATCCATCTATAATATGAAACCCTAAGTTGAAACCCTAAACCCTAAATTCCTACGCTAATCCTTGTATACTAGGGTCTAAAAACTACATCATAACAAGGAGATCAACTAGAGGTCAAGGGAAGGATCAAGCCACCCTAGGAATGACTCCAAATAAGAAATATATGGATTTTGAATCCTTGTCTTTTGGGGTATTAGAAATGGTTAACCAACTTCAGGACAAGGTAGGGATGACATCAACACTGTGCAAGACCAATTTGGTAATCAATTGAACTTAATGAAGGAGTAAATGGGCCTCATCTTTTGGGGTATCATAAATGGTCAATCAACTTCAGGACAAGTAAACAATATGGTGAAAAGGGATGGCCTCAACACTGTGTAGGCCCAATTTGGTAATCAATTAAACTTAATAAAGGAGGAAATGAGGACAAATTTTTACAATGGGTTGACCATAATGAAGGGTGAAATAAAAATGGATGTCAAATCAATGCAGAAGGAGATGATGAACACTCTTTTAAGCATGAAGACTAACATGTATTTCCATTCAAGTCACATGGGTTCCTTAAGCAATGCAGAACTAGATCCAAATCACACCAACTAACGAGGATCCTTTGCAAAACATGGTGGATCTTCTAGCCAATGACGTAACATTATTCCAAAATTGGAAATGCACAAGTTTAATGGGAATGATTTAATCACCTCGATCAACCAAATGGATTTATTTTTACCTACATCAAGTTCCAAGAGGGGTGAAGGTGGCAATGGCATTCTTGTATTTAGAAACATAAAAATTCACTTGGTATCATTGGTTGTGCACTCAAAATAATAAGAAGGCTCTTAATATCACATGGTCAATTTTTATAGAGGAGCTGCAAACGCACTATAGTAATAGTGTGGCTGAGAACTACTTTATCAAATTGGCAAAGCAAAGATAAATAAGATTAGTAAAGGATTATATTCAATAGTTCTAGAGCTTGTAATTGCATGTGGATACAATTACATATGAAAATATGAATGATCTGTTCTTAGGTGGTCTCAAGGATCACATCCAACATGAGGTAAGAATGTTGGATCCACTCATTATTTATGAATCTATTACCATGGTACGTAAGGTAGAGGAAAAATTTATTGTCATGCAGAGGAATAACTTCACTGCCATTAGAGATCGTAGCACCTTAGTACCAACATTCCCTCGACCTACAAGGTTGACACCTCAACAAATTAAAGAGAAAATAGTGAAGGATTTATGTTTTGATTGCGATGGTAAATGGAACAAAGGACATAAATGTGCAGAGAAGAAATTATTTTACATTGAATGGACCGGTGAGGAGGAAGAAGATGATGAAACATTTGGTGAAGAAGTAACAATGTCAAAGGAAGAACCTGAAGATCCCCAGTCAACTATCTCATGCTAGCTTTGTCTAGTATTATAACTCCACAAACCCTTAAGGTGGTGGGTTACCTTAAGAAGCAGAAGGTGGCAATATTGATTAACTCCAATAGTACACATAATTTCATCCATAATAAGTTGGCAACACAACTAAATTGTTTCATATATTTCAAGTAATGATTACAAATGGCGATATAGTCCAATGTTCAAGGAAATTTCATAAAATATAAACTTATAATAGGTGACTACAATATGGAGTCCCGTATGTTCACTATTCCCATGGGTGGAGCTGATATTGTCTTCGGTGTTTAGTGGCTCGCAACTTTGGGCACCATACAAATGAAATTTCAATAATTGTTCATGTGATTTCATTTTGAAGGAAGATAATTTGAACTCTAAGGACTAAAAATAAAATCTCCACAGTCAATTAGCTCTCACAAAATACAGAAGATTCTGCGAAAGGGGGCAGAAGGATTTGTAGCACGATTGTTCTCTATGGAAGTTCAACCACCAAATACATTCACACATTCTGATCTTGATAAGATTATTGATAACCATGCAGTTGTCTTCAAGGATACATGATGTAGCCACACCTATGATCATCACACATTCCACAAGATGTATTAGAGAATTAATTTATTCAAGTCCAAATCTTGCAATTATGCCTTTGTCTCAATATTAAGAAACACCCACAATCCTACAAATCTACCTCATGTGTTCAAAATAGCGCATTCAAGGCTAAAAAACATGCTCATAATTATTATTTCAACCTATCTCAAATGTCTAAGCAAGTGGAAACACAAGAATTAATGAATTTGACCAAATTTTTCCAAAATTGTGATACAAGGCTTCTTAAGAACATCAATGCATGGAATAAGGCGAGTTAAAGAATTCATTGAGTTTCTAGGGAAGATGATGATAGTTTTAGGCACCCTTTATCAAGTAATTGATGTGGGTAAATTTGTTTATTTTAACTCCTTCATCTTCTATTACTTCCTTCACAACTCTTCTCTTATAGCTTGGCTTCACTCACTAGCCATGTCTCAAGATTGATTCAGTCATTTATTTTTGTTAGGAGGCTTATTCCACTAAATAAGTAGTATTACAAACACCTATTTTGAAGAACAATTTGTGAACCAAAACTCAGGTGGTCTTCCTTTGTAAAGATTCACACTAATCTCATTATGATAGTCCTCCTTTTAGGTCTTTATTGTTTTCTATAGGAAATTTCATCATCTGTCACAAAAATCTCTTGGCTCAGGTCATGTCTTGATAAGATTCCTTTTGATTATGAGTTAGTAAATCGTGAATATTGTTTGTACTAAATTTTATCCCCTGAAGTAATGTTTTATCCCTTCAAGCACATTGTTTTATATAACCCTAACTGTGCATACGTAGTGAGCCCGAGAATGAAATTTGTTCTCTCAATTTGAGTGTATTTGTTTTCAAAGGATTCAAGGGTTTTTAATAGTTTGGAAAGAACACTTGGAATGAAATAAACTTACCAATGAGGTCAACCCACTTAGGGATTGCGTTCTTAGCTCTCCACGTGCTCCGTATTGTTACAAAAATCAGGGTTTCCTAATTATAAACCCTTCTCCCAACATTCCTCAATCAAAACTTAACTTGAACGTTTCTTGGATAGCCTCTAGGCTCTAAACACAAGATAGAAATATTATAAAATAAGCTTCTTCATTCTTTTATGCCTAATATGGTCTCATATGGTCAATCTTGGCTAGATTGTATAGCCTAACAGTAACCTCGTTTTCCTTAGTATCTCTTAATACACTACCTCATACAACTCAAAATATTCCTTGAAAATTAGTGATCACACAATTAGATAGTCCATAAAAGCATCAATCAATTAGGATCCACAATGAAGTCTGTTCTTTTCTTCCTTCCTAACTTATTCATAAAACCTAGTCTACAACTGTATGCATACAACAAAACACGGAAATCTTCTAATTATTTCTTGGAGTTCCAATACACCTTCACATTGATTGATCAATGAGAAAATCAGTTACAAAATGTCTTCAAATACTCCATTGACTCAAATTCTGGGTTGTAACTGACCTATTACCCTTCACGATGACATCATGTATGCAAATTACTTAACAAGAAGAAGTGAACTCAAGAAAAGGAGTAACAAATTCACACTATAGGTCTTAATTTGAAGCCTCCAAAAAATAATTAAGACCTTCCAAACTCCTAAAGAACCTATTTAACCAACTAGACCTCCTACAAATGCCAAAAAAGACAAAAATGGCTTAAGAGATTTTCAAATTTTTAAATAGACCAAAATGGAGGGAAACTCCAGATATCAAAATTTTAAATCTCCAAAGCTTGATAGACACCAAAAATGACTCAAAGACAACACTAAGAACCTAGACACACCAAAATTTGATTAATATATGCGTAGAATAAATTTGTGATAACCCTGGAGTGATGTCCCTACATCAATACAAAATGTAATGAAATTACTTGTATAATTCAGATTAAGAGTAACAATAGAGCACCAAATAACACAATATTTCAGAATAATGATCTCAATATGCAATTATAATAGCTTCGCCACTTCGAGGGGGCAACCTCCAAACCATATAACAAGACTCAAATGCTTAAATGATAATGAAATACTACCTATAATCCCCTATATATACTATTCATATGTTATGGTCATCACCAAGGCTGACCTATTAAGCATGAGAAAGTATAAATGATATAATAAAATGATATGGTAAACCACAAGTCGGCTACTCATATCCTAATACAAGCAATAGGTTAAGGGCGTAGCATGCCCTTCTCCTTCAAACCAATGTTGTCCTCAACGTTGAATAATCCTGGATGTTGCTGCAGAAAACCTTCATCCTCCCAAGTGGCATCTTTTATGCTCAGATTCTTCCACTTGATCAGATATTCCTTAATGTCTCTAGTTCTCCGCCTCTTAGTACGTGTTTACATAATCTTCTCTGGCTCCAAAATGATTCTTCCTTCCTCGTCAAGTTCTTGTAACTCTGTCTGGGCTTCAAATTTCTGTCCAATAACCTTCTTCAGGCATGAAACATGGAATACTGGGTGTATGTGTGAAGATGGAGGCAACTCTAGTTTATAAGCAACACTACCAATTTTCTATAGAACATGATAAGGGCCATAATATTTAGGAGCAAGTTTGTTTTCCTTTTTCTGTTGCTTTAGGGACATCTGTTTGTAAGGCTGGAGACATACAAAAACCCAGTCACCAATTTCAAAATGTCTTTCACTGCGGTGTTGATCTGCTTGTTTTTTCATCCTGTTTTGTGCTAATGCTAAATTATCCTTCAAACTAGCCAAAACCTGTTATTGATGTTGAATGTGTTCCTCCACATCTCTGACCTTAGTTTGCACCCTAGTGATAGAAGGTGGATGGTAACCATATAATGCTAAAAATGGGGTCATTTGAGAAGAGGTATGAAAAGATGTGTTATACCACCATTCTGCCAGTGGTAGCCATTTAATCCACCTTTCTTGCTTATCTGATACAAAACAACGTAAATACCCCTCTAAGCATTTGTTGACCACTTCTGTCTACCCATCAGTTTGAGGATGATAAGATGAACTGTGAGCTAGCTAAGTACCCAAACATGAAAATAATTCCGTCCAAAAATTACTTGTGAAAATAGGATCACGATCACTTACAATTATCTTTGGGGTTCCATGTAGCCTTTGAACTGTCTCCAAAAAAATAGCTGTGACTACACTGGCTGCAAATGGATGTGATAGGGCACAAAAATGGGCATATTTTGTGAGCCTATCCACAATCATGAAAATAACATTCTTACCCTCTGAACAAGGCAATCCGGTGATGAAATCCATGGAGACCTCCTCCCATCTCTGGCTAGGAATTGGTAAGGGTTACAACAGACCTGGTGTCTTAATTGTTTCCCCTTTGTTCTGTTGGCACACTAAACACTCTGATACAAACTTTTGTACATCCCCCTTGAATCCTTCCCAAAAAAAATCTCTTTTTATTCTATGATATGTCTTCAAAAACCCAGAGTGTCCTCCAACATGTGAGGCATGTAGCTCTGCAAGAATCTTATGCTTCAACTCAGAATCTTTACTCAAGTATAACCTATGCATGTACCATAGGGCATTACCTTTCCACTCAAATTTTTTAGATGTCATAGATCCTTGCTTGATATTCTGTATTAGAGATTGTGTATCCTTATCTTGATTCCATTCCAATCTTGCTTCATCCACCCAATCGGCCGTCCCGTCAACATGGACATTCCACATAGTAAGGCATCTGCGGATGTATCCCTTCTAGACAATGCATTAGCTACTACATTTTCTTTACCCTTTTTGTATATGATTTCAAAATCATAACCCAACATTTTTGTTACCTACTTTTGTTGTTCCTCAGATGATAACCTTTGCTCCAAAAAGTATTTGAGACTATCGTGATCAGTTTTTACCTTGAAGTGTCTACCCATGAGATAGGGCCTCCATTGCTTGACCGCATGAAGAATAGCCGTCATTTCTTTCTCATAGACAGGTTTGAGCAGATCTTTTCCTTTGAATTGGCGACTCTCAAATGCAATTGGTCTTCCTTCCTACATTAGAACTGCTCCCAATCCTAATCCTGAAGCATCACATTCAACAATGAAGGTTTTTGAGAAGTTGAGAGTAGCCAAAACTGGGGTGCTGCACATGGCTTCCTTCAGCTACTCAAAGGATTTAGTGGCTACGTCTGTCCAATGGAAGGCATCCTTCTTTAGCAATGTAGTGAGTGGGGGCTATGCTATTCTACCATATCCCCGCACAAATCTTCTGTAGTACCCTGTTAGTCCTAGGAACTCACGAAGATTTTTGAGATTTTTGGGCCTTGGCCATTCCACCATAGCTTTGATCTTTTGAGGATCAACTTTGACACCTTCATGGGATACAATATGACCCAAGTACTCTACCTCTTGTACACCAAAAGAAAATTTGGGTGGCTTTGCATACAGATTATGTTTCTCCAAAAATTCCAACACGTTATTTACATGTTGTAAGTGTTCTTCCCATGTCTTACTGTAAATCAATATGTCATCAAAGAAAACTAATACAAATTTCCTTAAAAAAGGCCTAAAAATAGTGTTCATCAAGCTTTGAAAGGTTGAGGGTGCATTTGTAAGACCAAAAGGCATTACCAAAAACTCATGATGGCCCTCATGAGTCCTGAAAGCCGTTTTATGAACATCTTCCTCTTTTGTCCTAATTTGATGGTACCCAGGACGAAGATCTAATTTTGTGAAATAAACAGCACCATGCCTTTTAATTTTGCATAGACAATTGAGTATCTTCCATACCTTTTAATTTCTTCTTCAGAGCAGAAATTTCATCATAATACATATTTAGGATTGCATTTTCATGTTGATTTTAGGTGACCAACCTCTAATGTAGTAGTTTATGGAGCTTAAGTTTGTGTTTCTGGCGCTACAAGTCATTTATGAAGCTACAGAACAGAGTTTCTAGAGATTTAGCAATGTTTGAACATATTATTGTCAGGGTAACTGTTCTTTAGGAATGATTGTCGTAAATTCATCATCATTCAATTGATTTCACTAATTAAAAGATTAAGTACCAGTTCTCAAAAATATCTTCCAAAATTGGGGAATGAACCTTCATTAAATAATGCAAGACTGATAAACTTCAAGACTCCTTTGAGATAGAAGACCTTCTTTGTCTTAATGACATAACAATATATGAAAATAAGTGTAATCTTTTCCCTGGAAGCATTGAGGCACTAGATGGTTGAGTGTCCTTTCTTGCAGATTTTTCCAGAACCAACATTTGAAGGCTCAAGGAGTCGACTCAAGCTTTAGGTTGAACAGTGGGAGGCGGTGCTGAAGAAACTGGAGTTGGAGCTTTGTTGATTTTCTTCTATTTCGAGCTCTTCTCGTGCACTTCTTCTTTTCTATCTTCCTCTTAGGCTTGCAAAAATATTAAAGTGCACATATTAACTATATGATCCCCTCGGTGCTTTAGGGAATCTTTATCACTTCCATTATTTTATTTGTGACCTACTTTAATGACATCCTCCACAATATATTCTAGGAATATTGACCTTCAACTCAGGGTTTTTTTGACCCCTCTTTTAAATCAGAGATAAGAATTCACAATGTGTCACCCCTGAGGCACCGATGGTTGGCTGATCACAGAAAAAATATTTGTTAATCTATGTGGTAATTTCCTTCAAATGACCTAGAAAAATCTTCCACATAATACCTTTTTGAATACCATGGGTAGTGACGATTTTTTCTTGCAGAGGTTCCTTTTTATCATGAAACAATGGTATCAAATCCTTAAGTGAGGAATTAGTTATAATTTTGAGCCCAAAATTTAGGAGGTTGGATATGGTAGCAATAATGTGGCTATTTAACTCAATTATCTTGCCTCTTATCCTGAGAGCATGGTTCTTAAAAATTTATCAAAAATTCATCAACTAAATATTCATTAAAACCTTCAAATTTCTGAATGAATTCTAACAAACCTGAGTCATGGAATGCTTGGGAGATGAAAACATTTTGCATAGGAGAGGCTCTGTCAAACTCTCATTATGAATTTCTTCTTCTACCCCATAACTTAAACGAGTTTTGAATGGAATCAAAATAAAATGAATGAAGTTTTATTTGAATGAAACATAATAATTTGCATGAAACATCAGATAATGGAAGTTTGAACTATATTGTGGATCTCCTAATATCAGTGAATCGAGTGTAAAAATGGTGGTGAAAAATATGTAATAGTACTTAATTAGGATGAAAAGGCTCAATTTGTTTGCATGGTTCCTATCTTATCATCATGAATTTCTTATGTCATTTTTCCTTCTCAGAAATAATGTGACACATGTTGTTTATTTTGCCATCATTACCCATTATCTTGCACTTCACAGTCATGAGATTTTATTTTACATCTATAATAAATGCATTGGAAATGGGACTTTTATTTTTCATATTAAATAATTACAATGGGGGGTTCTATAACAGTTAACATCCATACCGAGGGATGAATACAATTAATCTTTCAATCTCAACTCTCCATTGACAATTGGCGCTTCCACATCCCGCATTCAAAGAATAATTGTGATTAAAGCACATTTTTAATAATTAACAACTCTAACCTTTATTGAAAGCATGAAATAAAACCAAACACAACCATGATCTAGGTGGGAAGAGGATCAAAACTATGATCATTATTCCTTTTTTTAAAATTCAAAAAAAATTATTTATGGCAAGGGAATAGTTGCAGTATTCCACTGAATCAATGTTATTTGCATACCAATATTTTCTTCAGTGAAAGTTTCCTTATCCTGAGGGTTGTTGATACATCCTCAATCCATAGGCCATTCTCCAACAAGGTTATCTTGTCACCATCAATTGGTAACAGTCTCGCAGATCCATTATCATAAAAATTTTCAATTTTATAGGGTCCCAACCATCTTTTTCTCAACTTTTCCTTTGAATTACTAGATACTTTGAGTCAAACAGTAACACCCATTCTCCTTCATTGAACCTTCATATTCCTTGATATGAGTATCATGCAAGGATTTTATCTGATGTTGAACAATTTCAGTTTGTTGTTGTGCCTCCATCTGCATTTCATCAAGTTTGCATTCAGCTACATCACTCTCTCATGTTGAGATTCATCTAGCTCAATTCCAATATTTTTGTGTTGTCCTCCAAGTTTTTAGTTCAAATTCTATTAGTAGAAACGACTTATTCCCATATACAAGTTCGTATGGAGAGAAACCATTGGATTTCTTCCATGTGGTGTTGTATGCCTAAACTACCTCAGGAAGCCTTGGCACCCAATTATTCCTATCTGCATTGACAACTTTAGTTAAATTTTTCTCCAGCTCTTTGCTTGTAACTTCCACATGCCCAATTGAATTGGGGGTGGTATGGCGATGATTTCCTATGCTTGATTTGGTAGATATTTAGGAAGGATTCAATTATGTTGGACACAAATTGAGGTCCTTGATCAGATACAATGGCTTTTGGGAGCTCTAAACTTGAGCATAATCCGGTTGTACAAAAAAGTCAGCTACAACATCCTCATTGGTAGATGCCAATGCTTGAACCTTGGCCCACTTTGTAACATAGTTAGTGCACACCAGAAGGTACTCTTTTCCATAGGATGGGGGATCAAAAGGCCCAATGAAATCAATTCCCCACTTCTCAAATGGCCCTAAGACCAGCTGAGGATTGAGGGGCATTTTAGTAGACAACGTAGGCTTCCCCATTCACTGACATGCATCACATTGCCATACATACTTCTTGATAGATTTTTGGAGAGAGGGCCAGTAGTACCCAGCTCCAAGGACCTTATGAATTGTCCTCTTCACTGAGTAATGTCCTCCTCCAGGCTCATCATGATAAGCTCGCACTATGTCATACACTTCATCTTCTCGAACACACCTGCAAAGAACCATGTCAGGACAACATTTAAATATAATTCCATCACACCATGTTTATGTAACACTATTTTTGATTAATATTTTATGTTCTTTATTGGTAAAGTAAGATGGAAACTTCCTTGTAGTGAGGTAGTTGAAAGATCAGACAAACCATGGAGGTTGTGCTGATACTGCAAACAAGTGCTTGTCTAAAAAGTGATCTTAGATTGCCTCCTCTTCTCCTGAAACATTCAATCTTGAAAGGAAGTCAACAACAACATTGGCCTTTCTAGGCTTATCAATAATAGTCAAGTTAAATTATTGCAAAATAAGTAACCACCTAATAATTTTTCCCCCTACTACTGGTTTATTCATCAAATATCTTATGGCTGAATGGTTAGTATACACAAATATTTTATAGCCAGTAATGTAATGTTTGAATTTATTCAGAGAGTAAACAATAACTAGAAATTCCTTTTTTCATAGTGGTGTAATTCTTCTCTGTGGGAGTTAGATTTTTGATGATGAAATAAATGGCATACATTTGATCTTCCTCATCTTTTTATCCAAGAACAACTCCCATTTCTATGTTAAAAGCATTAGTGTGAATATGAAAATGTTGTTCCCAATTGGGTCATCTCATAACTGAGGTAGTGGTCAATTTCTCCTTTATAACTTGAAAAGCTTGTTGACATTGAGGAGACCATTCAAAAACACTCTTTTTCTAGAAAAGAGAACATGGGTGCAACAATCTTACTAAAATATTTTATGAACCATTTGTAATATCCTGCATGTCCAAGGAAACTCTTGATATCAATCTGATTTGTTATTGTAGGCAATTTAGTAATGACTTCTATCTTCTTAGGATCAACTTGGATTCCCTTAGAAGAAATATGATGACCCAAGACAATTCCCTGATCAACCATTATCAAAAAAAATTCATGACTCAAGGAAAGTTGGTGTTGCTCACATCTAGTTAACACTTTTTCAAGATTACTCAAATATTCTTCAAAAGTAGACCCATGGATAGTAAAATCATCCATATAAAATTCAACACAGTCATTGGTGAGGTCTGCAAAAATAGCTAAAACTAGCCTCTCTGAAAGGTTGCAGGTGTGCATTACAAAGTCCAAATGGTAGAACTCTATATGCAAATGTACCCCAGGGACAAGTGAAGGTGGTCTTATCTTGATCAGTAGGTGCTATACTTATTTGGTTATATCCACTGAACCCATCCAAGAAGGAGAAGTATTTCTTACCTGCCAGATTGTCCAAAACTTGATCAATAAAGGGAAGGGAAAGTAATCTTTCTTGGTGGCTTTATTAAGCTCCCTGTAATCTATAAAGATTCTCCACTTACTATTTTTCTTGGGAACTATAACTAGCGGTGATACCCACTTACTATTAGATATTTAGATATTAGATAGATGAATCCTACCGTCAATAGTTTTTCTATTTCATTCTTGACAATGTCTCTAAGTGTTGGATTAATTCTTCATTGTGGTTGTCTGATTGGTTTAACATCCTCAGTGTAAATATGGTGGGTGCAGATGCTTGGATGAATCCCTTTCATGTTAGTATAATCCCAAGAAAAATATTTCAAATGATCCCTCAAGATATCTACGACCCTAGCCTCTTGGTTGTCCTCTAAATTATTCTCAATGGTAAGTTCTCTTCCTACCTCAATTGTTACTTGTTTAGTGTCTCTCAAAATAGCAAGTTCTATATCAATAATAAAAGAGTTCAAGGGATAAGCATGAGGCTGTAGAATGTGGAAAATAGTCATGTTTTCAAGGGATACAACCTTGGCTAAAGGACAATGAAAATCAATGGTTATATGTTCTTCATGGTAATCATAGGTCTCTTCACAATTTTTAATAGAAATGTCACTTACAAAGGTGATGTTATCCACTGAGTTCAAAAAAATCATTTCTATAGCCATAGTTTGGATTTCCGTAGCCACAATTTTTGGTTTTCCATAGCCACAGTATCATCTTCATCAGACATTGAGTATGGCTCCACAATTTCTTCCATATGATTTTTCACTGCAATGGTGGCCAGATAAGAAGAAAATCATGTTGTTAGTATCTAAAAAATATACCCATACACATGTTCACAAACATCCACATATGGCTGGGGTAGGAGGATAAAGGGAAATATTCCTTTTTTTTCCCATTTGAAATAGTCATTTTTCCTGACCTACAGTCAATGTATGCAGCAATAATAGCTAACCAGGGTCTTCCTAAGATGACTGGGTATCCTAACTTTCAAGATTTAGGCTGTAAGACCATGAAATCTACAAGATACTCCCAAGATTCAACTATGACCAAACATCCTCAATTACTCCATCTAGTACAAGAAATAGATTAATTTGCTAATTGAAGGATAGTATTGGTTGGATGCAATCTTGTCAAAGAACACAAATTGAACATATATGTTGTTATGACATTGATAAAAGCACCAAGATCCACCAAAACATTAGATATTGACTGACCATTCACAAAATAGTAATGACTGGACTCCCAAGATCCCCATATTTTGGTGAGAGAAGCTTTCCAGCTACAAGGTCAACTAGATTACCTTCTACTTTGAATTTTTTTAGGTATTTCCTCTTCCTTCATGGTGTATTTATGTAATGATTTCTAATGGTATGGTTTAACTTAGGAATGTCCCTTATTTCTCTTAGAAGTGGGACCTCAATGTTCATCTTTTTCAACTCCCGGACTAGTGTTGTTTCTTCCTCGTTCTGTATTTCTTTTAATCTTTCTGGGAAAGGAAAAGCATGCATATTCTTATCTTTCTCCTGATTGTTCCTAGTGGCTCGTGTTTGTGGAACATGTCTAGTTTCCTCATTTTCCTCAAGTATCCTCTCATTTTCCTTTGGTATCCTCTCATTTTCCTCAGGTATCTCTGTGATAACTATAGGTGGATTGTTCACTATTCTTCCAGATCTCAACTGTACATTATTAATGGCATTCACATACATTGTCTCACCATATCCTACTTCATTAATTGAATCTGTTTGTTGATTTTTGGGGTTTAAGATAGTATGGGATGGGAGTTGAGTTTGTGATGCTTTCCCCTGCTGATAATGTTGTTGTGGTGGATGAATTAAATCTTTTTGTTGTTGTGTAAAACTTCCTGGCTGATTAGAATTCTGTCTGGGGTGCCCATTGTTGGTTTTGCCATTGGTGGTGCATTGGTTGGTGGTGCCCAGCCCTATTGATTGTATGGAGGCACCCATGGTGGTGGTTGTGGGTAAACCATCCAATTTGGTGGTGTCCAATCAGGTTGTCCCCAAGTTGGTGGAGGAGCCTGATTGGGCCATGACATCATCCAGGGGTTCTGAGTAGGTCTAGGGGCATAAGCAGACTGGTTATTTGATCTTTGCACAAAGTTTACCTCTGCATTTTCTTGAGTTATGGAATTTAATCTCTCTTTGAGCTAAGGTAGGAGAGTAAAATGGTTGGTATCATGGTTAGGGACATCACAAATCAGGCACATGTCTGTGATATCCAAAGGACATTCTTTCAAAGGATGCCTTTTCCTGCATCTAGGATAATATATGTATAAAGGTTCTTTTGCAACATTGTTCTTAGCTTTAAGCCCATCTATGGTTGAGGTTAACTTTTAAAAAATGTTTTTATTTTCATGTTATCCATTTCCTCTAGAAGTTATGAGGTACATAGGGCATTTTTTGATGTTTTTTCTTCATCTTATACCTCCTCTTATTCTAGAGTATCTCCTACATAACTCAATAATCTATGTCATGGAGAGTTTGTGTACATCACCTCCTCCCATGAGATGGATGGATTATTTGGTTTCATCATCAAGTCCTTTAAGGAAAAATGTTTTAATGATTTCTGCATCCAAATCATAATCATTCCTTCTATGGACAAAAAGAAATATGTCCAAATAATCTTCCAAATTTTAATCTTATTTTTGATATATCTAAAAGAACTCCTCCCTCCCATCTCTTCCCCTGTAGTAGTCCTGGTATTTTTCCAAAAAGGAATTCTCCATTTTTTCCCATGAATTAATGGAGGTAGAGGGAAATCCCATACACCACCTCATGGTAGAATATTTGAGGGTGGAAGGAAATTTTTTGAGTTTTTGGTTGTCTATTTTGTAGTCATAAGTTTGGCAGAGGACTTTGAATTCAAACAAGAATTGGTCTGGATCTTCTATGGACATTCCTTGAAAGATAGGGAGAATGGATGGGGAGATGTTTTTCATAGGTGCATCCTCATCCTCATTTAGGAAAATGGGATAAGTAAAGGTCCTACCCAAGGGTTTGTCATCATCATTCCCATTGTCTCCCATTTCTGAAGGTTTCTCAAGTTCTAAATAAGATGATGCAGACTGTTCAGTATCACTCCTGGGCGTTATATTAGATTCAATGTCACTCTCAGTGTTCCCTACTTGTGCTCTGTTTGGAGATATTATTTTAATATTATGAGGTATAAATCTCCCTTGAGTGTCTCGTGGCATGTGCATCAATATTTCTTATGTAAACAAAGATTAGGATTCTTACTGGTTGAATAACTTAACTTCACTAACACCCATAGTAGATAAGATGAATAAAATGGACATGTTATGTTTATGGTGATCCCTAGAAATGACGCCAAAAATGATGGGTCGTTGTTATTTCCAATCATTTAACCAACATATTCAATTGTCAGTGTCGTTCTCAAACTAGGGTTGTGTCCTAGGCTGTATGCAATGAAGTTGTATGTAACACAATTGTTGTGGTAGTTCTCTTTTGGGGGGTTTCAGTTGGTATTGATCTCTTATTTCTCTTCTATACTAAGGAAAGTAAATACAACTCTAAGCTACTGAAATGAAAGACATAATTTAGGAAATACATCTAATCTATTGAAACAATATTGTTGTAATAAAATGCTTTCAAAGGAAATACTTAACTGAATTGAAATGCACACACGAATTGAAATGCTCACACGAATTGAAATAATAGTAAGGAAATATGCTAAAGCATGGAAATATAAGACTGCATTCAAATAACCATTCGAATCAAAGTACTAGAACTTAAACTTATCAGGAATAATGATCATGCATGAAACATCAACCCTCCAATCTCCTCTTTGAGTGGGCCCTTTCTCTCCTTTGGGATTGAGGTACTTAGCACCAATGGATATTCAAAAAAACATATAGATTGTATTGATTCAAATAAGTTTAGAACATGCTTCATCATAAGACTGTAAATAACTATCAATTAGTATATAGAATTGTACTGAAGACTATCAACTACTACCTATGAAACAATTTTAAGAAGGTGTCTTATAGACAAAATTAGTTACAGATCATGCCAAAATTATAGTCAATGGATTTAACTAATAACATCCTCATTAAAGTTCAATGACATCCTGTAATATAGCTAAAAATAAGGTCCTCGTTTGTAGGCTGCTATGAGGAAATCCTCTAAAATGACATGGTGGAACAAGACTCATGTCTTCTTGACTGGTACACCTCAAAATTGGTAGAGAATTCACTTTATAATCCTGTTCATGTCATCACATTACTCAAAAAATTAGTTAGTGGGAATTCCTACGGTTATTAGTTCACATGAGACAAGAACAAGAGAAATGCACCAATCTTACTTAGGATACAACTATCTAGAACATTCCCCATGCATTAATTAACACATTTAGGAGCAAATCAATAGCCATATGGATCATATAATAAGTCAATTTATGCACTCATCAGACGCCTTGCAAAAAGATTTCTCTCTCTCTACTTTGTTGTTTCTTTTACTAATTTTGGGTACCTTGTGGTGACTTTTTCATCCATGGTTAAAAAAATCCCCAATTATTGAAAATGAGTACCTTATTAGGCCTTGTTACTGGGACTCGTTTTTGGATCTATCTCTTATGTTTTCTCATTTCTCACTACCAATTTTGTGCTTATGGGAGGGTGTTGGAGTCGAGTGTTCATACTGCTAAGTACTTATGGATATTTTTCCCAACCTTCTTATTTTTAGTTGTGTTTACACCACTCACTTGAGATAAGCTATTTTTTTAGAGTATAATTTTTTTATTAACAAATTGTTATTTTATTCTCACATAGGTGGCTCAAGCATGATTTTAGGGATTTGTAGTATTCCCTAAAATCAACTATCAACCCTATTTTCAAGTTGAGGATAACTTTTTGTTGGCCTATTTAGTAGGAACTCCCTCATTGTTATTGTGGTGGGAATAATACATGGAGACTATTATTTTGATCAATTTCTTGTGTATAGATTTTGTTGTGCATGTTTTGAAGCTATGGTAATGGTGTGCTAGATATTTCACAAGCGAGAAGTATTGTCTTCTCTGGCACTATTATACTGTCATAGTTCTTTAAAAATCCATAATGGTACCCTGCGAGTCCTATGAATCCTCTCAAATTCTTGATGGTTCTAAGAACTTCCCATTCCATCATGGCCTTAATCTTATGAGGGTCCACCTTGACACCTTCATGAGAGATCCTTACCCCAAAATAACACTCTGAAGGATTTACATACAGTTGATGTTGTTCCAAACCTTCCAAGACCTTATTTACATGATGTAAGTGTTAATCCCATTATTTGTTGTAGATTAGGATATCATCAAAAAATACCAAGAAAAACTATTGTAGGAATAGTTGCAATATATAATTCATCAAATTTTGAAATATGGATGGTGTATTAGAAAGGCAAAAATGCATCACTAGAAATTTATAACGGCCTTGATGAGTCTCGAAGGCCATCTTATGAATATCCTCTTCCTTTATTCTGATTTGGTGATACTCATAATGAAGATCTAGTTTTGTAAAATAAATTTCACTATGCAACTCATATAATAAATCATCAATGACAAGAATATGAAAATTATCTTTGATAGTGTACTTGTTGAGTTATTTTTAGTTTGCGACAGGTCATCCTTCTTACACACCATCATCACTAGAGCTAAATAAGCACTCCATCTATGATGGATAATACATGCTTCTAACATTTCCTCTACCATCTTCTCAATCTCACTCTTTTACATATATGGGTATATATAAGGCTTGATATTGGGGGGTTGGATACCTAGAACTAACTGAATGACATGATCATTGTCTCTTTTGGGAGGCAATCCTTTTATGCTACGCCCTTAACCTATTGCTTGTATTAGGATATGAGTAGCCGACTTGTGGCTTACCATATCATTTTATTATATCATTTATACTTTCTCATGCTTAATAGGTCGGCCTTAGTGATGGCCATAGCATATGAATAGTATATATAGGGGATTATAGGTAGTATTTTATTATCATTTGAGCATTTGAATCTTGTTATATGGTTTGGAGGTTGCCCCATCGAAGTGGCGAAGCTATTATAATTGCATATTGAGATCATTATTCTAAAATATTATGTTATTTGGTGCTCTTTTGTTTCTCTTAATCTGAATTATACAAGTAATTTCATTACAAGTGGTATTAGAGCGGCGATCTGGGCCGAAATTAGGGCAAAAACCCTAATTTTTTGTTTCCGCCACATATTGCGATCCAGAGCGAATTGGTGGGAGATATATTTACCAGAGTTGTGAAGCATTTCAAGTAAGATTCCCTGAAAATTTTAGAATTGTTTGATTTATTTTACAAAAGTTATTACAAATTTAGGGTTTTTCATAAAATCACTCCTTAGGGTGCAAATTGTTGAAAATTTTCAAGTTCTTTACATTTTCGGAAATCTCTCAAAAAAATAGTATTAGTATATTCTTTGTGTTTTTTCCTGTTTGGCCAAAATTGTATCGAAACCCTAAACCCTAAGATTTGACATCATGACAGGGCCTTCCACAAGAGCAAAAAAGAATCCGGTTACTCAAGGTAAAACCCCAGATAAAAATGTGGTAGTGATTGAAGAGATGGATTCAGAAGGGGTAAATACAGATTCCTCAGCTCGAGGGTTTACCTTAAGTGATCATAACGTTAGCCAACTTGAGTATGAGTTACGAAATGTACAATCTGAGATGGCCTCTAAAGGAGACATAGCCCAAATCAATCATCGGTTGGATGATATCATGCAACATGTAAAGGGTAACCAGTATGGCCCAAATCCGGCCCATATCAACCAAAGAGGACCTTCATTTCAAAATCATGGACAAACTAACCATATTGGATCACTTTTCCAGTCCCATCAAAATCAAACTTATCCGCAACCACGGAACATGATGCCGAAAGTGGATATGCACAAATTTGATGGTAAGGATCCCCTGAATTGGATAAATCAAATGGATAACTTCTTTGAGTTACATCAAAAACTAGCAGGACAAAAGGTGACATTGGCATCCCTATATCTTGAACCTGACCAATTTATTTGGTATCGTTGGTTATGTGCTCAGAGGCAGAAGAATGGTCTAGGTGTCACTTGGAAAGTTTTTACCGAGGAGTTGCAATTACACTATAGTTCCAGTGTTTCAGAGAACTAATTTAGTCAATTAGCAAAGTTACGGCAAACAGGATCAGTCAAATATTATGTGCATCAATTCCAAAACCTATCCTTAAGGGTGTAGAATATTCCAGAAGAGAATTTGAATGACTTGTTTCTTGGGGGTCTTAAGGACCACATCGAGCATGAGGTACGGATGTTTAATCCAATCAAGCTTTCTGATTCTATTATCATGGCACGTCGTGTAGAGGGAAAAATTCTTTGTAGTAGAAGGCCACCTTTCATTAACACCAGAGACCGTAGTATCTCTTCCCCTTCATTTGCTACGCCAATTAGACTGACTCCTCAACAAATGGAAGAAAAGAGAGCAAAAGGATTATGTTTTAACTGTGATAGAAAATATGGACCGGGACATAAATGTGATGAGAAGAAGTTGTTCTATATTGATGGAGGTAATGAGGATGATGAGGAAGCTAAAATTATAGGAGGGGCTGAGGAACCAGTAGAAGATGAAGTAGAGGATCACCAACCTACAATTTCTTGCCATGCATTGTCAGGTATTAGTACTCCTCAAACACTCAAGGCTATTAGCTATCTCAAAAAACAGAAGGTGACGGTGTTGATTGACTCGGGGAGTACTCATAACTTCATAAATAGTAAGTTAGCTGCCCGCCTCAATTGTTTTATTTACCCAGCTCCAGAAATGCAAGTTATGATTGCGGATGGTGGGACAGTCAAGTGCACAGGAAAGTGTCATAGTATCAAGCTTTCCATGGGAGACTACATGTTAGACTCACCTATGTTTGTTATTTCTATGGGAGGGGCAGATATTGTTTTGGGGGTCCAATGGCTCACAACCTTAGGTACTATTGAGATGAATTTCCAAGAATTGTTCATGCGATTTCATTCAGATGGAAGGACAATACAATTGAATAGGATGGTAGCTAAGTCTCCACAGATTATTAGCTCTCATCAGATGCAGATGGTTCTCAGAAAAGGAGTGGATGGCTTTATAGAAAATCTATTTTCCATAGAAGTACAAAGTACACAGTCTTCAATGCCACCCAATCTTCAGAAGATTGTGGATGCTCACTCATCTATTTTTTATGCAATTCCAAAGGGACTACCATTAGTTAGGGATCATGATCATGTCATTCAGTTGATTCCAGGGAGCCAAACACCTAACATCAGACCATACAGATACCCATATTCCCAGAAAAGTGATATCGAGAAAATGGTGGAGGAAATGTTGAAGGCAGGTATCATCAGGCATAGCCAGAGTGCATATTCTTCACCAGTGGTCATGGTACGTAAGAAGGATGAAACATGGAGGATGTGTCCAGATTACCGAGAACTCAACAAGTACACCATCAAAGATAAGTTTCCTATTCTAGTAATTGATGATTTACTTGATGAATTGCATGGTGCTGTTTATTTCACAAAATTAGATCTTCGTCTGGGGTACCATCAAATTAGGATAAAAGAGGAAGATGTTCATAAAACGGCTTTCAGGACTCATGAGGGCCATCATGAGTTTTTGGTAATGCCTTTTGGTCTTACAAATGCACCCTCAACCTTTCAAAGCTTGATGAACACTATTTTTAGGCCTTTTTTAAGGAAATTTGTATTAGTTTTCTTTGATGACATATTGATTTACAGTAAGACATGGGAAGAACACTTCCAACATGTAAATAACGTGTTGGAATTTTTGGAGAAACATACTTTGTATGCAAATCCATCCAAATGTTCTTTTGGTGTACAAGAGGTAGAGTACTTGGGTCATATTGTATCCCATGAAGGTGTCAAAGTTGATCCTCAAAATATCAAAGTTATGGTGGAATGGCCAAGGCCCAAAAATCTCAAAAATCTTTGTGAGTTCCTAGGACTAACAGGGTACTACAGAAGATTTGTGCGGGGATATGGTAGAATAGCAACCCCACTCACTACATTGCTAAAGAAGGATGCCTTCCATTGGACAGACGTAGCCACTAAATCCTTTGAGCAACTGAAGGAAGCCATGTGCAGCACCCCAGTTTTGGCTACTCTCAACTTCTCAAAAACCTTCATTTTTGAATGTGATGCTTCAGGATCAGGATTGGGAGCAGTTCTAATGTAGGAAGGAAGACCAATTGCATTTGAGAGTCGCCAATTCAAAGGAAAAGATCTGCTCAAACCTGTCTATGAGAAAGAAATGATGGCTATTCTTCATGCGGTCAAGCAATGAAGGCCCTATCTCATGGGTAGCCACTTCAAGGTAAAAACTGATCACGATAGTCTCAAATACTTTTTGGAGCAAAGGTTATCATCTGAGGAACAACAAAAGTGGGTAAAAAAAATGTTGGGTTATGATTTTGAAATCATATACAAAAAGGGTAAAGAAAATGTAGTAGCTAATGCATTATCTAGAAGGGATACATCCGTAGATGCCTTACTATGTGGAATGTCCATGTTGACGGCCGATTGGGTGGATGAAGCAAGATTGGAATGGAATCAAGATAAGGATACACAATCTCTAATACAGAATATCAAGCAAGGATCTATGACATCTAAAAAATTTGAGTGGAAAGGTAATGCCCTATGGTACATGCATAGGTTATACTTGAGTAAAGATTCTGAGTTGAAGCATAAGATTCTTGCAGAGCTACATGCCTCACATGTTGGAGGACACTCTGGGTTTTTGAAGACATATCATAGAATAAAAAGAGATTTTTTTTGGGAAGGATTCAAGGGGGATGTATAAAATTTTGTATCAGAGTGTTTAGTGTGCCAACAGAACAAAGGGGAAACAATTAAGACACCAGGTCTGTTGCAACCCTTACCAATTCCTAGCCAGAGATGGGAGGAGGTCTCCATGGATTTCATCACCGGATTGCCTTGTTCAGAGGGTAAGAATGTTATTTTCATGATTGTGGATAGGCTCACAAAATATGCCCATTTTTGTACCCTATCACATCCATTTGCAGCCAGTACAGTCGCAGCTATTTTTTTGGAGACAGTTCAAAGGCTACATGGACCCCCAAAGATAATTGTAAGTGATCGTGATCCTATTTTCACAAGTAATTTTTGGACGGAATTATTTTCATGTTTGGGTACTCAGCTAGCTCACAGTTCATCTTATCATCCTCAAACTGATGGGCAGACAGAAGTGGTCAACAAATGCTTAGAGGGGTATTTACGTTGTTTTGTATCAGATAAGCAAGAAAGGTGGATTAAATGGCTACCACTGGCAGAATGGTGGTATAACACATCTTTTCATACCTCTTCTCAAATGACCCCATTTTTAGCATTATATGGTTACCATCCACCTTCTATCACTAGGGTGCAAACTAAGGTCAGAGATGTGGAGGAACACATTCAACATCAATAACAGGTTTTGGCTAGTTTGAAGGATAATTTAGCATTAGCACAAAACAGGATGAAAAAACAAGCAGATCAACACCGCAGTGAAAGACATTTTGAAATTGGTGACTGGGTTTTTGTATGTCTCCAGCCTTACAAACAGATGTCCCTAAAGCAACAGAAAAAGGAAAACAAACTTGCTCCTAAATATTATGGCCCTTATCATGTTCTATAGAAAATTGGTAGTGTTGCTTATAAACTAGAGTTGTCTCCATCTTCACACATACACCCAGTATTCCATGTTTCATGCCTGAAGAAGGTTATTGGACAGAAATTTGAAGCCCAGACAGAGTTACCAGAACTTGACGAGGAAGGAAGAATCATTTTGGAGCCAGAGAAGATTCTGCAAACACGTACTAAGAGGCGGAGAACTAGAGACATTAAGGAATATCTGATCAAGTGGAAGAATCTGAGCATAAAAGATGCCACCTGGGAGGATGAAGGTTTTCTGCAACAACATCCAGGATTATTCAACGTTGAGGACAACATTGGTTTGAAGGAGAAGGGCATGCTACGCCCTTAACCTATTGCTTGTATTAGGATATGAGTAGCCAACTTGTGGCTTACCATATCATTTTATTATATCATTTATACTTTCTCATGCTTAATAGGTCGGCCTTGGTGATGGCCATAGCATATGAATAGTATATATAGGGGATTATAGGTAGTATTTCATTATCATTTGAGCATTTGAGTCTTGTTATATGGTTTGGAGGTTGCCCCTCGAAGTGGCGAAGCTATTATAATTGCATATTGAGATCATTATTCTGAAATATTGTGTTATTTGGTGCTCTATTGTTACTCTTAATCTGAATTATACAAGTAATTTCATTACATTTTGTATTGATGTAGGGACATCACTCCAGGGTTATCACAAATTTATTCTATGCATATATTAATCAAATTTTGGTGTGTCTAGGTTCTTAGTGTTGTCTTTGAGTCATTTTTGGTGTCTATTAAGCTTTGGAGATTTAAAATTTTGATATCTAGAGTTTCCCTCCATTTTGGTCTATTTAAAAATTTGAAAATCTCTTAAGCCATTTTTGTCTTTTTTGGCATTTGTAGGAGGTCTAGTTGGTTAAATAGGTTCTTTAGGAGTTTGGAAGGTCTTAATTATTTTTTGGAGGCTCCAAATTATGACCTATAGTGTGAATTTGTAACTCCTTTTCTTGAGTTCACTTCTTCTTGTTAAGTAATTTGCATACATGATGTCATCATGAAGGGTAACAGGTCAGTTACAACCCAGAATTTGAGCCAATGGAGTATTTGAAGACATTTTGTAACTGATTTTCTCATTGATCAATCAATGTGAAGGTGTATTGGAACTCCAAGAAATAATTAGAAGATTTCCGTGTTTTGTTGTATGCATACAGTTGTAGACTAGGTTTTATGAATAAGTTAGGAAGGAAGAAAAGAACAGACTTCATTGTGGATCCTAATTGATTGATGCTTTTATGGACTATCTAATTGTGTGATCACTAATTTTCAAGGAATATTTTGAGTTGTGTGAGGTAGTGTATTAAGAGATACTAAGGAAAATGAGGTTACTGTTAGGCTATGCAATCTAGCCAAGATTGACCATATGAGACCATATTAGGCATAAAAGAATGAAGAAGCTGATTTTATAATATTTCTATCTTGTGTTTAGAGCCTAGAGGCTATCCAAGAAACGTTCAAGTTAATTTTTGATTGAGGAATGCTGGGAGAAGGGTTTATAAATAGGAAACCCTGATTTTTGTAACAATACGGAGCACGTGGAGAGCTAAGAACGCAATCCCTAAGTGGGTTGACCTCATTGGTAAGTTTATTTAATTCCAAATGTTCTTTCCAAACTATTAAAAACCATTGAATCCTTTGAAAACAAATACACTCAAATTGACAGAACAAATTTCATTCTCGGGCTCACTACGTATGCACAGTTAGGGTTATATAAAACAATGTGCTTGAAGGGATAAAACATTACTTCAGGGGATAAAATTTAGTACAAACAATATTCACGATCTCCTAACTCATAATCAAAACGAATCTTATCAAGACATGACCTGAGCCAAGAGATTTTTGTGACAGATGATGAAATTTCCTATAGAAAACAATAAAGACCTAAAAGGAGGACTATCATAATGAGATTAGTGTGAATTTTTACAAAGGAAGACCACCTAAGTTTTGGTTCACAAATTGTTCTTCGAAATGGGTGTTTGTAATACTACTTATTTAGTGGAATAAGCCTCCTAACAAAAATAAATGACTGAATCAATCTTGAGACATTGCTAGTGAGTGAAGCCAAGCTAGAAGAGAAGAGTTGTGAAGGAAGTAATAGAAGCTGAAGGAGTTAAAATAAACAAATTTACCCACATCAATTACTTGATAAAGGGTGCCTAGAACTATCATCATCTTCCCTAGAAACTCAATGAATTATTTCACTCGCCTTATTCCATGCATTGATGTTCTTAAGAAGCCTTGTATCACAATTTTGGAAAAATTTGGTCAAATTCATTAATTCTTGTGTTTCCACTTGCTTAGACATTTGAGATAGGTTGAAATAATAATTATGAGCATGTTTTTAGCCTTGAATGCGCTATTTTGAACACATGAGGTAGATTTGTAGGATTGTGGGTGTTTCTTAATATTGAGACAAAGGCATAATTGCAAGATTTGGACTTGAATAAATTAATTCTCTAATACATCTTGTGGAATGTGTGATGATCATAGGTGTGGCTACATCATGTATCCTTGAAGACAACTGCATGGTTATCAATAATCTTATCAAGATCAGAATGTGTGAATGTATTTGGTGGTTGAACTTCCATAGAGAACAATCGTGCTACAAATCCTTCTGCCCCCTTTCGCAGAATCTTCTGTATTTTGTGAGAGCTAATTGACTGTGGAGATTTTATTTTTAGTCCTTAGAGTTCAAATTATCTTCCTTCAAAATGAAATCACATGAACAATTATTGAAATTTCATTTGTATGGTGCCCAAAGTTGCGAGCCACTAAACACCGAAGACAATATCAGCTCCACCCATGGGAATAGTGAACATACGGGACTCCATATTGTAGTCACCTATTATAAGTTTATATTTTATGAAATTTCCTTGAACATTGGACTGTATCGCCATCTGTAATCATTACTTGAAATATATGTTCAAACAATTTAGTTGTGTTGCCAACTTATTATGGATGAAATTATGTGTACTATTGGAGTTAATCAATATTGCCACCTTCTGCTTCTTAAGGTAACCCACCACCTTAAGGGTTTGTGGAGTTATAATACTAGACAAAGCATGGCATGAGATAGTCGACTGGGGATCTTCAAGTTCTTCCTTTGGCATTGTTACTTCTTCACCAAATGTTTCATCATCTTCTTCCTCCTCACCGGTCCATTCAATGTAAAATAATTTCTTCTCTGCACATTTATGTCCTTTGTTCCATTTACCATCGCAATCAAAACATAAATCCTTCACTATTTTCTCTTTAATTTGTTGAGGTGTCAACCTTGTAGGTCGAGGGAATGTCGGTACTAAGGTGCTACAATCTCTAATGGCAGTGAAGTTATTCCTCTGCATGACAATAAATTTTTCCTCTACCTTACGTACCATGGTAATAGATTCATAAATAATGAGTGGATCCAACATTCTTACCTCATGTTGGATGTGATCCTTGAGACCACCTAAGAACAGATCATTCATATTTTCATATGTAATTGTATCCACATGCAATTACAAGCTCTAGAACTATTGAATATAATCCTTTACTAATCTTATTTATCTTTGCTTTGCCAATTTGATAAAGTAGTTCTCAGCCACACTATTACTATAGTGCGTTTGCAGCTCCTCTATAAAAATTGACCATGTGATATTAAGAGCCTTCTTATTATTTTGAGTGCACAACCAATGATACCAAGTGAATTTTTATGTTTCTAAACACAAGAATGCCATTGCCACCTTCACCCCTCTTGGAACTTGATGTAGGTAAAAAAAAATCCATTTGTTTTTACCATATAGTAAATTATTACTTACTATGGTTGTTTTGTAATATATTGTTGTAACAAACAATATATTCTATTGTTTGTTTATACCCACAAATTATATAAACGGATAAGTTGTTTATTTGACTTCCTATTTTATAGGAAGTAGATCTCTTATTGCACTGGCTATATATTAACCAAATGTATTGTACAACAATATAGAGAATACATTATTATTTTGTGAGTGTGTTCGGCTCTCTTATCCTTTAGATTTGGTATCATAGCAGGATGAGAGGCAACTGGTATGAGGATAGGTATACGTAGAGAGTAAAAGCCTTTGAGGAGTGATATGCTACATGAGGTGTAATGAGAAAAGATGAGGTATCTTCATGGGTTCTTCATAGAATCTACCAAGCGAGTATTGTTGCATCGTGTTTGATTCATTCTTCCCACTCCCATCTATTGTGAACTTTCCACACATCTTTATGTTCTTCCAGAACTATTCTAGTTTTCTGCATGTCTGTCAAGATTTTGTGACTAGGTTCTGCCATCGTTCTGTCTGACGCTGAGCATAATTTGCGTTAATTCGCATGGATTCCCTCGGTTACTACAACGATATCTTCTTGCATGAGTTGAAATTGTGATAATCAGACTCAAATCTCTGCAGCGGAAGGCTCGACTTTTCTCCCCTGTCGGCGGCAACACATGCATTGACGCCTTCGGCGATTCCATTCACATCACTCCAATATATGATTCAATGTCAACAACAAATGTCAGGAGAGCAGTTTGAATGAACAGTTTGGTGGAAATAGAACCAACCAAATGGAGGTGATTTGGATCTCGTGCCTAGGTTCAACATTGGGCTAAGACCATTCGTCTCCACGTGCATATCTTCATGTGTGAGCATGCTAAGTCATGGCTGGATAATAACGAAGTTGAAGTTGTCATATCAGTCATAAACAAGTTCTAGATGGTCTAACAATATCTTCCAATTTCAGTATCATTTTGAAGCTCTTTGAACAAGCTTTCCGATGCATCAAACGGTTTACAAATCAGAGTTCTGGTTCTCAAGTTATGAGCAAAACATCTTCCGCTACATGCGAATCCTATCATTGGCGGTTTTCACATGCTTGGTTGTTTTTTCTTTTATAAAGGTCGACATTATATTTAATTTCGTGGTATTTGTTTTTTAATGGTATAAAACGTCAAAAATCTTTAAACACGCGATCAAGTATTATTTTCTTATTGTGTTTGTTGTTATTTTGTCAATATTGGTTATGAAGTCTTCTTTTTCAATGTACACGGGTATGTCTTAGGAAGTAAAAATAAAATATTTATATACTAGCAATTGCTCATGGGTCGCAAGTTACGCCGGAGAGGATTAATATTCTGTACATACCCTTGCATCATAGCAATCCATGAAAATCACTTTTTAAAGGTATTTGGTCAAACAGTTCACATGCTTTGTATATACTTCAACATTTTCATTCATATCAATGAAAGGAACAAGCATCTACAACATCCAACACAAACCAATTTCTATTATGCTTTAATCGATGTCCACGCCCTGTTCCAAAGTTCTTATTTTGCTACACGCTGGGAGAATGCTGGAAAAGGCGAGCTAATTAAGTTCGGTAGTTTTGAAAAATTGTGTAGCAAATGTAAATCTCGTCACTGATGAAGGAGTGGATTTTATTTACTCCGAAAAACATTTTTCTTGGTGACACAAGACTGCAACGCTTGAAGATACCTCCAACATTTGGGAACCATACCCGTTCCAGTGCTTAGGGGCAGGGTAGAACTATTGCTGGAACTAAAAAACCTATTTTTAATCATTTCACAACAATCCTCAATCAACGAAAATCCCAGATAAATGCGATGTTGCGGATTTTCATTTATGCAAATACCAGCATCAAACCATTCCTCTAAACTCCAAATTGGGCACACAGAATTCAGAAAGAAAATTTTCGAATTAAAAAGTGCATTCGGGAAAGTATGGGCAGGGATGAACAGTGTGATGGAATTTGACTGCCAGAAAAAGTTGTCGGAATTTGATTGCCGGAAAAAATTGCTAGAATTTGACACATTCCAGCAAAGGCATCCTCAAAGGTGAAAGTCTCCAGCTAATGAAAGCCTCCAGTTAATAAAATATCTACCATTCAAAACAGAAGGCAGGCCACCATTGGCAGGATAACTATTTTTCTATCATTACTCGCTATTTAGAATCCAAATCATCAAATGAAAGGTGGAAAAATTATTTTAAAACTAAACACGTAATCAAATGTTTAACCTCCAATCAAAGGATGTCATTTTTGACATTTTCAATGTCAAAACAAAGATGGAATAATTATGTCAAAAGTTATTAAATTTCTTCGTTGGTGTTATTGTTGTCCATATATGAGATAAAGTTTCAGATCTTTTATAAAAATATTATGATAAATAGAGAGCATATATAAAACTTGTAAATAACAATTTGTTCTATATATGACATTTAAGTTAGGATCTTGTATAAAAATATCAAGAATCTGTTTTTACAGTGAGAAAAATAAGGATACAACCTGTAAATAGTACTTTGTTCTATGTATAACATTATGTTCAGATCTTTTATAAAAATATCATAATAAATAACGTTGGGCCTCTTTGTATATCTATTTATAATTTATTTATTTGTTTGAGGGCAGGACCAATATTATAATATTTTCGTTCAGTCTTATCACCTACCCCCTCTGTTCTGTAATTCAACTTTATTCATTACTTTATTGAATCAATTTCCTTTATTATTATCAAAAGGATTTTTTTGCTTTACTACACCCTATTTCTTCCAGAACTCTGATAGTCTATTGCAAAAAACATTATCTTTATACGAGTTTTCATATTAAATTCATTGGCAAAAGCTCAATGCCCAAACAAAATTTTACTTTTCATTTAAAAGGGAAAAAAATGAATCTTTTCAAATAAAGAGTTCAACTGCAAAATTTTATTTAGATCAAAAAATTGTTCCCCAAAATGAGAGGATTTTTTTTTCTCCCCAAAATAGCTGTAATACATTCATAGGAACAACAAAAATAACAAATCACATATAGAATAAAGAACCCACATGTCCCAAAATTGGAAATTTAATGTGTGATAAAAACCACTCTGAGTTTTCCCCTTTGTTTCAGTACCCGATCCTCTAATGGCGACTGCCCAAATGCCCAATACATCTCTAGTTTTTCTTTGTTTTTGTTTTTTTCCATCCTCAAGTAGTTGTTATGCAGCAGTTGAAGTATGTGTGAAGCCACTTCCGCTTCTGCAATAAGAAACCATAACTATAATACTAAGAATCGATAAGCAACAGAAATCCAAAGAAATCAAAACACCATCAAATTGGAATAAGTTCAAAAGGGATTTAGAATCTTACGTGAGGATGTGTGTTCTCCTGCTGAGTAATCAGATGGCCCTGGACACCATCATCGCTGATTTTACTGATGTCATGCGGGATTTCAATCTTGGCCCCGATTTTTTTCTGTTCTCTGATGGTGGCGAACATGATGGAGTAATCTGTGGGCATGGTAGCACTCTCCCATCCTCCAAATTTGGGCACAGTCGCATAAGACCCTGACGACGTCTGAACAGAAAATTTAATTCAACCCAAAGATTTTTTTTTTGAAGAAACGAGATACATAATAAATGGGATGGTGCGGCGTTTCATTTATGCAATACCAGCATCAAGCCATTCCTCTAAACTCCAAATTGGGCACATAGAATTCAAAAAGAAAATTTTCGAATTAAAAAGTGCATTCGGGAAAATATGGGCAGACATGAACAGTGTGATGGAATTTGACTGCCGGAAAAAGTTGTCAGAATTAGATTGCCGGAAAAAAATTACTGGAATTTGACACATTCCAGCAAAGGCATCCTCAAAGGTGAAAGCCTCCGGCTAATTATTGCCATGTGTTCCCCATAAAGTGTTAAAGAAGTTATTTCCGAGTTATTTAAAAGTGTTTTGCTATTTAGGAGTCTTAATGCCATGTATTGGATGCTAAAGCTCGAAGTCTAAAAATCTAGGGTATTTTATATAATAAGTATGACTTCCTATATAGATAGGCGATAGGCCCCCTCTACCAGATCTCTGTAGATGGGGTTGGGGCCCCCTATCTATGGCTCTATTCCTAGGGGCACTCCCCCGAAATAGCGATCGTAGGGCCCCTATAGATCTAATCTCTCTGGAGGGGGCCCCTGAAATCTCGATCCCTATATATCTAATCGGGGCCCCCCGAAATATCGATCGTAGGGCCCCTATAGATCTAATCTCTTTGGAGGGGGAGGCCCCTATATATAGATAGCCCCCCCTCCCCCCCATATAGATATAGGGCCACATAGATATGGGGTCTAGGGGCTCTATCTGGAGGGGGAGGAAGGATAGGGGCTCGACCCCCTCTAGATCTATGGGGTCGAGGGCCCCTATAGATATATGTATATGGGGCACTCGACCCCATAGATCTAGAGGGGGTCGAGGAAGTCGGCCGATAGGCCGAGTGCCCCATATATAGATAGGCCCCCCCTAGATCTAGAGGGCTCTCGGTTGAGTGGTTCCCCCCCTCCATAGAATCTAGGGGAGCCCTCCTCCTTATATATCTTCATCTTCTCTATGGGGGCCCTCCATCCCTCCAGAGATATAGAGCGGCAGTCGAGTGCCCCAGATATAGATATAGATAGGGGGCGCCCTCGGTCTCGGTTGCTTGAAGTCTATAGTATTTAGGTCTAAATTTTAGAGTCAATTAGATTGTTGGGTCCTTGTTGTATTGTCAAGTTATATTTTAAGTCATGTCAATGTAAACAGTTAAATTGTCGTTTTAGTGTCAAAGTGTCAAATATTGTAAAAATTAAAAAAAATTGTTTGCATGTCAGCTAGACCCATTTTTGGTGTAACCAAACGTCCAAGTTGAACTTGAGGGTGGGCATTTTAAAATGAGCCTCAAAGACAAATTTTGTTGACTTAAGCAACGACAAATGGAGGACAAAGGCATCAGAGGCTGGAGGACAACCAACGACGAGGCCACTTCACTGATTTGATGGCACGTGTGTGAAGTGTGTTTGTTTTCGATTGTGCTTTTCATATTTCCAGTATGATGTGAGAAATAAGAATGGAGGTTACTTCCTATTCACCAGTAAATGTGGCTATTCCTACATAGTTCCCCAATTTAATAACATAGTGAAGAACAAATAGCACAGAGAAATGCAACATCATGATTCTTGAAGAGGTTGAATAGTTAGATGTGTTCCTATTCATACCTAGGTTTGTGGTTAGCCTCTAGAAAACCATTGAAGGTTGTTCAGATATGTTCCTGCTTGAGTTCCCACATTGTTACATTAGATGTGTTCCCTAGAGTGACTAGTTGATAAACAAATGATTCTTGAGCATGTTCCCATCCTTGTCAGTCAGATGTGTTCTCGATAGTGCATGGTTGATAAGAAGTTGATGTGTTCCTTCTTCTACCTTCAGTTCGAGTGTTGTACCAAGATCATGAGCAAGCACATGTGACAAGCTACAAAATATGCGTGACAATTGTTGTTACCATGTAAACACTAAGGGGGGAATGTTAGGAAAATTATTGTTTACACGAGCTTATTGTTTTTACCTTATAGTAAATTATTACTTACTACAATTATTTTGTAATATATTGTTGTAATAAACAATATATTCTATTGTTTTTATATACTCGTAAATTATATAAACATGTAAGTTGTTTGTTTGACTTCCTATTTTCTAGGAAGTAGATCTCATATTGTACTGGCTATATATTAGCAAAAGGTATTGTGCGACAATATAAAGAATACATTATTATGTTGTGAATGTGTTCAACTCTCTTATCCTTTAGACCGCCCTCAGCTAGAAATGCATTCAAAACAATGTGGGCAGTAAAAGAGCAAGAAGAAAAACAAATAGTGTTTTCCTATGATGGGGTTTGACCATCTATCAAACTGGACCTCACCCTTCGGTCTTGGACACACGAGAACAATAGGGGACCAGGATAATACTATTCATTAGACTAGATAGTGGGTATTTGGGGGCTATAGCCCCTAGTAGAGTCGAGGGGCAGTGCGCCCAAAACTAAACATAAATCCCTCTTTGTTTTTGCCTTTATAATGGCCAAAAATGGCTTTAAAAAAATTTTACAATAAAAAAATCCCCCACAAATTGCTTATAAGTATGCACTTTTAACAATAATTAACCCACTTTTACATAAAAAAATTCTCCCAAAATAATGTGCACTCCATAAGTTAGCTCCCTTCGAAATGTGCTCCCACAAAATAAAGGTTTTTTTTTAAAAAAAAAATGGTCCCAAAATAAATTCTCACAATTTTTTTTGTTTAAATGACAAATAAATCAACCCCCAAAAAGAATTTTTTTTGGAAAAATCTCATGAAAAAAAACTTAGGTCAATAAGTTTCGACCCATAGACCTCCTTCTTATCTTAGTGCTCTAGAAAAGCAATTCTTAGCACTTGGGCTATGTAACCCATTAAACATTAATGGAGAGAAAATGTTATTTGATGTTTACAAAATATGCCTTTAGTTTTAAATTAAAATAAAATTCAAACCCAACGGGTGAGCGTTTAGAGGGCTAGCAAAGCGAGCTAGGTGGACAGGGTTAGCGAGCTGGAGGACGGGAATGATGAGCTTGGCGAGATGTGAGATTTGAACCGGTGACCAATGATGCAAAAATAAGTGCCTCTACCAATACGCCAAACATAAAAAATACATAATAATTTATGAGTAATATTTCTTATATTATCCTTGAGTTGGAAAAAAAGAGGGATCATATTAGGATTATAACCATAATCGACCAAGCTCACCAACTGAATGAAATAGCAACAAAGGCTATACAAAGATGAGTCAAATGGGTCAACCAGATAGAAGGGAGTGTCAAGCAGTAATGAGTGAGCTCAAAGACTTCACCAAGAAAAGTGTGGCCACCACCAATCCAAATATAACCACTGTCGAGGTGAAATGTGAGGGCCATAAAGTTAGCGTCGAGCAGGTTACCAGGGCCACCAGTTTTCTGGCGAGCTAAGGTAGAGAGGATCTCAGATCAAGTAGGAATAAAAATAGAGTTTCAAGTCAAGTTGATATCATGAGATATCAACGCCATAGGTGAGCCACTGTTGGAGATATTAGGTTGCCCCCAATTGAGTTGTTCACTACAATGAGTTGCAATCAAGTTGTAAGGCGATATGAGTTTTGATTGAAGTCGAGATGCACAGTATGCCATAGTCATATCAGATAGAGGAAGGGTCGGGCTAAGAGATGACTCATTGAGTTGGTTAAATACAATGCATAATTTCATCTAATTTGAGCTCAATCCCAATCTGAGAGCGAAGTAAAATCCAACTCCCTTCAAACACAACGGAGAACGATAAAAAAACTTAGTCATGTAATACAAAGGATTGAATGCAATGGTTGGGAATTATGCAGCATAGAAATGAAGATCCATACAATGCCAAAAAACCAATAAAAACAAGCTTAATTTCATATTAAAAAACAATTATTTCCAAGCCCCAATTAGATATACGGCCTTGACCAGAGAGGAGTATAGCCAAGACAAACTATACCAAAAAATAGATGTAGTACAGTCTGATTGGTGTAGGGAGGCCAGCTAATGGATGTGAATATCACTATGATACCATGTCGGAGAAGACAATACTTCTCACCCAGGACCTCTCTAGTACACCATTACCACAGCTTCAAAACATGCACAACAAACTCCATACATAGGAAATGGATCAAAATAATAGTCTCCATGTATTACGCTCACCACAAATACAATTTTTAGATTATACAAATATTATGAGGGAGTGCCTACTAAATAGGCCAACAAGAAGTTATCCTCAACTAGAAAATAGGGTGGAGAGCTAATATTATGGAATATTGAAAATCCCTAAAAGCATGTTCAAGTCACCTATGTGAGAATAAAATATCAAGTTATTAATAAAAAATATATGCTCCTAAAAATAACCTTATCTCAAATGAGTGGTGTAAACACAACTAAAATTGAGAAGGTTGCAAAAAAATCCAGAACCACTTAGCAGTGTGAACACTCAACTCCAACAAATAACACTACTCACAACATTATTGAAGAAAGACTCATTCTATTGGAATGAGATAGCTTCCAGAGCATTTGAAAAATTGAAGGAGGCGATGTGCACCACCCTAGTGCTAGTAACCTAAAATTTCTCCAAGACCTTCATCGTTGAATGTGGTGCTTCAGAAAAGGGGATAGGTTCATTTATCACTCAAGAAGGACAACCCATAACATTTTAGAGGTGTGAAACAAAAGGAAAGAATTTGTTGAAGCCCACGTATGGGAAGGAAATGATGGTAATCTTGCACGTGGTCAAATAATAGAGACCATACCTGATGGGTAGACACTTAAAGGTAAATACAAATCATGATAGTCTAAACTACTTCTTGGAGCAATGAATATCTTCTAAAGAGAAACAAAAATGGGTACAAATATTTTGCGTTATTACTTTAATATTTTTTTATAAGAAAGGGAAAGAAAATGTGGTCGATGTTGCACTATCTAGGAGGGAAGAGTCCACATAAACATTGTTGTGTGCCATCTCAATGCTAAAGGCAGCTTAGGTAGATCAGGTAAGGGAAAAATGAAAACAAAATGTATAGACCCACACTCTCATTTAGAATCTCTAGCAGGATCCAAGTAGATCTAAAAAAATTATATGGAAGGGTGATACATTATGGTACCAGACCAAGTTATACTTGTGTAATAACTCTTCACTTAAAAATCATGTTCTTTTATAGCTTCATTCTTCTCCACTAGGTGGCAATTCTAGGTTCTTGAACACTTATCATAGAGTTAAACAAGATTTTTCATGGGAAGGGTTAAAAGGAGATGTTAAAAAAATGATGGAAAAATGTTCGGCATGTCAGTGTAATAAGGGTGAGACCATTAATACACTAGGTTTCCTACAAACTTTATTTATTCCTAGTTAGAGATGAGAAGAGATATTTATGGATTTCGTCATGAGATTACTAAAATTAGCAGAGAAAAATGTAATCATGGTCATGGTGGATAAACTTACCAAGTATTTATATTTTTGTGTCCTGTCTCATCCTTTTACAACTAGTACAACTGTTATCTCTTTTATGGATATAGTTCAAAAGCTCCATGGCACACCGAAAATTATAGTCAATTATCATGACCCTATATTTACTATCAATTTTTGGACTGATTTTTTCTCTTGTGGGGGTACCATTAGATCAGAGTTCATCTTATCATCCCCAATTTTATGGGAAAACTAAGGTGGTAAACAAATGTTTGGAGGGGTATCTTCGATGTTTTACTTTGGATAAATAGGAATGGTGGGTGCAATGGTTGTCACTCACAAAATGGTGGTATAATACTTCATTACCTTATCCAAATGTCTTCATTTTTAACACTATATGGGTAACATCCTCCATCACTAATCTCTATCTTGAAGTTTAAACTCAAAGTGAGAGCAATTGAATAGCACATTCAACACCAACATCATGTACTCTCTAGGCTTAGAGAGAATTTGGCAATGACACAAAATTGTATGAAGCAATAGGTTGATCAACACCTAGTGAGCATAACTTTGAAGTAGGAGACCTTGTTTTTGTATGACTGCAACCATATAAATAGTTGTCCTTAAAACAACAAAAGAAGGATAATAAGCTTGCATCTAAATACTATGGCCCTTACCGAGTTATTTAGAAAATTAGTAGTGTGGCATATAAGTTGGAGCTCCCTCATGTAACTAAAATACATCTCGTATTCCATGTTTCTTACCTGAATAAGGTCATTGGGTAGAAGATGTCAACCCAATCAATGATACCTGAGTTGGACGAGGAGGGTGATTTAATATAAATTTAATTGAATCTTAATTTCAGAGTAACTATTGTAGTGTAAGATATACAAGTAATAAAATACAGTAAATGGAGAAGCAACAAAAAAACAATAATATGAAATCCTAAGAAAAAGAGAGAGGAGATGACTTAGCTAATTTCACACAATTTGGAGATTATTTAGGTAGGTAAATAACTAAAACAGATTTGAAGTAGCATCTTCAAGGCTCACTGGAGGTTTTGAGACACATAATTGTGTATGACAGAAGTGCCCACTGGAGGACAAGAGTGCCTGAGCACTAGTGACTGGGCCTGTGCGCTAGTGTTCACCTAGATAATTAGGTTCCGATCCTTTCTGTGCAGGAGGAGATTTGTTGTTGATCTCTGTTTCTCACTCTGGATTTGTCCAAATGTCATTGTTCACACATGTAACTTGTAAGATAGATACCTAGCTGCACCTACCCACAAACCACATCAAATCTAATAAAAATATGTAGAATGTGGAGTCAGAATGACCCCAGTGGTCACCCAAAGAGTGGTCTTAGTACTAAGCGTTGCAATACATTTTAGAATCCATGTAGTTCTGTGTGTAAGTGTGTGTAATGATGCCCTAGGATTCCCTTGTGCAAGTTACACAATGATAGCGAGATAGATATAGAATGTAGAAAATGCATAGAATGTCTGAGATCAAATATAATAAACTTCCCCTCATATATTGTGTATGCAGAAGAATGTAACCCTTTTCCATTGAGTGAATGTGCTAGATGGATGCTTTGTAATGCTCTTGTGCTTTTGAATGCAATATTAGGTGATAATATGTAATGATTAGTGTTTGACCCCTTATTTGAGATCTACAACTATGTATATATGTGATTCCCTTATTTGAATTTCGTAATTGACAACTGGAAGGCCAAACCAAAAGTATAAAAGATGCCCAAGAAGCAAAAGAGACCCAAAAGAGTGAGAAAAGGGGATAAAGGGTCAGGAGTGGCCATGAGGGAGAAGAGCAATTGGGAACTAGTTTTCGAGGCCAGAAAAGATAAATCAGTCAAATACCAATAGGGTTGTAGGATATGTAAGGTCAATTAAAGTATAATAAAAAAAGTAAAAGACCCGAAAGACATTTTCAATTACTAGTTTTCTTGCTTAGAAATCATGTATATATAAGTATGCTCTAGGACCTAGAAATATACCCAAGTGCATAGATTTTATGTCTACATTTGCCTCCACTTTATGATGTGGAGTGAATACTCAATAGCATAAAGTAGATAGAAGATGCTTATGATCCTGTAGAGATGAGTGTAGCCGATAGTGTGCCGAGCGGACAAGTGAAGTGTGAAGTGATCGTGGAGACTAGGAAAGGGAAGTAGACTCTAGGGGTGAAGTGTATACATTGTAGCATGTTGTTGGATCTTGTGCTTGTTGATGTGAGCTACTTCTTGTTGTGTATTAAGGATGGACCTACAAAATAAGAGCAAGAAAGTAGTTAAAGTTCTGTATATGAAAAATCAAAGTAATGCATGTATAAGTAAGTGATTAACTAAAATTGGATTAACTATGTAGTATTAAGATGGTTAATCTAAGCTATGAACAACTGTACTAAAGTAAATAAATGTAGTAAAGAAATATTTTAAGGATCTAAGAAAATATGTAAAATGAAATACTAAACCCTGATATGTAAGAGAGCAGATGAAATAATTCGGCTGATAAGAGATGTTTGTTGAAGTGTGTTACAAGAATAAATGGATAAATAAGAAGCAGGAACCACTGTGCCAGGGTCCCACAGAGGACAGATCTGGGTGATGTGGGTGGACTAGAGCTCCTGGGAGAGGACTGTGGTACCCACAGTCACTCTGGTAAGCAAAACAAGTGCCCTGGTCTTAGAAAAAGGTCCAGAACTAGTCTTCACAAGTCCAGGAGATGACTATTATCCTTCGTCGCTTGTTGCATTAATTTCTCTGTACTGCGACGAATGCTCCAAATATTCCAAGAGGAAGCAATAATCTACAAAACACCAAAAGGAAGTATCAAAACCCTAAAAAAGATAGATGCAAATGAATGGGTTAGACTGAACTCAACTTCCACAATAGTGGGCTTACTAAACTAAGCGCTGCACTACATTTCAGACTTGGATGCAATTTTGGTGAGTTCGTGCATGTCATGCCCTAGGTGCTCTTATGTCAGTCACACTTTGTGAAATAACAAGCAATAGAAAAATGTAGAAAATGTAATAGAATGTGTGCAAGGAACAAAATAAAATCCCTCCCCCTATGAAGTGTAATGCAAATGTATTAGGTTTTGCCTTGATGATGGAGCTATGTGGATGCCAATGTAATAGATGGATGCAAATCTAGATGGGGTGATAGTATTAGATGATGTTAGGTCCCTCATTATGGTCTCATAACTTTATATTTATAGGGTTATTTTGTTCTAATTTTTTAAGTAACCTTGAAAAGGCCGACCACAAGAAAGATAAAAATGGAAAACAACTAGAAGAGGCCCATAAAGTGGCAGGAAAGTGCTAGAAGGATCAGGACACCCCCATATGGTACCAGGGCACCCATGGGCACCCTAGTACTAAATATGAGTGCCCTAGCTGAGGCTAAAATAACATGGGATGTCAGAAAATGGCTGGACATATGGGTGTAATAGGTCATAAATTACGAAATAAAATAAACAAGATGGCCAAAAGGACAGGGGTTAATTATTACTTTCTTCACTCAAGAACCTTCTAAATAGTAGTACGAGACCAGGATAAATAAATGTCTAAAATGCATGAGTTTTTTACTACGGTAAGTAAAGAGTGTGAAAGTGTGTAAAACGAAAGTGTGCACCTAATATGTAAGAGAGTATGAGATAGAAATTTGTCTTGTTTTCTTGGAGTTGCTGTATTTGAATGTCGATGAGGAGGTTTTTGGGCCATCTCACACCGAGAGCAAGTTTTTTGGGTGATCTCACGCCAAGAGAAGAGTGTTGAGGAGAGAGGTCTAGATTTTCTCTCCTTCCATGATGCTTCTCGAATAAGTACCACTATAAATGGTACGTCCTTGATTTGTGCTGATTATTCCAATTGTGACTTAAATGTAACTGATAGATTAAATTATGTACTTAGAGGCAAGTGCTTGCTACTAGATAATTGATTTAAGAACTGTTATAAACTGTGCTAGAGTGAGAAAATGATTTTTTTCCCCCTGAACATTAGCACTTAGGGGGGACACAAACACCCACCACTAGTGTCCAGGATTGGGGGTTAGCGTCTGCTCTTTGTTTTGGGCCCAAGTTTAATTCAGAGCCAATCTGTAACTGTGTTCCTGTGCCATTTCTATACTGTACTGTAGCTCTGAGCTATTGTAGGGGTGATTTGTTCACCCAATAGATGTCTCCCTCATTTGGGGTGCATGTGACGATTGTAGGAGAATGCGGTCCAAAGGAGAGGACCCAATACTGATATGCACATCAGAAGATGATACCTATAGGGGTAGGTGATGTGCATGGTAGAAATCAAGGCATATGTAAACAAAGTAGGCTAGTAACAAGATTTTGTAAAAATAATTAAAATGCAAAAGAAGACAAATTAACAAGCAACTAGGAAGACAAGATGGACAATTAAATGCGGGTTTCAAAAATGTGACATCTCTCATAATGTCACAAGAAAATCAAGGCCAAAGTGGCCAAAAGCATTAAATGATCAAACAAGATATATGACATTACCCACTATCAATAACAAATAGTAGGAAACAAAAAGTGACAAATAGCCATGGATGTATTGATCCTGCAAGACAAATGATACACATGAAGCACCCCTTAGCATGTTAGAAAGATAAATAGTATGTTATAGCGTGTATATAGTAGCAAAAATTAAGTGATAGTAACAAGAATAACTGAATGGTGTAACAATGAAACCTGTGATGTGTATAGTATGAGAGTAGGAAAGGTAGATGCCCTCAAGAGCCTTGGTGGGACTGGTAAAGAGTTGTGTCGAGCATCATGTATCATGTATGAATCTGTGATAGGTTCTACATTCAACTCAAGATTCCAAGTGAACGCGCATGTGTATATAGAAAAGGATAATGACATACTAAGAATCCATCTAACATAATAAGCAAAGTACAACATGTAAGTAATATAGGCTAACAAGAGTAAATGTGACCAAGATATGCAAATGTTATGTGAAAATGATGGTGTGGTGTGAAATGCAAGATGTGTAGATGATAAGAGCAAAATTTCCCCCAGAAAATGTGTATGAGATGAGGTTCACTTAGAAATTCCCCCTCAACAGTTAAGAATGAACCATAGAACAAGAGTGTGTCATCGAGAAATGAGTGTATTGCGTGAGAGTAGAAGCTAGAATGATATATCATGAAGCACAAAGTTTGAAATGTGTATGATGTGAGGTTCATTGATGAATTTCTCCCTCAATAGTCAAGTGTGAACTGTAGCACTAGAGTGCGTCATCGGGTAATGAGTGTGTTATATGAGAGCAAATGCTAGAAAAGTTGTATCCAAAAGCGTAAATTGTGAAGTTTTTATGATGTGAGGTTCAATTTAAGATTTGGACCCTCAACACTCAAGTATGAATTGTGGAAATAGAGTGTATCATCAGGTAATGAGAATACAATGTGTGTACCAAAGGTGTAGGAGTGATAAGAAATATTAGACATGAATCCTGGAGTGTGAAGTGTAGTACTATAGACAACTGATAGTGATGGAAGGGGGGGAGAAAGTGTGATGCCCCCCAAGTATGCGAGTGATGGAAATCTATGTGATGATGTAAGAGAGATATTACGATGGTAATGGAGTTTGAAATGTATCATAAGAAAGTATATTATCGTCATAATGAGAGGTAGAAGTAAGAGTAGGACCATGTAACGAACTGTTACACCAAAACCTTGAGGCGTTAGTGAAATACACACATGAGGATCATAACATCCCACCATGATACCGGACCTTGGGCTAGATTTGTGCCCGTATAGCAGGACCACACCCTACCCTATATGAGCCCCGAGTGAACACTGCAATGCCGACATAGCTACTCGTGTCGGGACTTGAACTTGGGTAGTCACTTTGATACCATATGTACCGAACCGTTACACCAAAACCTTGAGGTGTTAGTGAAATCTTCACATGAGGATCATAATAGACCAGGGTTTGATTTTGGGTCGACAGGAGGAAGCTTAAAGAGGTCAGATATTACAGGGTGAATTGGTAGGTCTTACTTGGTTGATGGTTACTTGTTTGAAATTGGTAATGCCGTAGAGGAATTGATAGGAGGAGGTAATGGGGAATGTAATTTTAAAGATGGTTGCTTAGTTGGAATTGGTAACGATGTAGAGAACTTGATAGGAGGAGGTGATGGGGTACAAATTTTTAAAGGTGGTATGAGATTGGGTTGGATAGACGGCTCTTGAATGACTAGAGAAGGAACATTAGTAATTATGGCATGATGCTCATTAGAAATAAAGGGATTAAATTTGGGAGCCCAATGGGATTTAGCAATTGGTGATGTAATAGAGTGTTGTATAGCAAAAGAAATAAAACCCTGATGTTCAAGGTGCTTAATTTTTCATTTTAAAGCATAACAATCATTTTCATGATGTCTATTAAGTCTGTGATAATTAAAAAATGGGAGACGTTGGTATTTGCTAAGCCAATAAAGAGGGTAGTAATGAGTAGGTGACAAGTTAATCAACTAGTGATTTAACATCTCAGGAAGAATATCATTTTGCTTAGCATTTATATCAAACTTGAGAGGTGCTGGTAGTGGTAAGACTTTGGCTTCATATATATTAGTTATTAAGATAAATGTGAACAATACAACCTAATCTGAATGTTATAGCAACAATAAATAAATGATAAGTGAAATGCAGAAATACACCCAAGAAACTAATCAATAAATAATGAAACACTAAGGTGCAAAGAGAGAGTAATATGACTTAACTAGTTCGTAGCGAGATCTGAACTGTGTTGGAGTGATGACCAAGTGGACATAACGACATGAACATTGCATAAAAGCCCTAGAAAATGTAGAACTGGAGGAACATGCTGGACTGGGGCACCTGGAGAAGGATAAAGGCGCTCGCGGGTGCTAGATCCTAATTTTGGGCACTTGGGTCTGCAAAAAAGCTCATAAACCCACCTCTGAGGTGTCGTCAGGAGTTCACAATTAGTCAGCTTTTGTCACTATGAAGTTGCACCAAGATCACTAAGGTCTCCACAAATCTACAAAGAAGAATGAACTTGCAAAACCCTCAAATAGACATCAAATCCCAAAAAATAAAGATGCAAAATGAGGGGTTGAACTGTCCTCAGCTATCACAATGGTGAACTTACGACTGAGCACTACACTACATCTCAGACCCAATGTAGTTCTATGTGTGTGTGTGTGTATGAGTGGAATTGTGCCCTAGATTGCTCTTGTGTGTGTCACATTTGGAATAACGAGCAAGTAGCTATATGTAGAATGTAAGATATGTGAGCATGGAATAGAATGAACTTCCCTCCTATGAAGCGTGATACATAAAATCAGACTGTGTGTCCCTTGTGATGGCACTAGATGGATGCAATGCAACTCTTAAATGCTTGATGGTTACAAGCTTAGGTGGTGATAGCTAATGTTTAGTGCTTGGTCTTTTATTATTATCACATAACTTTATATTTACATGATTCCTTTTCTTGAATTTTATATTTAATCCCAAAAAGGATGACTAAAAAAATGATAATATGCTCAAACAACTATAACGGACTCAAAAAGTGTGAAAAAAGTACAAAGGGGATAGGATTACCTAGAGGGGATGAGGGAATTTGACGCTAGCATCCTAGCTGGGTGTTGGTGTCCAAGATGATAAATATCAAAGAGTAAAAAGGTAGACTGAGCAAGTAAGGGTGCAAGACTAAAAGTAGCAATAGAAAGAAAAGAAAGGTGGCCAAATACATGGGTTGATTATTACTTTTATTACTTATGAATCACATGAATAATAGTATGTAATCAAGACTAGATAATTACCCAAAGTGTGTTATTTTTTGTCTAAATTTCTCCCCACTTTATGTTGGTCAGCGGAAAGCTCAGTACCATAACGTAGATTGATATGTGTACATTATAGCCATATAGATCAATGATGAAAAGAGTTCCAAGAGGACTAGACAAAAGCATCAAATGATAAAAATTTATAGCATGGATGCTAAGGATGACGAAGTGTAAAAAGTGATGAAAATGAACCTAGGGTGGAAATGCATGTTTAGATGTCACGATGTACTTGTTTTTGGTGTCGATGTTAATGCGTGTGATGTTTTGTTTTGTTGACGTTGAATACTACTTTTCATACAGATGGAAATGCAAAGAAAATAATGAAAATTTAGTCAAATATGGATGTATGTGTATAAAAGGTATGTAAAATGAAAAATGTGAAAAAGGAATATGTCGACCTAATCCATGATGAGGAAAGAGTGTAGAGAGGATCACATAAATTTTGATGAAGTGTGATTTTTTTTGTGATCTCATGCCACAAAGGAAGAAGTGTAGAGATGAAATTCTAGTGTCATCCTCGAGCCTTTAACCATTTCTAAAAATGTTAGAGTGTTCTGAAATGCTAGTTTTTTTGGTGATCCTATGCCATGATAGAAGTAGTGTAGGGAAGAAATTCTAGTGTCATCCTCTAACCTTTAATTTATCCTTATAAAATGGAACACCATTTCATATGGTGTGTACAAACGTAATGTAAATGCCTAGTGCTAAAGGAATATCTTCCTTATTATAAGCCTCTATGACATGTCGAAGAACTGTGTATTTTCCCCTATTACCGGCATATAGGTAATGTTGATGTGTGCTTAGGACCTAAATATTATTTTGAGAGCTATCCAAAACTAACAACTATAATGTACTAGTACTATTTTTTGATGTGTATAACTTTGTATGGGGTGACTGATTCACCAAAATGATTCTCTCCTCATTTGGGGTAGATGCAACATCATTGAAGGAATATATGGCCCAAAAGAGGTCCTACCATTATGTTGAAAATGTTCCCTATAGGGGGAAGGGGATGTGATTGGTACAAACCAAGCCACATGTAAATAAAGTGGCTAGGAGACAAGTGTTAGTACAAGAAAACATCCATTAAAAAGACAAGTGTAAGCTACACAAATAATGTGCAAGCTAGGACACAAGTAAACATGCAAGAAGACAATGTAGATTGAAAAACCTCGGTTGTAAACATGAGACGTAACTCAGGATTTTGCAAGAAAATCAAGGCCATAGTGGCCGCAAAAAGACAAGAATACACACAAGATAAAGGGAAAATCTTGCAAATAAGAGCTTTTAAAGAGGTAAGCAATGAAAAACAATTTAATAGAAAACCATGGAAAAAAATAGTCCTGCATAACAAATGTTGGACATGAAGCACCCGTTAACATGTTACAAAGATAAAAAAGTATGTAAAGGTGTGTATAATTTGATAAAGTAGTGTGCTATGAAAAAAATGAAACAATACCATCTATTATATACAAAAGTGGATGCCCCCAGGAGCCTCACCGAGACTAATAATAGGTAATGTGCCAAGCATCTGTGCTACATGTAATGGATCTGTAGATTTTACGATCACAACTAGAATAGAGAGTGAATTTGTATGTGTGTATGATAAAGATAATGACATAAAATATATCTATCTAGAATGTGTAAAAATATGAACATGTAACAACTAATTGTCAGCAAGTCTAAATGCAACAAAGATACACAATATGTTATGGATGGGGTAGAATGGTGTACAGAGTGAATGATAGTAGTAGTGCGCCCCTTGAGTGGATGTGTATGTATGTAATGAGGCTCATTTATTTATGACCCCTTAGAAGTCAAGAATGAACCATAAATAAGAGTGCATCATGGGGAAATGGTTTGAAATGTGTGCAGAAGGAATATGATGGTTTTAGGTTTTTGTGATGTGTAAGATTGAACATGAAAAAGGAATATTGATAAGGTAGTATAATGCGTGATGATTTATCCTAAAGCGTATATCATTATATCTGTGAGTAAGATGTCATAATGCATGATGATATAGCATAAATCGTATATCAGGAAATATATGGATGTAATGAGAGAAAGAAAGATAATGTAGCATGAGGCATATATCACAAAATATATGGATAGAATTATAGAAAGTGTGATGATTTAGCAGAAGGTGTATATCACAAAATATGTGAATAAGATGATGGCTAAGAATGTTGCATAGTGGGGTAGAAGGATTTATAGATTGATTTTGTGATGAACATGATGCTAGTGTGATGAGGAAGTGAGATTAAATTTAGAATTAGACCCTCAGTAGTCGAGTATGAACCATGGGACTAGATTACATCGTTGGGTAATATACATTTATGATTGTTTGATTGTGAAGTGTGATAGTGAAATGTGTAAGTAAGATGTGCTAGGAAGATGTAGATTGTAGATTTGTAGAATTTTGCATAAAGTTTTGATTCTAAAAATGTGTATGATAAATGTGTCGAGTGTGATGTGTAGTACAAGATATATAAACTATGAAAGTGTGGAAAGATCAAAGTGCATATGATGCATCGTAAGAAGATGATGTTTAAGTTGTATATAGTTTATATAAAAAAGTACGTATGATGTGCAGAAGAAAATTTGAATATAAAATGTAGGTAGTGCATAATATGGATGATTTTTAAGAAGTAAGAGATGTTGTATAGATGTAATATGTGTAATGGGTAGAAAGCATAAAATGGGTAAGATGTATAATAGGTGTAAGAAGAAGGTTTCCAAGATGTGTAAAATGTGCAATGTGTTGTAGAAGAGAAATATTTAGTATGTAATGGAAGTAATGTAATATATAGTGTAGTGTGTACTATGTGAGGTTCATATGTATAGGATGCCCTCAACAATCAAGTGTAAACTAAAGCACAAGAGTGCATGATCGAGAAATGATGATATGAGTATTTGGATGTCTATGTTAAGGTCTATGAGGTGAATATCATATATGTTCCAATGCTGGGGGGAGATATAGATTAAATTCCCCCCAAGTGTGTGAAGGATGTAAATCACAATCATGTAATGTTATATAGGAGTTCATCGGTATCATGGTCAAAGACAAATGGGGAAGCATAAAAAACATGGTAAGAAATAGTGTTAAGTTGATCATGTAAAGATCCATTGGGGTGTAGGTTGTACGTACCCATAACATAGTCCTCGTTAGTGAAAGGAGGAAATGGATACCCATGTACATACCAACAAGTTAAATTAGGTTAATAGCCGAGGAGTAATTCATTGAAAATGAAAACATGACTAAATAACATGGGGAATGATATATCTATGTGATCACAGTCTAATGTATCCCCTAAGTAAGTAAGCCAAGAATGTCCTTATGTGAGTGTAGAAGAGCGAGGAGTACACACAAGATAGACCATGAGATGGAAGACACACATACCATAAGTAGCAGTTAGATAGTGAATAATCCATAATATAGATGAGGATCATGAGTTGGAGGATAAAGGTCGTCGAAGATGAAACCTAGCCGAGTAATACCATCATGTGAACATATAGTGACATCACATTTAGGATGAAATTGAATGTGTTCTTGATAAGAATTATTCATGAAAAGTTTACATGTGAAGGGGATTTGTACTAATGGAAGCGACACATGAGAAGGTGGAGGAGTTGGAGTGATGTATGATGTAGGGACAAGTTCCCAATAGAGAGTCATAGTAGTCATAGAAGTAGGTGGAGAAATAGATATAGTTGAGACCAAATCTAAAATGAAAATGGTACCTTCAAGTGGTTGTAAATTTGGTAGCTTTTCTATAGGTTGTGGTTCATCAATAGTAGTGGATATTAGAGTGGTAAGTATAGTATTGGGATCATGGTCATAATATTTGAATGGGTGATAATTACGAGGAACTATATATGTGGTGCCTTCATGTATGAATTTGACATAAATATGTATTATAGAGGGAACGTCTTGTATGGCATGGAGCCATGGTCTACTAAGTAAGCAATTTTATGAAACCAAAAAATCAATGAAAAATAAGACTGTGTTAAGGGTTTTGGGCCCTACGGTGATAGGTAAAGTAATGTGGCTTGCACATGGATGAACAAAACCATCATATACATGAAGTGAAAGACACAATGGACTAACATAAGTAGCAAAAGACATATATTTTCAAGGGACAACATGGGACATAGATTAAGTTCAGATCCATTACCGATTAAAGTACACTTGATACCCATATTGTAGATGTGAATCATGATATGCAAGTGTGGAACATTGTCAAAAATAGAGAGATCAATATTCAGATTGGACGGGAAAATAATATGTTGAGGAAATACATCAACAAATGAATGATATACTAAGTCTGGATGTATATCAACAGGAATGAGAGTAGTAGCAAGGAGATTTTGGACTTTATGTCTTAAGTTAGGATTGGCTAGCAAAAAATAATTTATAGAGATACTCATGATGATAAGACTTTACGAAGAAGAATAAGAATGAGGATCCTAGAAGCATGGAGATCGGGTTCACCAAAATGATTAAGATAAAATGTGAATAATGCAGCCTAATATGAAAGTTATAGCAGTAGTAAATAAATGATAAGTGAAATGAAGAAATAAACCCAAGCAACTAAGCAATACATAATGAAACCCTAAGTTGCAAAGAAAGACTAGGATGACTTAGCTGGTTCGCAGTGAAATTTAAATTGTGTTGGAGTGATGACCAAGTGGACGGAACAGTAGGAACATCATAAGGAAGCCCTTGAAAATACATAACTGGAGGAACATACTGGATTAGGGTGCCTGGAGAAGGATAGGGGCACCCGTGGGCACCTGGGTCCTGATCATAAGCTCTCGGGTCATCAGAAAATCTCGGAAACCAGCCTTTGGGGTGATCCAAAAATAATCAAGTTATTAGTACCTGATCTCAGACCCTTGTAGGCTTTAATTATTTGCCGACAATTTGCTCCTTTTAAGTAATCAATTTTAAAATAAATGCAAGACAATAAGACAATTGCACAATGATTGATTATGGAGTTCGACAATTGCCTACGTCTCCGGGTTCATGGTCGAACTGTTCCACTAGTCAAAACTTGTAAGTTACAATAGTACTTTCACAAGGAAACCTAATGGAAATTATTTAAACACTCTTAGAAGAATATCCAGACGTTTGGACAACAAGGGTGAAAGATAGCACCCGACTTCCACCTTCCTGGCGTATTCGGCAAGCTCGATGGCTCCAGCTCCACTATTCGGAATCCTCCGGTTCTCGATCGGCCTTCCAGATGCTTCGTAACACCCTATGGCTCTCCGGTCGATATTCCAGGATTCACAATAATTGGTGTGGTGCTATGGGCCGACTAGGTAATATTAATAACTCCTAGCCACAATAATGCTTATTTAAATAAATAGGTCTTCACAACTTTATAATAAGCCTAATAAAATAGGTCTTATAAAATGAATGCTCCTCCGCTTGCTCGGGAAATATTCCTCCAGCTCTTGCTTCGAGCTTCCAATTTGTGTGTATTACAATAGAATGGGTTCCCTATTTATACAATTTTAGGTCCCTTAAAAATGCAATTACCATTTATCCTAAGGCTAAAAATATCATAGCCCGTAGCATAGTTGATGGGATAGGCTTATCTCCATTTTTGGCAGATTGCATTGTTTTAGTAGGTATATCCCACATTTTGAGCGCGACATTTTTAATGGGATAAATTCCCATATTTAGCGGTGGGGGATATTGTTTGAGGCTTAATTAAGCTTTCCACGCATTTTAGGTGGTCAAAAGACCACTTTGGAGCATAACCGCCCCCACCTTGATCACCACGTGGATTTCCACGCATGGCTTAATGCCTCCTACCACCGCTTCACTCCTCCTACACGTGGAAGCATAGCATGTTGGTGGCTTATGTAGGTATACTAATGTATAAACATTAATATAAAAGCATAGATATCTATATGCATGGTATGTGGCATTTGGGAATAATGCGTGGCAAATAATTACAAGGTAATTTGAAATTCGACCCACATGAAATATGGCGAATAAGACCACCTATCAACCCGTGATTGGAAAATAAAACAAATTTGACAAGTGGTGGCAAGCCACGTGGTGGCTTGTGGACCCACTACGTCGGCGATAATACCATAGTCCACACGGCGGCCGAGCTCCCCTCCGTGATAAAAGTTGAGCCTCTTGCTCCAAGGTGCTATTCCATTTCACGATTGTTGAAGACTGGTGGATAAAACCCATTCAATTTTTCCAAAGCCTTTTGCCACGTGTCACAGTGCAATTGGTCCAATATTGACCAGTTGATTAGAGTTGACTTTCCCGTCGACCAAACTTTGATCAGACATAACTAGAGCTCCCGATGTCCGTTTGCTGCGTTCTCACAGTCGTTGGAAAGCTCTCGAGATGGTCTTCTGCACTGAAACCATTTATGTATGTTTAGGGAACTTTCTAAAATTATCCCATGATCATGGGGTGTCGCCATGTGTTCACAATTAGTCACCTTTTGTCACTATGAGGTCACACCAAGATCACCGAGGTTTCTATAAATGTGCAAAGAAGAATGAAAGTGCAAAACCCTTAAAAAAATGTCAAATCCCAAAAAAGAAAGATGCAAAATGAGGGGTCAAAATGTCCTTAGCTGTCACAATGGTGAACTTACAACTGAGCATTGCACTACATCTCAGACCCAATGTAATTCTGTGCGTGCGTGCGTGGAATTGTGCCCTTGGTTGCTCTTGTGTGTGTTGCACTTAGAATAACGAGTAAGTAGCTAGATGTAGACTGTAATAAATGTGTGCACTGAATGGAATGAACTTCCCTCTTATCAAATGTGATACAGAAAACCAATCCTTGTGTCCCTTGTGATGGTGCTAGATGGATGTAATTGAGCTCTTAGATGCTTGATGGATGCAACCTTAGGTGGTGATAGCTAATGCTTAGTGCTTGGTCCTTTATTATGATCACATAAATTTATTTTATATGATTCCTTCACTTTAATTTCGTAATCAACCCCGAAAAGGATGACTACCAAAAAGATAAGATGCTCAAATGGATAGAAAGGACCCAAAAAGTGTGAGTAAAGTACAAAGGGGACATGAGTGCCCAAAGGGGAAAAGGGAACATGGTGCTGGTGTCCTAGCTGGGTGCTGGTGTTTAGGAAGAAAAATGTCGAAGAGTAAAAAGTCAGATTGAGAAAGTAAGGGTGCAAGACTGAAAGTAGCAAAAAAGATCAAAGAAAGGTGTCCAAAGACATGGGTTAGTTAGTAATTTTCTTGCTTATGAATAATAGTATGTGATCAAGACTAGATAATTACCCAAAGTGTGTGATTGTGTGTCTACAATGAGCACATGTAGTAGATAGGGGATTAGGATGAGGTGTAGAAGAAGAACTAGCACATGCATGGCAAACATCCTTAAGATGTTGGATTTAAACTTTGAGGGATGTAGTCATGGTTTCCATAGCTTCAAATTTATCTAGAAATAAATGGTGTAAACATTGAATTGACTCAAAGATGGGTTGATTGATAGTGGTATCATGGGGGTCAGGGTTGTTAGAGAGGTGATAAAAAATGGCACTTACTTATGCAGGTGGCGTATTACGAGGGAGGTACATAGTATCTAGGGATTTTTGGAGAAAATCTTTGCAAGGTGGGTGCATTCGAAGAACTTGATGCAAGGATATTGGAGGATTTTTAGGAGCCGTGAAAGAAGATCATATAAAGTAGAAAAACTAAGGATCCAAGTGTTTGATCATGAGTGTGGTTCACCAAATGATTTAATATAAATTGAATTAAATCTTAATTTTAGAGTAACTATTGTAGTATATAATATACAAGTAATAAAATACAGTAAATGAACAAGCACCAAACAATCAATAATATGAAACCCTAAGCAAAAGAGAGAGAGAGAGGAGATGAATTAGCCGATTTCACACAATCTGGAGATAATCTGGGTAGGTTAATAGCTGAAACAGACTGAAAGCATCATCATCAAGGTTCGTTGGTGGTTCTGAGACACATAACTGTGTAGGACAGAAGCTCCCACGGGAGGACAAGAGTGCCGCTAGATCTAGGTGCTATTGTCCACCCAGATGCTCAGGTTCAGATCCTTTCTATGCAGGTGAAGCTTTTTTGTTGACCTGTACTTGTCACTCTGCATTTGTCCCAATGTCGTTGTTCACCCTTGTAACCGATGAAATAGATACCTAGCTGCACATATCCACAAACTACATAAAATCTAATAAAAAAGATGTAGAATGTGGAGTCAGACTAACCCCGGGGGTTACCCAAAGAGTGAACTTAGTACTAAGTGTTGTACTACATTTCAGAATCCATGTAGTAATATGTGTAAGTGTGTGTAGTGATGTCATAGGATGACCTTGTGCAAGTTGCACAATGATGTCGGGATAGATCTAGAATGTAGAAAATGTATAGAATGTGTGAGATGAAATAGAATAAATTTCCCCTCCTATGCTGTGTATGCAGAAAAATGCAGCCCTTATCCCTTGAGTGAATGCAAAATGAATGCTTTGTAATGCTTTTGTGCATTTGGATGCAAGATTAGGTGATAATATGTAATACTTATTGTTTGGCCCTTATTTGAGAGCTATAACTATGTATATATATGATTCCCTTGTTTTAATTTCGTAATTGGAAACTGGAAGGCCAACCCAAAAGTATAAAAGATGCCAAAGAAGTAAAAGAGACCCAAAAGAGTGAGAAAATGGGAGAAAGGGTCAGGAGCATCCAGGAGGAATAAGAGCACATGGGTGTTAGTGTTCTAATTGGGCGCTAGTGTCCAAGGCCATAAAAGATAAATCAACCAAATACCAATAGGATTTTAGGGTGTGTAAGGTCAATACAAGTATAAAAGACAAAGTAAAAGGCCCGAAAGACATTTTCAATTACTAAGTTTTCTTGCTTAGGAATCATGTATATATTAGTATGCTATAGGACCTAGAAATGTACCCAAGTGCATAAATTTTGTGTCTATAGAGGGAAGGATCATATTAGAACCTGAAGGGATCCTTCAAACACACACCAAAAGGCTAAGTACAAGAGTCATTACTGAGTATTTGATTAAGTGGAAGAATATAGACAGTGAAGATGAAACATATGAAGATGAAGCATTTCTCTATCAATATCCACAAATTACCAACATTGGGGAAATGTTGCTTCGAAGGGGAGGGGCATGTTATTGATTTAACAAAAATAAATTTAAATCTAATTACATCATAACATATATGATAAAATACAATAGATATACAAATCCTAAACATTCAAACAATGTGACACTATAAGTAAATGGGAGAGAGAGATGGCTTAGCTGAATCCTGCGCAATCTGGAACTAATCTAGGTGGTGTAAAGTGTTGGACATGGTTGGAACTGTGTCGTACCCGATCTCTATAAAAAATGGATTCTAAGAATGATGTCAGACACGAGCACCTGGTACTGGATAGGGGCGCTTGGGCGGCGACGACTGTTCCTAGGCGTTGGTGACTGCGTAGAGGGTAAGAATTTACTTTCTTTTGTGTCGTTAGGGTTTCACTATCACTTCCTATTAGTCACTTTATATTCACTCTTTGATCACCGAGGGTACCTGTAACCTACAACGCAAACCCTAAATACCTGCACAAGCTCACAAACACATCAAATTGGAATGAAAATGCAATATGTGAAGTCAGACTGACCATAGTCGTCACCTGATGAGTGAACTTATGAACGAGTATTGCACTACATTCCAAACTCCATGTAGTTTTTTTTCTTGTGTGTGTAGTAGTGCCTTTAGGTTTCCCTTGTGCCTATGACGCCAAGATAGCGGGCTATAGATGTATAAGATGCAAATGTGTGATATGGAATTGAGCACTTCCCCTTCGTGTGCAGCGTATGCAACCCAAAAATGTAGTCTCTTGTACTGGTAGTGATAATATGGGGATGATATTTCCCCTTAGAATTTCTAGCTAAAATAATAGAGTGTATGTTGTGTATATATGGATCTCTTGTTTAAATTTTGATACTAGTGACCCAAAAGGCTGACTATGAGCTCAAGATAAGGATAATAAAACTAGAAAGGATGACCACAAATGTAAAAAAGTGTAAAAAGAAAAAAGAGGATAGGAGCACCCAGAATGGAAATGAACACTTGGGCATTAGATTCTAGAATGGGTGCTAGTGTCCTAAGATAAATGACGACAAATGTGAAAAGACTGACAAATAGGGATCCCGGTGACCTGACTAGAATTGGGTACAAAAATGACAGATGTGACAGAGAAAGACACTAGAAACAATCAAAACAAACAGATGGACAAAATGATTATGTCACCATTGAATACGTTTCTTACTTAAGATCCATGCATATAAAAACATACTAATGACATAGTAAAATAGTAATATGTGTGTGATTTTGTGTCTATAGCCACGCCCTTAGTCCTATAGCTTATATTGAATATGTATGGTGGACTTATGGCTTACATAATCCCATGTCTTGTCGTATGTCATTCATTTATGCTTTCATATGCTTAATAGGTCGACCTAGGTGATGGCTATAGTATATGAAGGGTATATATAGGAGGTAGTAAGGAGTTTTTAATCATCATATGGAACATTCGAGTCTTATTGAATGGTTTGGAGGTTGTCCCCTTAAAGTGGATACGTCATTATACTTTCATACTGTGATCATTAATCTCTATTTTGGTGTTCTATTTATACTGATAATCAGATCTATCTAAGTAATTTCGTTAAAAAGACCCACTTAGAAAAAAATGTTGTAGGCATTTGTTAATAGGAGGAAAGAACAGTGAATTTAATCCATCGATGTTTTTTATATTTGTTGAAAATATAGTGGAAGGGGTTTTGAACTCAATTTGACCTTATTTTTTTTTACAAATATTTACATATTTAGTATCCTTCATTCGTCTTGTAATGGACCAATGAAAATGCGGGTGATATATGTAGCTCAAGTGATCACACTCTTGATATTACAGTGAAGGTCGGTGTTTGTTGATCTAGGTTTTCAACATCAACTCTTACCTTATTTAGTATCATACTTGCGACTTATTATTTTTAATGCACATACCATTTTGAGTGTCATTTGTCCATGATTTCCCCATGTAACACGAGGATTTGAAAAATGTGTGGGATTGATGATATTTTATGGTATGCCAGAGTATTTTTCTAAGTGAATAACTACATAGATGGGCTAGTTGAGGGGTTTTAATTTTGAATTGTACTTAATGTGAACAACTTGTTTGAAAACTTCATTAAATAACCTTGATTTCACCCATCAATTGGATGTCAACATAATTTCTTATCCTTTACACAAAAGCGTCATGATACCCAATTCAGTGTCATTGAAGAAATACAAAACTTGTTGTCTATTTTATTCCAATTTTTCATTGTGATTGGAATTATAAAAAAATAACATTTATTTATCATGCAACGTTGTTAATTTATTATTTGCATACATGAGTTCAAATTTATAATAATTGATGTTTTTTTAGAAATAATGGAACTCGTTATTAACATGAGAATATTCCATTTCTCTTTTGTTGGGTTTGCATTTTTGATGTTGTTTAACACATTTTATAAAACTAACTCTTTTGTTTTGGACCATTGCCATTGAAAATATGTGTCTAATAATATAAATGTGTCAAATGATTGTCATAACATGTCTTTAATTAGGGGAATTACCTTAGGTATCCTACAAGTATAATTGAGAAAACCTAAAAAACTTTGTTATTATGCTAAGGGAAGCCTCATGTAATTGATGATTTATATTTCTTAGCATTTTCAGCCTGTGAAGCTCATCTTATCAATGAAAACATTTTATATGTGCCTCATTTGTTCTTAATAAATTTATAGTGTTTTCCCCTTAAGTTACTTCATTTCCTACATAGAAATTTGAAGCCCTAAATATATAGTTGATGCATTTATGTTGAATGTAGCTACACAAGGGAGAAAAAAGAAAGATGAGAGATTTGATTTTGGTTTTGAGTGCATAGAGTGATTGCTTGATGCAACCAATCAAGTAGGACTTTCATGTACCTATCATGCCTTGAATAATTATCTTCATTATGGGAATGGTCCCTTTTTCGATCACTTTTATATTTTAGTATTTTATGTTAAGTTGATGATTTCCGCCAACAATTTAATTAGGTTATTTATTTATGTGGTATTTTTACTTATGTGATTTTAATCACTAACAAAATGACCTCCATGAGTAGCCATCATTCTAATGAAAGATGTCATCATGTATTTTTGGTAATAATAAAAAAGGAAAGGGAACCCAATTTAGCAGACAAGCATCACAATCATTTGTTGTTGGGAGGAAAAATTGTGAACATGATTCACCACTCTAGGCTTCCCACCCCCTAGCCTATTTCCCCATTGAAGAAGTTTTTAGTGAGTGTAATTCCTAATAAATCGCCCACCCTCTAGCATCTTCCCCCATTGGAGAATTTTTTGATGAGTGATATTTTTACAATTTTGCATTGGCTATAGATCATTAACCATTTTAACACATGGTTCTAAATAGTTATAAATATGCAACCGATACCAAACAAATACAACAATTTGATCTTTACATAATCGTTATCGGTTCAATACTGCCATTAAATGTTAATAAGAAAAAATAACTTTTACTTATAGGCTAAGAATATACCTTGTTGGTTCATAAGGCTTCTAATCAATCTGCACTCATAAAGATGCCACTGAAGAAAAATTACAAGCAAAGGTCTTCTGTTTAATGTCGGTTCAAATATCTCATCCTTTTGATTCACAAGACATTCCTTACAGGATATAACAACATCAAACAATTATGATCCATAACATTATTGGCCATTCCACAAGCCATATTCTCCAAAGTTTGCTTCAGTTTATGAGCACTCATTAAGTCCCAACTAGTCAGTTGTGTTAGAACTAATAATAGAAGAGAGAGGATCCAAACCAGTGCCCACATTTGCCAATATATTTGCAGCCCCATTTACTTACCTGAAAAACATCTTGAAACAAAATGAACTAGAAACCATTAGCCAATATCTATGAACTCCTTGCAGACGTTGATTCATTTTCTAGTTAGGTGTATCCCCTTCATTCATAGCAGTTATTATAAATATGGAATCCCCTTCTACCAATATATTCCTATACCCTTTCTCTATAGCTAAACACTAACCTTCAAAAATACACACAACTTTTACTTCATTATCCGTGGCCCAAGGGATGAAGAAAGATCCAACCCATGACATGTGAGTGTAATGGTCATGAAGAATGCATCCCACATTGCCTATTCAAGGATTACCTTTGGATGCAACCTAAAAATTTAGCTTAATCATCCTATAATGCGGTGGTTTCCAGTAGATCCCATGTCATTGTGTCTTAGTTGGTGAATTTATTTGATTTGAGGAAGAGTTATACGCGACCAATTATTTATGATCCATAGCTCATTTCTTTGTAGCCTATCTTTCTTAATTTTAGATGAGTAAGACACATTTTCAGAAATTGGCAATTCTATTTTTCTTCAACATATTTCCCATGCCAATTCATTATCTTCAAAGACCTGACTATTATGCTCTTTGTAAACATTCTAAATCATATTTGGTCGACAAGCTTGCCATAGTTTGTCCAACTATTTTAAACATTGAGGCTGGGAATATAATGTTTCCTTTACTATGTGAGGGCTGACCCATACCATATCTAATCACTAACATAGACAAGATCACATATTTCCTACAAAGGAACAAAGAAAAATTAGGTGTTCAACAAATTCCCCTTCTTGTTTACACAATATACATACTGATGGTCTGAAAAAGTACATTTTCTGTAATCTATCTTGGGTAAGGATGTGTTCAAGACATGATAACCAAGAAAAATTATGTTCTCCTAGCGAAAAAATAGGATCCTAAATAATTGAACTAGGCCAATTGAGTTCCCCTTGCTCACCTTACATAAGAGCCTTATAACCGCATTTCCCTGAACTATCCCTAGTCTAACACAAGGTGTTTGGACACTGTGAAACTAGAAGTCTATGAGTTTGAAGGAGTTTACACAGAGTTTGTCTTTGTTCTTCCAAGCCTAGATAGTGTTTTAATATCTTCCATTTTCTATCATATCCCAACTTATCCCTCGTAGTTTCCCAATAATGCTTTACCTTGCTACCCCAGTCTTGTATTAACAAAATATGAATTTCATCCAAGTCTCTCTAATGTATCAAATCTGGAAATCCTTTCCGGAAATACTCCCATAGGTGTTTGTAGTATTGAGAAGAGGTATACACGAATTACATGTAACACTGATTTTATAAGGACTATTATGCCATCCAAATTCATCCATTTAGCTCTCCAACATGTTAATCTTGCTTGGATTTTATATATTAGGTTCTTCCATAACTTTGAATTTTTCATTCCAGTAAACAGAGGCACCCCTAAATATTTATTAAGTAAGTGCCGATTCTAATGCCCAAAATATCAACAATTTTTCTTTGGTGTTCCCATGGAACATTAACACAAAATATTTATGATCTACACAAACTTGCATGTCTAAAAATCATTCATAAGCTTCCATTATCTTCATTATAAACAATGTTTCTTTGACATCTAGATGAACAAAAAGGAGAATATCATCCAAAAATTATAGACGAGTACTAGACCGATCCATAACATACACTTTCAAACCTTGCAAGTCTCCACTTTCCCTTAACTTCCTAAAAATTCTTCCTAAGAATTCTACCATAGTGATGAAAAGGTAGGGTGATAAGGGATATCCCTATCGAATCCCTCTCGAGTTTTATAGAAAACCAATAGGGCTCCCATTAACCAAGATAGAAAAAACACTCTTGATACACACCACAACACCCGTGAAACCTATTTAATCCTAAAAATAAAAGCAAGCAATATCCTTTTAATTAAATCCCAACTGACTCGATCATATACCATTTTAATATCAATTTTATTAACATCCACGAGTTCTTCTCCGTCTTTAGACTATGTAGAATTTCTTAGGTCATTATTACCCCATATAAAATATGCTTCCTAGAAACAAACCCCCCTTGCTCTGTGGAAAATTTTAAGGGCAAAAGGATATTCAACCATTTAGAAATGGCTTTTAAAACAATTTTATACACAATATTGCAAAGTAAGATAGGTCAAAAGTCAAGATATGTTTCTAGATCTATATTTTTAGGAATGAAAGAGATAAATGTATAGTTAAATTCTGTAAGCATTTGCAAATAATTTAGAGATTCATTAACTACTTTATAACATATGTAACAAAGATATCCCAAAAGAATTTGAATAATTCCACTAGGTATTTATCCATCCCAAGAGCTTTATTTGACTTCATTTATTGAATCACAATCTTCACTTCTTTTTGGGAGAAGGGTTTTAACAATGACATATTCTACTATGGTGTTATGATTTTAGGGATAGGGGAAAGAAACCTATCCATTGCCTCCTCATCCTGGTCCTATTCTTATGATAAAAAATCTTTGAATAAATCTATTGTCGTAGAATTGTTTTCCTCTAGATTTCCACTACCACATTATCCATATTTTTAATTTTCCCAAATCTATTTACATGTCTCCTTGCTACCATAGTCTAATGGAATAATTTGGTGTTCCCATCGCCCTCTTAATGCATGATTCCCTTGATTTCATCTTCCATAAGATCTCTTCTCTAGGGTACACTTCATGAAATTTATCCATCAATTGTTTTTCCTCCTGTAATTTTCCATCTGTTAAAGGAAAACAATGTGATTTTTTATTGATTTTTGCCAAACTAGCTTCCAATGTTGTTTTATCTTCAAAAATATTCCTAAAAGCTTCCTTGTTCTAGACCTTCTATATACTCTTAAGTAATACAATTTTCTATGAAAAATGGAACATTTGAGAACTTGGATCCATTGCCATCTAACTCTATAGTCACGAAATCATGCAATTTATATTTACAACATGCCTCTAAGTATGTCATTATATGCATGACTCATAAGTAAGAAAACTATACATTAACAACACTTGTTTTGTTTTCACATTGCTTTATCCTCGTGATACTCTTATCGTTTGATTTTATTAAATGACTAATTTACTTTAGTCTTTTGAACATTGGACAATATATGACCGAGCTCTATATTTTCTGTTATATCCTTCGAGCATCCCAAATAGTACCACTCATTAGGGACAATAGCACTTAGGTGCTACTATCCCCTTTGGGTGCTTATCTCGTTTTCCCGCCTTCTCTTGAGTTTGAAATGTCACATCATTTGTCATCTTTTCTGAAGTCTCTTTTATCACTTTGGGTTGGCCTTTTTAGTTGTTAATGAAGAAATTTAAACAAGAGAATCATATATGTACATGACTTACTCACTATCTTTAGAGGCTGGATAACTCTGGGCATTTATTTACTATCTACTACTTGGGAAAAGAGAAACCTTCAAGGACTATATTTAGGATGCATTATTCACTGCATAGGAGGGGATATTTCTAAATTCCATCTCACACATTCATCTCAGGGGCAAAGTAGTTGTACCCCACTATCTTGGTGTAACTGGCACAAGGGAAACCTAGCTTCAAGGGACACACACAAACACACACACACACACACAAACACACACACACACACATGCACACACACACATGCACACACACATGCACACACACACATGCACATGCACATGCACGCGCGCACGCACACACACAAACTACATAGAGTCTAAAATGTAGTACAATGCTTAGTGACAATCACATCGGGGTGATTGTCAAGGTCAAGTCATCTCTAGTATATGTATTTTTTTCCTCTAATGTTTGTTTGAGCCTTGTGCAGGTAGCTAGGGTTTGTTTTGCAAGTTCAAGTGTGAAACAAGAACCCTATAATGAAGTGGATGTGGTAAAGAGTGAAAAGAAGAAGACAAGTTTAGACTTTGAAAAAATTAAATCCAAATATATTGCTAGGATACCGGTGCACAACTTAGTCACTAGCACCTAGGCGGTCCTGTTCAAAGGAGTTTTAGGTTCCATTTTTCTAGATAAACTTACTCAGTCCAGATCTAACATGTTCTAGTCAGTTTTCATCCCAGAATCAATCCAAATATCTGAATACAAGCTAAGTATCTCTTATTTCACCATTTCTTACACTTGTTTGTTTCTTTCATGATATATATTGCTTGTTATTGTTGTATTCATTTTTTGGAAAAGGGTAAATGGTGGATTTTGATAGGATCCGTATCCTTTTACAAAGCCCTCAAGGTAAGATCAAACATTAAATCCCAACCTCGAAGAAGCCCACAAGAAACAAAAGAAAGAAGGTCACAAAGGCACACAAGCCTAGAACAAGAGATGAGAGAAAAGGAGAGGATTAAGTAACTTCAACCACACCACAAAGGATTACTCCAAAGGATCCTGATCTTGAGATCTTAATCTCATTTTATGGAGAGGCAAACATTTATTTTTTTGATTCACAGTTGTCCATCCATCATTTCGATTAGGGTCTGAATTTTCATCCTGATGGTCTGGAACCTGAAAACCAGAGGACTCTTTGATCCTAACATTATATTCCCCTTCAAAGGGAGAGTCACCACCCGTTCCACCTTTCTCACCCCAATCATAGGGGGGGAATCTTGAGTCTCAACCAAATGTTGAATTCTTTCATGATCAACACTAATCCCTTTCGGATCATCCGAGCAGGGATAAAAATCTTCTCCAACAACCAATAAGCTAGGATTGGAGTCCTTCCACCATGAAACTTTCTCCTTACGTTGTTGCTTTACTTTATGACAATTTGAAGTGAGATGTCCGAGGGAAAAGCATCTCTTACACCTAAAGGGAAAGCCTTTGTAATCAAGAGGTTGTGACCAAATCCTGTTCAGAACTTTGAGATCAATGGAAGCGGGAAGATCCAAAGAGGTATCCAGATCCACCAAAATTCTTGCATATGTAGTGTGAGTATAAAATTCCATTTTTGAGTCTATGGATAAGAACTTTCCAAAAGCATTGCCGATATCAATCAAGTACTCCTCCACCCATAATTGTAGTGGGAGATGAGGTAAGTACACCCATAGCGGTTTGACATTAAACTCAACAGTTAAGGGATTGAATGTTGGAAACCATGACTTCATCAACAAGTGATGATGTTGTAGTTCCCATAGTTTGGATATGATAAAATCTCTATCATCCGAAGAAATGAAAACAACAATAAAAAAACCCCTTGCACATGGATAAATGTCCATCTTACCAAACAAGAGGGGGTGCCCGTTTGAGGAGATCCACGTGTAGAGAAGTTGCAACCCAGGCCAGAGACCATTGAAACGCCAGATCAAACCTCAACTAGAGAAAAAATATTTGGATTCCAACACCGACTCCCAAAAAGAGACCGAAGGAGTGGTTTTAGCAGTAGATAAAGGTTTTGAAGATGCCAGAGTAGAGGTTGCAGTGTGCAGGAATGAGGGCCGCTCATTCCCCACATAACTATCCAAAAAAATCTTATCAACAAAGGGAAAAAATGGATCCTTAGAAGATGTAGCCATAACCTTGGCAGCGAATGTAGTTAAGCTCCAGATCCAGGTCCTTTTACCCCTAAGACAACAATGGAAAAATTGCCCTTACCAGATGCATACGAAACACAACAAACGTCACCCACACCAATACCCTGCCTAGGCCACAAAGTGCCTTGACTTCCATGGTCATTGAGGCTAGGGTTAGGGGAAAGGGAAGGAGATATGGAAAATCATGGAGGGGGCAAAGCCATCGGGTAAAAAAAATTGATGTATTCATTTGATCTCAGTCCTTTGATAAATATTTAAATTTCTTTAAATCATTTGGTGAACCTGATCTTTACATGCCCATTATCAAATATATCTTTCATGCCCATTACTCATGGTGGTCGCTTTGGTCTCCCACAATAAACTTTGCTTCTCTCGCAAACCCGTACTCATTCCATTAGTATGGCTAAAACCATGCATGATAAGGCCCTATTCAATTCCCATCAAGCTCCTTTTAATGATATAGAAGCTTGTGATAGCGAACATTCTTATGATGAAGACACTAAGTGGATCAGGAACAACTCGATGCTCTCGCCACTTTTTGTTCCACATTACGTGATAATCCCACTCACATACCACATGTCCTTGATGATTTATTAGCTGCTCAACATGCCCGTGATAATGTTGTTCATGTTATTATGGTTCGTACCTTGGAGCTCTCTACTGTAATCACCTCTTCTATTCTACTTTCTTCTTCCCCCATGAATGTGGGGGTATCCACCATCCATATGCTTATTTCCACACCCACTACTCACTTTTCTTCCCTATAATTTCCCATATATAACTAAGAACTTATTTAGGCACCCATGCCTTAGAGTATTTGTATCATGATTTACAAGCTCAATTTTTTAAATTGAAATAGACATCTTCTTATTCTTCCCCATCGCTTGATTCTTCGCTTCTTCTTGATAGTCCTGTTGTACCCGAGGTTTTTTCTTATCCACTTCCTCACAATTTTACCTCACCTAAGTTTCCTCTCTTTGATGGCCATAAAGAATCCCAAGAGCACCTTCAATCATTTCATGTTGCATGTTTGGATTATGCTTGTGATGACACATTATTGACTAAGTTGTTTCCTAGGAGCTTACAAGACTATGCCTTGTGATGGTTTTATGATTTGCCTTTGCACTCCATTCAATATTTTATTCCTTTAGAATATATGTTTGCAAATCATTTTTCTATGAATATTGGAACAAATATATCATATGCACAAATGGCCAAAATGAGGCAAGGAAGTAATGAACATCTTAATGACTATGTTGCGTTATAAGAATAATCTTTCTAAAATGTACAATGTCTTGGCTGAATGTGAATTTCAAGATCTTTTTATACTAATCCTATTACCTCCTTTATAACAATGTGTGCTCTTTGACTGTTTTGATCATCTATGTCGTACTTTGAAAGGTCGTGAAATCAAGTTAATTTCCATGGGCAAACTTAAATATGGTGTTAATATTTCCAATCAATCTACTAACAAGTTCCCAAGAAAATTTTCCTTCAAGGGAAATCTTAGTGAACCTAGTCTTACTGTCATTCTTATATCTTAACTTACAAATTTCCAATTGCAACCTACACACTATATTTTTACTAAATTACCATATCCACCACATATGTTGTTGCCTCAACTCCTAGAAAGCAATCCAATTTCTCTTCAGATCCATTTTGAGCTTGATCATAATATGCCTCATGACAATATATTTGATGAACATGTACGTTACGATTATCATAGATGCGATGGACATTATACTGATAGGTGTTTCAAGCTTAAACATTTAATCCAAGATATGATTGATAATCATGACATTGAATTGTATGACTCTACTCTTTATAGTCGTAAATTTACTAAAGACATGGCAAGCTTAAAATCTTTAATGATCCACTAATTAAGTATGAAAAATCACCTCCTAAATCCTCTTCAAGTCATGCTTATCATGTTGTTCCTCATCCTTGATTTTCAGACCATCCTATTGGATTTATTAATGGTACTATTGATCATTCTTCACCTATCATTACTTTTACTAATGCTGATTTTCATGCCTCTTTTTCACCGCATAGGTTGCACTTTGATGCTTCTATTGGTTCCGTTGCTATCAACAATGTTATGGTGCATCCTAGTTACGAGCACAATGCATGTTTAATATATTTCTTGTAAGCTATTGATTTTCCATTATCTCAGATGACCCACATATCACCACTTCTCATAGACAAGTCATTCTTCCTATCACTTTTGGTCCCCTCACTATCTCTATGCCTTTCACTATTGGATTTATAGTTAAGCATTGTGACATGGTCTTAGGACTCCATTGGCTTAGGGCTGCCAAGGGCGTGCCATCCATAGTTCACCTATGTCTTAAGTTTATGCACAAGTGTCACATCATCGCTATTCGAGGCATCCCACCACGGAATATGTTGTCTTTGGCTCCTATTACTGCCAAACCTTTAGTTACTTCTATCATTAGTGCACCTATTCCTACATATTCTCACGATTGCCCCATGGCTTTAACACATACTCCTCTGGAATCTAACACTCTTACTACTCTTAGTGCTACTTTTACACATACACCTAGATCTCCTCCACATGTGGATTATACTTATTTCTCATGACAGATACATTGATCTCACAATCCATCTCATAGGTATAGATATCTAGTTATGACACACACTACCCATGACACATATAGGCCAATTTCATGATTTATTTCTCCACATATACTCCCCCATGTCCATAGAGTCTTTGATTATGATCATATACATACCTCCTTCACACTAGTAGATAGCGGGCCCTCACCCCTATCCTCATTGGATAGATCACTATGACATTCACACTTGGGGGGATACTCCTCCCCACACCGCCCCCCGCCTCGCTACCTGATGACACACTCTTGTTCTAGGTTCAAACATGGTTGTTGAGGGTACATTTACCTGCATGGACCTTACCTTGCACACATATAATGAGGGGTAACCTTTCTCCCTTCCCAGGACTGTTATATTTCATGTTCACATATTGTAAAAATTCAAAAACATTAGCCTAGATCTTGATTGGATATATCCTTGCTTGTTTATACTATTATATGTTGCACATTGCTTATCATGTTACTTGGATTCATAATATGCTCTATCATTTTTCCATACACATGTGTGCATTCACATGGTACTTTTTGAGGTAAATGCATATCAATTATAGGTTCCTACACGATATATGATGTTTGACACTATTCTCTACCAATCCCACTGAGTCTCCTAGGGGCATATACCTTTCCTATTTTCTCTATATTCAAGTTTTATCATTGTAAAATCAACTACTTTAGTTCCTATCAAATTTTTAGCATGCTAACATGTACTTCATGTGTAGCATTTTTCCTGTAGGCCTACTTCCAACCATGGTTATTTGATTTGCTTGTATCTTGTCTATGTTTGTGTCTTAATTATCATTGTTTGCGGGCTATGCCCTATGCTTGATTGGGTGTTTCCTTTTATAGCCTTGAAGGCTTAGAGTGTCTTTTGACATCTTAAGTAGTGTCCCATGCATTCAACTATCTACTCATGTCTTTTTCCATTTTACTGTAGAGCACAATATAGATTTTCATATGAAAACAAGATAATCATATTATTCTATATATTCCATCCGAAAACATACATACATTTAAATAGGAAGGTATTCTCCTATTTTTTAGGAGACTAATAACTCAAACTATTCACAAGATTTGTTAAAAAAAACTATCCCTACTATAATAAAAACTAACCAAATATTACTTGTTTTATAAATAACTAATTTACATTAGTAATAATATAGTTTTAACCATAGTAAAACAATAATTTCCTAACATTCCCCCCTTAGTGCAAACATGGGGAAAACCTACTTTGTTCTGTAACGTGCCACTTTGACATTTGCTCGTGATCTGGATGGTTTTGTTTTCAAGAAAACCAACAACCTCTGGGATGGTTTTTCAAGTGGTAAGCCAACAACTAAAAAATATGGTTTTGTTTCTAGGATAACCAACAAATCTCCAGGATGGTTTTCAAAATGGATAACCAACAACCATAATATCATGATGATGCAATATTATCATCAACTCTCATCACATTCTTCAATCAGGGGATTACAGAGGAATTGTGCTCACACAATACAAACCAAAAAAAGAAACTGAATGGAAATAGAACATTTGTATCAAGATATCCATTTGCGAAAGATGGAGTTTGATGAGTTTTTTCTCTGCTCGGGTTTCCTTCGCGCGCTTGTCATTACACGGATTTCTTGGCCTCTATGAGACTATTTCTCTATCGGGTTTTTAGGGTTTCTCACGCCCCTATATAATGAGATCTTCCACTTCAATCCTGGTTGTTGAAACCACGACTAGAGACATTGGAGCTTTGAACAATGGCACCGCCACCGAAACGCCCTTGGAAGTTGTCCTGAAGGTTTTTCACAAGGTAATGATTCTCATCCTGATTGTTTTTACCTATTCCCAAGTGTAATGTTGCTTGTTAATAATTGCAACAATTCTATCTCGTTGGGTATTTTGTGGGTTGCATCCCCTTTGAAAGTATGCTCAAATCTTGGGTTAACTCAACTTGGGATCCTCATGGAATCTGGCTTAAGAGCGTACATAATATGACCAAAGGATTCTTCCTTTTTTTCTTCTCAGACCCATCCAATGCCCCCACCATTTTGACCCACTCAGCCACTTGGTACGTTCTCAACTCTTTTCTGGTCTTAGGTCAGTGGACCAAATATTTTGTGGTCTTTGATTATGTTGCACTTAAAGTTCCCATTGGGGTGGAATTTCTTAACGTTCCCTTGTCTTGTGTTCACTTTTTGCATCAAATTGTGTCTTCTATTGGGCAGGTGGTCTGTCTCAAATCACAACCTTTTTACAATGCTCATCTGCAGAAGCATGTCTATGTCGAAGTGGATCTCTCCCAGGAACTGAAAGAGTTTGTGGAACTTTAGATAGGAGAAATGTGTTATTCCCAATGTATCTCATATATCAATTTTCCTAATACTTGTTTCTGATGTCAGGCCTTTGACCACAAGATCAACGATTGTCCTCTTTATGTCGCTCACAATCACACAACAGTTAAGGTGACTCAAGAAGCGGCCAAACCCCCTTGAGAGGAGGGGTGGAAAATAGCTGGTGGCCAGAAAAATAGGAATAAACCCTCACAACCTAAGGTCTCTCTAGTTCAAACAACTCACATGAGCCAGTTGTTAAAGAACAACCCGTATCCCATGAGCTAAGCAGTTAATTGTTTCTTATAACTCATTATTTTACCTACCTAAATTATCTAGCACACCCAACACAAACTCGGTTCTCATGGACTAGATAAAGTCTTTTCGAAATGTCGTCATTCATCCGCAACCACCACTACTTTTAATCAACAATTATTAGGGCCCATTCAAAAGGGCCCAAAGTCCTTCTCGCCACCCATGGGATTATAGCCCAATGTGTAGTGTGGGTTATGCGAAGGAGGAATACAACATTGAATATGTCGGACGGAAAACATTGAACTACAAGATTTCTTGAAGCCTAAAAATGCTTAATTCTTGCAAAACTAGTTTGACGCTTTAGATGGCTTGGATATAGATGCTATGGCACTCGACCATCGTTTCCCATGAATTTTCTATCTTGGAATGTGTAGGGTCTTACAGAATCCAATCACAAGTATATTGTTTGTGATGCTCGACAAAAAAATGTCAATTTAGATTTGTTGTTTTTTCAGGAAGTGAAAATTACAGGTTTTCAATTCCACATGGTTTGTAAATCCATATGGCTTGATATCCTGGAATTCTATAGACATCATGGTGGGGGGCATGGGGATTTAATTTCCCTTTTTTCTCCCAAATGGCAGCCTTTTTTGATGGATCATGGTGTCGACCCCACTAATCGTGCCATATGGATCCTATTTAATATTGACAACGTAACTTTTGGCCTCATTAATATTAACACCTCTAACGATGCAGTCGAAAGGGTTGAGCTTTGGTGGTGGATAACATGCACAATTCCCTATGCTTATTGGGTTTTAAGTGGTGATTTTAATATGGTTGAGTTTCCCAATGATAAGTGAGGGTACCTACCTATGTGATGGAAAGATGGTGAAAGAGAGGCATGGTTTTTCATGCACAATAAGTTTGGGTTTTATGACCGTAATGCCTCTCACACTCCCACCTCTGAAGCTTAATTCACTTGGTCTAATCTTTGAGGAGGATTGGATTGAGTGATTAAACAACTCGAAAGATCTATGTTGTTAACTCAAGATTTTTTTGAGTTTGAAAACATCTATTCCTTAACTATGGAGGTCATTCTTGACTTTTTCCTTCCGGACCATTCCCCTATTCGATTTTGTATCACTTGGCATGATAGGCACAATTTTTGTCATAAAGGCCAATTCTTTCTTAATAATTCCTGATGCAACATGGGCCCACTCTCAACCACATTAAGAACATGTGGGACCTATCCCCTTGGCCAAGTCATTTTCAACACTTTCATCCACCTATGCATGCTAGTTGGACTTAATAGTGGGAAGATGTTATGACTCAGACAACTAGATTCCTCAGAATATATGGCCGACAGTTGGCTAAAATTAGGCACCATTCATACTCCACTACCACCTCCGCTCTTAGCCGAGCAGTGGTGGTGCTCCAAGGAGAACCCTTCTCTGAAACTCTACAACTTCAAGTTGCTGAGCTTCGCAAGAAAATTCAAATTGTAATAGTTACAATGCACGGGGAGCTCAAATACGTGCCCACATGCACTAGCTTAAAATTGGCGATCTGGTGTCTAAAAAAATCTTTCTTTCCCTCAAAGTCAAAAAACCTTCTCAGCAAATTCATGCCATCAATGATGGCGGAATTCAGGTTACTAATCCCTAGCTCATGCTTCAGGCATTTATTCATCATTATAAGCTTGTGTTTCAAGCTCAACCGCCCTTTGATGAGCATCAAGTAGCTATTGACCAATGTCTGGATGATGTGTCATGCAAGCTCTCTCCTACTCAGAAGGTGTCTTGCAACTAGATGTTTACCATTGATGACCTTCATGAAGCGGTAATAAAAATGGATAATGATAAGGCCCCTAGTTATGATGATTTCCCATGCGATTTTCATAAGTTGTTATAGAAAACTATCGGCCTAGAACTAGTCATTGGGTCCACATATCAACAAAGGGAACATCAAATTTATCCCTAAACCTGGCGATCAAGAGAAAATTACTAGCTAGCAACCCATTACCTTGTTGAATGTCTCTTACAAGATTATTGCTAAGGCTTTGGCTATTCGGTTGCGTCATATCCTTCATGTTTTCATCTAGTCGGGACAAATTGGGTTCATTCAAGGTCGTTATATTCTGGACAACATCATTAATGTCTTGGAATGAATGGAATCGGAACACATATCTAATCAATCTGATATGTTTATCAAAATTCAATTTCAAAAAGCATATGATCATATTGAATGGCCGTTTATTCTTTCCATGCTTCAAGCCCTTGCCTTTGGCCCCATCTTCATTCAATCTGTCTGAATGTTATTTTCCAATGCTTTTGCCCAGATCACCATTATTGGCCATAGTTATGATTTTTTTGGTTTGTTTCGTTCCATTCGCCAAGGGTGCTCGTTAACACCTACACTTTATTTGCTCACTACTAAAGGCTTTGGGTATCTTCTAGCTCAGGCCAAATCCCAAGGGCTCGTCAAGGGAATTACACTTCCTTCTGTGAACAATTCACAATTGCTTAATTGTCACTTTGCAAATGACTCTTTCCTTACACTCATTGAGGAAGAGACCAATATTCGCAATGCCATGCATTGCCTTGATATTTTATGTTTAGCTTCTGGTTCTTCCATTCAATGGCGGAAAAATCAGTGTTACAGGAAATCTTTCCTCCTTGCATCCGCTTGGCTAGACACATTTGAGTGGAAGATTCTTTCCTACTATGAGATGTTTAAATTCCTTGTTATTCCCTTTTCCTTTCATGTGTTGCCAACAGAACTTTGGCAATATGTGATTCGACAGGTAGCCAAAAAATGGAGTACTCGATCACCAAACCATTGTCGTTGGTAGGAAAATTACACATCTGTTCTAAAGTCCTCACAAACACCCATGTTTACTACTCCTTGTGTTGGGTGCCTTCCAAAGCTTCTATTCGGAAACTGGAGAAGCTCCTCAAAGCCTATCTCTGGGCTAATGCCTCCTTTAGAAAAGGATTTCACAGAGTTGTATGGGAGATTTGATGTCTTCCCCATGATTCTGGGGGGTTGAGCCTTATTGACATTCAATGACAAGGGAAGGCACTCTGTGCGAAATGGATAATTCGATGCATTGAGGGTCCTAAAGCGTGGAAAGTGCTTTAGTGCCATGGCATCGAGGAGGGCTCACCCTACGGCCGCTCTTCCTAGAAAGGTTTGGGATTTGTCAATCTCCTCATTGCTTCTATGCCTATTAATTTTTTTGGCACTTCCGTGCTCAAAAGTATCACGGGAATGCGTCAAACCGTGGCTACAATAGAAAGGCAATAACTTCTGTAATGGTCTTTCCATCTATCAGCAGTCTCTGTGGTGGTCGCTTGTCATTCAAGCTCAGGAACAGTTTCTTGTAGAAGTCCCTAGAATTCCTGCACTCAAACTTTTTAAGCGCGGAATTTATACCATCCAAGATTCGTTCTGCAAGGACTCTCAATCCTGGTATTCTTGGCTTGAGCTTACAACTCGGTTTCGGCTCGCCACCTAGGATCGTGCTAGCATTACCGAAATCATCAACTTGGTTCCTGACCATATGCTGCACAAAATTTTTATCCATCCCTCCTGCACTTGGTGGATGGACTGGAAGTGGTATGTTGACACCTCGTTTCACAATTATTTAGCCAGTAAAGGGTACCGTTGGCTCTCCCCACATTTTCCCATGGTTGAAAAATTCTACACTCGGTGGGGGGTGCATTCTTCCCTGTCATGCTGAAGAAGGAGATTTGACACTATTTGGTCTGCCTGCGTGCAACTAAAAATTGCACACTTCCTATGATGTATTCTACACCAAGGTCTTCCAATTGGTTGGCTCACCTAGTTCAAATTGGGGGTTCTAGCTCCCAAGTGTCTACTCTGTGGCCACTTGGAAACCTTGATGCATCTCTTCTAGTTCTGCCCCAAAGCACAACGTGCTTGGAATTGGAATCATTCTTTTTTCTTCCCTCGTGGACCTGAGTGTTTTACCTGTAGAACTTTCTTTTAGGAGATAACTCCATAATTCCACATATGTTTGCCCATATTTGGCATGTTTTTAGAAATTTTGTTTTAGATATGGAAAGAACGAAATGCTTTTTTCTTCGCTAATTCTGAAGTTGATCAATAATTTTTCAATGTATAAAAAATATATTGTTATCTCCAATGTGCTTTTGTATATTCAAGTACAAGCCAATAAAGTTGGCTTAAAGGTGGAACATTTAAAGATTCTTTTGTAGCATTGGGGTGATGCCTCGTGTAATGTTGCCCGGGAACCACCTTTTCCTTCTTGAGCATTCTCTGCCGCATGGCAGTCCGTTCCCCATAGAGGTCGTGCCGGAGTCCGCTCTCAGCGGCATTCATTCAGTCATGTTCACTGCTCTCCGCGCAACCATCAGTGGAGGAGTGCTTCCCCACCAGCCCGCCAACAAGATTGGGGCTCCCCCTTACTCGTTAGCTCATATGGGGCTTCCCCTTGCTCGTCAGCTTGGATGGGGCTCGCCGACTGCTCTCGAGTCACGCACCCACGATGGCTGGAACCTGCCATCTCCACCCTGCTGCCTTTGAACAAATTTCCCCATATTGCTCTTGCCATCTCTCCCACGTGGGTGGCAGATGACAATGTAGACGAGGACCCCCTGCTTCGGGTTAGGACATTCCAGACAATGGCAAGGACCTCCCTAGTCCAGGTAGTCCTGATGATCACGATCATTCTTCTTCTGGGATCTTTCTTGTGGCGGCTTGAATTTGTCTCTTCTATTTTGATGTATTCTTAGGCATTTCCTAGTGTTTTCGTTGTTTTCTTAGGCTTGGCCTAGTTTATTTGTAGTTTTAGAGTGTACTCTCATACCACCCACTTTTTGTTGAAAACTATCTTATACCTTATTGCATTTAATATAATATAAGATCCTTTTTCATATAAAAACATTGGTATCATGTTCCCTCCCATAATTTAAAATTTCCACTTATTCAACAAACCAAACAATCAAGATCACAACAAATGAAACAAACTCTGTAAAAATGCCACCAAACCATCTTGTGTCCTCGTCATTGGTGACCGATGAGAGGTTGTTGATCGACCTCCAACCTCAGATGAAAAGTAACTAACTTAACAAAATGTGCTTTACAAGATCAAATACATACCTTGAACAAACGTCAGATTCCACCGAAAACGCATCTGTAAGGCATTTTTTAATTTTTCAATATTTTCACTTTAACGATGAGTTAAATTCTACATGTATCTAACTCTTCTTATTCTAACCCAACTCATGATTACTCGTGTCTTGATCCTGCATTTGACCTGGCACCCCAGCAGGCGCCATGGACCGTTGTCACACATTCAAAGGAGAAGAAGGGGCGTTTTGAGCCTCATGTTTCTCTTTCTCCATTGGACCTGAGTAACTTTGTATTTGGTGTTCCTCAGGCACCCCTATAGTTTAGTTTTTTTATTTTGTTGTTTTTCTAGGCTTGGCCTAGTCTATTTGTGGCTTTGGGGTGTGCTCTCATACCGTCTGATTTTTTGTTGAGAGAATCTTGTGTCATGTTGCATTTAATATAATATATGATCCCCTTTCATCAAAATTCTACATGACAAAATGATGAATTATAGTAACATGTTTGACAACGACAATGATATTGGTACTTGTATTTTGATGACACTATTGACATTTAATAAAATACATTTCTAATATAATTAGAGTTATAATGAGAAAATTATAACCATAGAGTTGCCACGTGGACTATCTAATAATAATAATCTTGACTTTACTTTAAACAATTTTTAAGTGAATTTTTAAACTATAACTATAAAACACACATTAAAAAATATGGTGGAATAATAATGAAAGGAAAGAAAGGAGAGGTATTTGACCTCATAAAAGGGATGATATTCAAACCAACGATGTAGTAATATAGCCCTTGTAAAACCAAAACGTAGCAAGTGAACAACTCTTTAGTAGGGAAGTCATGGCACACAGACGTGGAACTACATTAAAAATAACAAAACTTAATTTTTTAATAAATAAAAATTAATGTAAAATTAAAAAATTAATAAAAAATAATAAAGATCAACAAAAATTAATAAAAATCAATAAATACAGTCAAATTGTTAACATAATATTAATATTAATATTTTTATCACAATATTATTGTTATCCCAATATTAATATTAACATTGTTATCACAATAGTAATATTAATATTAATATTATTATCACAATTTTATACATAAAATAAAATTTATTATAAATGTCATTAATATTAAAATTATCATTCACATTCTATTAATTAACGACTTCAAAATTGCATTAAAGTAGTTTCAGACTAATCATTAACAAACTTTGCACCAAAGCACTCAAGTGTAGTATGGTAGATGCTATTCTCTCGATAGAATGTACCACCATACATAAAAACATCCATAAAAAGCACCATATATGACATGAATGCCCCATGCATGGATGGGTTCCGTGTGTAGCAATGAAATCACAGTTATATTGTTTTTAAAAATCTTAGTTTGAAAACATATGATAATGCATGGTAATCTATAGGTGGGTTGGTGGGAATGCACGCTAGAAATCAGGAGGTCTTGAGTTTGAATTGCAGTGGATGTTGCAATGTGTTTTTACACAGTGTCTTTCAACAACAAAATTCATAAAAAACCTACCACGTGGCACCCGATGGACATTGATGCATCACTGTTTTTATGTATGATGGTATATTCTATCGGGAGAATAGCCTCCGTCCATTGATAAAGGTAAGACATTGATTATTAAATTGAGTTCCTTTTTAACCGCCGACCCGCCCACCCCTTTTTTTGAACGGTTGCTTAAAGACATGAATTCTAAAGATTGGACTTTTTGAGGCACTCCATGTATCAATAAAAATCACACGAATTATTAGCCTAAAGACACGAATTTTAATTTTGATTAACAATTAAAATATATTTCAACAGAAACGAGTTATTGAGTCCACTCATACATCACATGAAAGGAATCACGAATTTCGCTCCGAAAAACATCATAAATACCAATATAGTTGGTTGAGACACATTCTTTAACCCAAGAATAAATTTCATAAAATTAATTGACTTCGTCTAAGAAAATTGTGTTGTAAACATTGTTAACCTTAATGTTTTCTAAATGGTTGATTGGCCTAACTTGCAGTATAAGCTCATTCCTTGGTTAAGCAATTTGTCGCTGTGGCATAAAGAGCCCATTAAACCCTTAAATGGGTTTATTGTTTGAATTTTGTATGGAAAGAATTTAAATATTAATTGCTAAATCCTATTTTTCAAACAAAATAAAATCAGTCACACAAAAAATCATAAAATATGAGTTCTGCGAATGTTGATTTAAAGAACAAAATGTATTAAAACCATGAGCTTATGTGAATGGTAAAAATATATTTTTAAAGGAACGATGCCACTGGCATGTCTTTTGATGAGACTTTAAGTTGTGCCTCCTCAATTAAGTTTCCTTTAATTCTTCCTAATATCTTGGTTACTTCCTGTAAGAGGCATATTGTTTGCCATATTTACCACGGCTGCTACAAAATCAGTGAAGAAGGCATTTGCATTGTTACTGTAGGTAGTGACCTGAGCATCAGCCGACCCGCCATTAAATAACTCCTGATAAGAATGGAGAATCCATTTTTGACTTCTCAGGCTCTTGAAGTACGCATTGTCAAAGGTATTGGGAGTGACATAGTCTAAAAGGGAAAGATTGTTGTCACCTCCATTCAAGGGACAATTCGCTTGCATAGAAGCTGCAAACGCCTTGTCTATAGTTGTTTCATTGTAGATACAAGTTTTGGAAAATTGACAACTCTCTGGAGAAGGCCGACTCCTTTCCTAATCCTACCTGCCATAGCTACTCCTAATGCAAGCAAACAAACAAACTACTCCTATTCTAAAATTCCAAGGAGATAAGGAGAGAGATGCATGAAAGGAAATCCTACATTGGAAGCGGTGATACACCAAGAAAAGGAGTGCTAATCACTTTCCCAGCCTGCAAAACAATGAATGAATGAACTTGGAGAGGATAGATAGTTGTATCATAGACCACAATGCAAACATTCAACATTCCTGAGTAAACACAAAAAACCAAATCCTGCAATGAAACAAAGGATATGCATAGATCCCACAAGCACAATGAGAGGTAAGAAAATAATAGAAATGATGGAAGGATTGACAAATGAGACACAAAACACCATTTTATTACTCTAAGTATTCATAATAAATTGATTTAGCAAGTAGAGGCAAAGAATGCCATTACAAATTTTGAAGAAAGGCTTGAAGCCCCAGGAAGAGGGGAGCATGAGGGAGAAAAATGACCAACAACCTTTACAATGCATCCCCTTTAAAATTTATGGAAATTTGGAGAGAAGAGAGAGAAAACTGAAGTTATCGAATGCATGTCTCCTTTTCCTACCAAAATAAATTTTTTAATTTAATACATCATGGGACACCTGTATAGCCCATCACTGATGTATTGCTTGCTTATGGGACAAGAAATTTCCTCCCATGCTCCTTTAATGGTGGTAGCTAGCTGTCTAGTGCCCTGGAGTGTAGGATAAAACATGTCATTTTCACCATCTTACACTTACCAAATATAATATTTGAAGATAGTGGCATGTAGAGGGCTCCTAGACCTTTTCGGAAAGTCCAATTTTGTGTCAAACAAAGCTCCGGGGAGAAAGTTATGGCATTTTGAAAATCAAAGACTAGTGGGAAAGCCAGGGGCCATTACTGCTGCTTCTCCAATTCATTATGGTGAACCGACTCCTCACCACCGCCCCTTTGTCATCAATGATTTCCTTCTTCTTTACTTCCCTTGTTTAAAATAAGTAAAGTATCTTGCATTTGTCAGCTTACTTTACTTTCTCATCCATTATTTCTTGCGGTGATCCTACATTACTTCTCTTATTTAAAAGAAGTAAAGTAACTTTCATTCACCGCATGACTCTCCTTTGCATTATCTTTCAATGCGGTGAATGATTTTACTTTGAATTGCTTAAACAACTTCACAACACAACATTTAAGCTTTGCGTTTACCGCGTTGACTTGGGGTGCCTCAAATTTCATTGCGTCGATTTCGTTTGATTTTACTTGGCATATTTTGGAGAAGTAAAATTCTTTCACTTCACCACTTAACTCTATGCCTCCCCACCCATTCATTTCAACGAATGAAATTTGATTTACTTCATTTCCCATTGCGAAGTAAGAGCTTTACAATTCACCGCATACACCATTGCATGTCTCCACATGCATGCGTCGATTTCAATTATCTCTACTTGTTTTGCGTTGAATGAAACCCCTTTTGCTATTTTAGTAAGAGCTCCCCTGATCGCCACACATCACTATGGATCGCTGCCTCCTTTTGCCTCGAATTGATTTACCCCTGCATTTGCTTTCATGCTTGGTCAGGCTCTTTTAGCAACTCGATGGTTGACTGTAACTGTTCCTGGGCGTGCAGCAGAAGAAAAACCACTTTTGACCACCTTCCCTTTACCAAATTTAAAATTTGAATATTCTTGTGCATAGATGACTCTGATACCTTTTTGAAAAGTCCAAGAATGCACAAAATGGAGCTCCGAGCGGAAAGTTATGGGCGTTTGAAGTTCTATAATTTTTTCCATTCATTGCGTCGATTTAACCCCTTACTACTGCTTTTTCCAGACCTGCGTTGATTTGACCCCTTACTATTGCTTTTAAGTAAAACAGTTCTAATTCACCACTTTACTAAGGAAAGCAATAATGGGCCATAACTTTTTGATCAAATGCTTTATTTTTTGAGATCTTGGACTTTCTAGAAAGTTCTCTACCTCCTCTTCATGTTGAAATCATGAAAATATATTTTTGATGGGGTTATGTGGGAGAAAAATGGCAAGCACTTCCAAGTATAGGGACAATTGTTTTTTAGAGTAAAGTGCCCCCAAGTCCATTTTTCTCAAGTTGTCCATTTTTACCACGGGGTAAAAATGGATAAAAATTTGGCGACTCACGGGGACATTTGCTTGCTAGATGGATAGACTAGCTGCCTTGAAGCATACATTGGGCATGAAGTCCTATGAAGCAACTCAAAACTGATCTATACTTGAAAAATGCATTTTGAGCCATTTGAAGCACTGCCATGTACTACTAATTTCTTGATTTCTTACAAGGCATTGGAAGCTAGGTTCTACTATTCTTGAAGGGACAAGTAGAATGAAAACACCGAAAACTACCCTTTTTAGCCAATTTTAGTTGTTATGTATTTGAGTATTCTTGAATATTGCAACTACCTTAGGCAACTATGATTTGCTTGCTGCAACTACTTACGGGGAATGATAAATTGCACTACTTAGAGAAACCACAAACAAAATCTATGCACAACAAAACAAAGGCATACATGCCTCAAGTAAGACATGCAGAGTGTGCACAAGAATTTCTTCTGCTGAAAGCAAACCTACTCCTACCCTACTCTAACCAGAGAAATGAACAACTTCACACAAAACCTGATACTAACAATGCAAAGTAGATGACCTTTCTCACAACTTGCACCCATGCAAATGATTTGACATTAGACACACCTGTTCTTGGGAGTGAAAAACTGATTGCAAGCTGATTTTCCACTCCACTCATCAAGGTATCAACTGAAAACAAGACAAATACCTCCTATAGCTGCTCTTCATTTTGTTCTAGGAAGTATTACAGTTGATCCTTGACACTCTGAAACTCATCCTCATGCTCAGAAGTAAGCATGGCTGGCTGTGGCTCCTCCTTTGGCTCCAATGAAGCCAAATACTTGATGGGGCAAGGTCTAACCTGCTGGATTTTCCCACTGCTTTGAATTCAAACTTCAACAAGGAATTCCTCTTGAAAGCATTCCTGGAAAAGGTGACTGTTTGTGAGCTCATCTTATTTTTGTTTCTCATTTAAAGAAAACTGATCTTCTACCTTGATGACTATTATGAAATGATTTTCCTTCTTTCTTTCCTCTTCCCCATTGACAACATGTAACTCGCCCACAACATGCAACTCAATGTGGTTGCTTGCAAAATCTAATGGAGTTACTTGCACATCACTGCAATCAGCTGAAACTTTTTGCTCACTTGGGAGTTCCTCCTCCTTCATTTGAAGACAAAATTGCTCTTGAATGATCTCCTCTTCTAACATGAAGTTTGATAAATCAAACTCTTCAATCTACTACTCTAGAGGACTGTTTTGGGAAACAAGGTATTCTTGGGTGTTCTCCTTCATTATAGACTCATCAACCAAATCATATCCTCTGAATGAAAGCAGAAAGCTCTCAATGATTTCATCCTCATTCAATGTCTCCAAATATGATTTGTTTTCCTGCATATGCTCCTCTTCAATTTGACTTGGAGTTGATTCTTTCTCTTCCTCTCTAATTGACTCTGCAGCTGGTGGATGATCAACAACCTCTGCAAGGATAGTGTCATCATGCACACTGCACTCCAAGCAAATGGACTGTTGATCATCACTTTCTTTCTCATGCTCTGTTGCTGCTATAAAATCAGTCTTCACCTCTCGCTCTTCAATCTCAACCTTTATTGGAGGCTTAACCATTAATGACATCTACTTGATATTGAACTTGGCAGCCCACTCTTTCAAATTTCTTGCCAATTCTTCCTTATTAAGCTCTTCCTATTTCTCCTCTCCTTTGCCAATTTTCTAATTTTGTTCCTCCCAAAATGGGTTTGGGACTACAAGAGGAGGGGTGGGTTGGGACTCAACTGGATTTTGCAATGTTTGAGGTGGTGGGAGAGGCACAACATCTTGTTTCTGAGGAGGGGATGGTTTCTTGGAAGGGAAAATGGAAGAAAAATTAAGATGAGGTTGTAGACTATAAGATGGAGAAATGGATTCCACACCAGGGGTAGGATGTAACATGTTTGAATCATGAAATTGCTGAAATGATGTAGATTGAGGAAGGGTAAAAGAAGAACTAGGAGCTAGTGGTGGACTTACCCATTAACAAGGTTATCATGCATCAAGCTCATAAGCTTCTATCTCCTCAACCCATTGTGAAAGTTGGGGAAACATCTTAGTCATGAAGTCAAACAACTGCTGAAGGCTGTAATGTCTTAGAAAAGGGCCCACCCATGGACAAGGTGCCCTGAAGCCAATCTTGAATGCTTTGATTTGAGATGTAGCTCTTGACTGCACCATACCTACCACCATGTTTAGATTTTTTTTCCTGTAAATTAGTGTTCTCCACATAATTGCTATCACCATATACATAACCCTCTTCTTGATAGGATCCATAGCCAAATTGATTCTGATATTGCTCATAGTGATAGGCATAGTGATCCTGGATTCGATCATAAAACTGATTTAGAGGAGTTGAGAGATGCACTGGAGGTTGATTGGAGTGTTGTAAGTGTGAATTCCATATAGGGAATGAAGTCATGACTGCACAACTTCATGGAATGGAAGAAAGTGAAAGATATGGAAAGAAAAAATGGATGGAAATGGATTAAAAATGGATAGAGATGGATGGAAAGAAGGTCTGCAACTCAGAGAATGGGTTACTTGGATCAATGGAGTCTCCAGATGTGTTTAGTTTTGGATCCTTGATTGCTTAAGCTTTCAATCTGCTGTAACTTGAAATAAGTCATCAACTTGAAATAATCAGCTTGCTTGAAGTAATCAACTTGAAGTAATACAACTTACTTCTTCTTGTTCTTATCGGTGATTTGAACCTGCATTACTTTCCTTTCTTCATCACTGATTTGAACCTACTGTCATGCAAATGTGCAACAGGGAAATTGATAATTTCCAAGCACGACAACTATACCCCTATGCCAAAATTTTCATGTTTTGTCATTCCCAAGCACACCAAGTCCACTCAGTCAGTCCACTGACCCCCTGGCCAACATTATCTCATACCCTTGGGTGAATTAGGAAAGTCAAATCAGTCCCCTAGGTGATTTTAGGAGTTCATTGAAAATGCAAATTTTAGGTAGTCACAGGGAGGGCTATTACTAGCCTTCCTAGGACTGGAGCAACCCCATGGATCAAATTAGAAAAAAATGGACGTGGAAGAAATTAAAATGCCTAGGAACATCATGAAGGTTATTTTGGAAGGTTCATGGAATATTTAGAGCAGTTGGGGCAGTTTCATCAAGGTTGGGGATTCACAGGCTTAGTCAATGCACAGGCCAAAACAACCACTGAGCTTCAGAAGGTGATTTTGGGAGCTCCATATGGGTTTAGGATAAAAATAAAACATCAATAGAAATATAATTTTAATCCCTACATGATGGTGAAATCAAATTCTTCACAACACTTTAGCGCATCAGGTCTGCAAGCATTTTTTCTCAGGTATAGGTGGAGTAACAAATCAAAAATCCACTTTTCAGGGATAAATGGAATAATAAAAACATTATGCCCCCACCATTGGATTAAAAATTCCATTTCCAGTCAAGATCATATAAATTTTTGCCAAAAAATTCCATCAGGAGCTCAATTTATCCTCGTCGCAAGTTGTCCTCTTGGAGCAAGTTCAGGACTTAGCCAAATTTTTGGAGGACACATGTCAGCTCTAGAAGCCAAGTGGGATTTTATGTCCCTAACATCCCTAAGGTTTAGGTACATCAACCTTGTAAAAATTCACCCAACCCCCATGTGACCTCTGGAACCCCATGTGACCATCAAGATTACCAGTTTAGCCCCTGGGTACAATTTGGAGCTCAAATCCCCTGCCATCAGATCTCTGCCACATGTCAGCTCCAAGACCACCATAGAATTTGATGTCCCTCACGTCCCTTTGAGGTGAGGGATGTTAGGGGGAAAAAAGTGTGCCCAACAAAAAAACCAAATTTTGAAAGTTTTCTAACTCCTGGCTGCTTCTAACTTCTTCTCCATTGCCAGAAGGAAGTTGCAGAGAACACCTCAGTCCACCACTCCATCATTGCCAAAGCTCAAACCAGATTCACCACAGAATTTCAATACTCTACCCCATGGTGATACACAAGTATCAAAATAATATTTCATTGAGATAAGAAGAATAAATGAAGAAGAGAGAGGAAGAATAGTGGAAATCCCCATTGCCATGAAATCAAAATTTGAAGAAATATTCCAAACTGGTACATGGATTAACAAACCATTTGTTGCTGATTTCTTCTCTCTTCAAGGCCATTAAAAAATCATATTCAAACCTCTCGTTTGCAACAAGTAATGCTCATAGTGAATAAATTTCACTTCCGGCTCCACAAAGAACAAAGTTCAATTTCTCGTCAATCCAGCAACCGGATTGAAGATAAATTTCACCAATGAGACAAGAAACAAAAACCTATCGCAATGGATTTGATTTCATCAAAAACAGAGACAAAAACCAGACCTACAAATTTCAAGCTCCATTAATGGCCACCATGACACAGTATTGGAAAAAATCAACGAGGTACCTTTCCACTTCTCAGGGTTCCAGTGGGCGAAATTGCACGAAAATTGGAGGGAATGATCGTTGAAAAATACAATTTCACGTGAACTATTTTTCGATCCATGAAGTCCCTATTTTTAGGGATATGGAGAGTTTTGTTTTGTATCAAGATTCTGCCCTCTTTGAAGAATTCATCAAATACCCAAAGATCCAATGAGTGAAATCATCCAAAATTTAGAGGGAAGGGCCTCCAAAAAATCTAGTTTCTCTCAAACTAGTTTTTGCAAAATGAAGTTTCTAGTTTCTAGAGATATGAAGGACTGAATTTTTATTAGTATTCTACCCTGGTAGCTCTATACCCGAAGCTCTTACCAGACATAAATTTTCATTTGTCATTTCTGAGCTTTCTGGAAAGCGAATCATGATGAAAATTGGAGCAGGAATTCGTGACGAAGAGCCGAATCCAAAATAGTTGTTCCCGTCACAAATAGAGATTGTTTTCACCATTTAATAAAAATAGCATATGTTATACTTCCTCACATTCTATAAATGGAAAGCCCCACTACATTTCAATTTCAATCAATCAAGACAATTAGAAAAGGGGTAAAATGGAAAGTAAGACAAAAAATGACTTTTTACCCAAAATAGCAGGTCCTCAAATAGCAACCTGCTAAAAATAGAAATGTGTTAAAAATATTATTATCTCAAGAAATGAGTAGGCTGGAATATGGTAGAAGGTTCATAAGGTGAAATGGGAGCAAGATAGGTGATATGTCCCAGAATAGTAGAGCATGGTCTCATATTCTAAAACTAGCAGGTTGCACTCAAAGAGCAGTTTTGGCATAATGGGACATTTTGAATTTCGTCGCATCAGAGCTTTCCAATAACGAGGATCATCAAACTTTATCAAGGGAAACATCTTATCCTCTTCTCTCCATTCCCTCTTCCCCAACTTTCTCTCCCTTCAAATGTTCTAATTCTTCATTAGGGTTTGCACTTTTTGATATGCCTTTAAGTCAGTTAAAAGTGACTTTAGAAACATAATGTAAATTACTTCACCTTGATTTTAGAAAAGGGACTTAAATATTTTGTAGGAATATGAATAGTCTAAAGTTAGAAATAAGGCATATGGAGGGTCATGAAGAATATGAGGAGTCAAGTCTACTCTATAAATTATAAAACCATTCCCATCTCAAAGGGTTGGCAATTGATCTTGTAAACTTAAGAGTGCATTGTACTTAGAGAAGGGAAACGGGAGAGCCATTTTCTTCTACTTTCCTCCACTCTCAAAATTCTTACATTCCCACACTATGTACAACTTTGGTTTGAGAAATCAATACAAGAAGGATTTTCTAGCTTTCTGTGACTAAGGGATTTCATGATAATTTGTGCTCATCAAATTCTATTTGGTCTTGTTATTTGTAAAGTTGTTTCTTCTCATGAATGCATGTGTTGAAATTTTTGACTAGTCTTTTTTACTTTTGGCTTGACTTAAAGTAATGCAACTTAGCAGTGTAATTACTTAAGTCTTTTACTTTGAAGTAGTTGACTTACTTCCTCGCACAACTTGAAGTAAAGACTTTTATCTGGAGTAATGCAACAACTTAAAATCACACAACTTACTTCCCCTTCTTTTCTACGGTGATTTTAACGTGCAATTACTTACTCCTTATTTGTGATGTTTTGACTATTGATTACTTGGTAGTAAGGCAACATGAAAGAATTAATTGGTTTTCCGTCATTTTACGGTGATCTAGGACCTCTTTACTTCAACTGCTCTCTACTGCAATTTATTCACTGTGAGCTTCCAAAACCACAATTTCTGCTAAGAACCCATCGACTAAGAAAAAATGGAGATTCTTCAACTGCACTCCAACTAAAGATTTGACTTCATTTTTTTGTCCCACCGAGCATGCCAAAAATGTTATCATGAAATTACAGTACCCCTGATAACTCACATGTGTGTGCATGGGCCATCAGTGTAATTCGGTAACATAAAGTTATCCCTCAAGCTGTGGGACTTGCGGGGATCGATATAACTCTCCGGAGAAGGCTGGTTCATTTCTTAATCCTACTTTCCACAACTACTCCTAATGCAAGCAAAAAATTAACTACTCCTATTCTAACATTCCAATGAGACATGGAGAGAGATGCATGAAAGGAAATCCTACACTAGAAGCAGTGATACACCAAGAAAAGGAGTGTTAATCACTTTCCCATCCTGTAAAACAGTGAATGAATGAACTTGGAGAGGATAGACAGTTGTATCACAGACCACAATGCAAACATTCACCATTCTTGAGTAAGCACAAAACACCAAATCCTACAATGAAACAAAGGATATGCAAAGATCCCATAAACACAATGAGAGGCAAGAAAAGTAATAGAAATGATGGAAGGATTAACAAATGAATAAAAAAACACCATTTTACTACTCCAAGTATGCATAATACATTGCTTCAGCAAGTAGAGTAAAGGACTGCCACTACAAATTTTGGAGAAAGGCTTGAAGCCCCAAAAGAGGGGAGCATGAGGGAGAAAAATGACCAACAACTTTTACAATGCATACCCTTTACAATTTATAGAATTTTGGAGAGAAGAGAGAGAAAAATGAAGTTCTCGGATGCATGCCTCCTTTTCCTACCAAAATGCAAATTTTAATTTAATACATCATGGGACACCTGCATAGCCCATCATTGATGTACTACTTTCTTATGGGACAAGAAATTAGCTCCCATGCTCTTTTAATGGTGGTAGTTGGTTGTACAATGACTTGGAGTGCAGGAGAATAAATTCCATTTTTTGCCATCTTACACTTACCAAATTTGAGATTTGAAGATGCTGGTGCGTAGAGGGCTCCGTGACCTTTTCGGAAAGTCTAATTTTGCGTGAAACAAAGCTCCGTGTAGAAAGTTATGGCATTTTGAAAATCACTGACCAATGGGAAAGCCATGGGCCATTGCTGATGCTTCTCCAATTCATTGCATTGAACCGACTCATCACTACTTCCCCTTTGTCATCGGTGATTTCTTTCTTCTTTACTTCCTTTGTTTAAAAGAAGTAAAGTATCTTGCATTTTCTGACTTTCTATACTTTCTCATCCCTTCTTTCTTGCGGTGATCCTACATTACTTTACTTCTATTTTTTAAAAGAAGTAAAGTAACTTTCATTCACTGTATGACTCTCCTTTGCATTAGCTTTCAATGTAGTGAATGAGTTTACTTCAACTTGCTTAAATAACTTCACAATACAAGACTTAAGCTTTGCATTTACTTTGGGTGCCTCCGCTTTCATTGCGTCGACTTCGTTTGATTTTACTTCGCATATTTTGGAGAAGTAAAAGTATTTCACTTCACTGCTTAACTCTATGCCTCCCCACCCATTCATTTCAGTGAATGACATTTGATTTACTTCATTTCTCATTGCGAAGTAAGAGCTTTACAATTTGCCATATACACCATTTCTTGTCTCCACATGCATGTGGTGATTTCAATTAGGTCTACTTGTTTTGCATTGAACACGACCCCTCTTGCTATTTTAGTAAGATCTCTCCCAATCGCCACACAACACTATGACTTGCCATCTCCTTTTGCCTTGAATTCATTTGCCCCTGCATTTTCTTTCAAGCTAGGTCGGGCTCCTTTGGCAACTCGATGGTTGAGTTTAACTGTGCTTGGGAGTGAAGGAAAATAAAATCTATTTTTGAGCCCCTTCCCTTCACCAATTTTAAAATTTGAAGATATTGGTGCGTAGAGGGCTCCGAGACCTTTCTGAAAAGTCCAAGAATGCGCGAAACAAAGCTTCGAGCAGAAATTTATGGCCATTTGAAGTGCTACAATTTTTTCCCATTCATTGCGTCGATTTGACCCCTAACTACTACTTTTAAGTAAAGCAGTTCTAATTCACCACTTTACTAAGGAAAGCTGTAATGGGGCATATATTTTGACCAGATGCTCTGTTTTTTGAGATCTTTGACTTTTTGGAAATCTCTCGACCTCCTCTTTACGTTGAAATCATGGAAATATGGTTTTGATGGGGTTAAGTGGGATAAAAATAGAAAACACTTCCAAGCATAGGGATTAAAAAAAAATTGTTGTAAAGTGCTCCCAAGTCCATTTTTCTCAATTTGTCCATTTTTACTAGGGGGTAAAAAATGGATAACAGTTACTTCAACAATAGAATCACGTGCTGCAATTGTCAAAATATCAGCTCAGGACACAAATCCAGTGCAAACACTCTCAAGTTGCGTTTTGATGTTATCTATAACTTTAAAACCTCTGGTCGAGTTTACATTAGGTCCTACACCTTTTTCTCCAGTGAAATTTGAGGTATCATCCAGCAAAATCAACCCATCACAACCCTGCGATCCATATAAAAAAGTAAGTCCATATAACAAGGAAACAACAATCAGTAAAAGAGAAGAAAACAAACATAAAATTGATTTCAATGTTTGCATTAAGAAAACAAGCATGAAAGTGTAGGGTTTGTCTTTAACTTCCCCAGGGATGGACAAAAAATCTTGGCTAACCAAAAAAACATTTTGAAGAAGATTGGGTGGAATTCCATGATTCGTGACATGGAAGAACCCCCATTCCTTGCAAGCTTTAACATTGCCCGTTACCAAAAAATTATGCATGCATAACGGTTTCTTTCTTTTCACTCTTTCTTTTATAGATTAAGGAAATTAATTATTATTATTGGTAATTGGTAAATTATATGATGGTTAGAAATGTCCCAGATTTTATGGAAAAGAGCTGCAGCCTATGTGTCAAACAATTTATGGAAAATGGCAACATACGTTGAGATATATAGGCCTATCGGCCTAAAAATCAATGCTTTGGAAAAATTCACATATAAATCAAAGGGAATGAGCACGAGACTATGTATAACTTCCAATAAGACACCCTTCCACATTCAAATTTGCAAGAACAAAGTCATGACAAAGATTGTGGAATGCAGTGGAAAGTGGCTATACAGTTAGCAGAAAAAAGCTTAAGATGTGCGCGACGCGCCAATCCACAATTGACACAAAATATAATATGAGCATGGAAAGATATAAAGCCAACCACCCGTTCAAAAATAATTAAAATTAGTGCTCGTATTTTATGGAAGATTGAGTAGAACGATTTGCAAGAGAGGCATTTGACTCTTCCAAGCGTGTGAATCTCCAATGATACAAGCACACAAATATGAGTACAAGATTGTGCATTCTAGATAACACAGATCTCTCTAAGATGAGTGCAAGCTCTGGTGAATACTCGGAGAGAAAGCACAAGCATACCATAGGTGGTTGCAGTGATTGAATAACAATATGTATTATGACCAGGGAAGGATCAACTCTGAGCAAATTGGATGAGTAGACTGGACTAATATTTATTGCTACAAGAATCTGTCACGAACTTTATAACAGATGCATACAATAGATATTATTAACATGCAACAATCTTACTAGTCAATAAAAAACCTCTTCAACGTAACCTGATACTATATGCCTAAAATTAATAGTGTAGCATTCTTTGGTTGAATCCTCCGTGAACTGCTACCAATAGTAAAAAAATACCTTAACAATGCTAAATTATTCTCAATAAACTACTTTTATGCAAATACAGTCTCGATCACATGCAGTGCATAGTATAGATTTACAGCTGAAAACAAGATAATAATATTGTTCTCTATATTCCATCGGGTAACATACACACATTTAAATAGGAAGGTCTTCTCTATTTTTTAGGAGGCTAACAACTCAAACTATTCACAAGAGTTGTTAAAATAATGTTCCCTAATATAATAACTAGTCAAATATTAGTTGTTTTATAAAAAACTAATTTACAATAACTTAATAATATAGTTTTAACCATAGTGAAACACTAATTTCCTAATAGTTAGTACATTTTTTGACTAATTTATATTACATCATGTCATGTTTCTTTATCACTAACACCTTATGCTAGCTTTTCGCATTGTTTTACATGTGTCAAGGTTGTTACCATGTAAATACCTTATTCCCCCTATAGGATTTCCATTTCATATGTGCACATCAACTTTAGATTTACTCATTTGGTCCGTACTCGCATTGGTTCATCTCACACACCCCAAACAAGTGGGGAGAAATCATTTGGGTGATTATTTCACCCTATTAGCAATCCAACAATCAGAAATAGAATGGTACGCAACAAAATCAGAACAAACAAGAGCTAATAAAATAGTTCACAATTAGACTTGGGTCAAAATTATTACAGGGACAGAAGCACATAAATCATACAAGAATAGTGAGCACTTGTGTCCCCACATAAGTGGTTCTATCCTAGGGCCAGATACTAATATAGCGTAGTTTAAAAGGTTCTCAGTGATAAGTTTTTCTAATTACTAGCAATACATACTCAGTTATAGGTTACTATCGGGTACAACAATGAACAAAATCGATAGAAATTTTCATACTTCAGGAAAAGTAACTAATTAATTTGTTTTCGTGATATCAAAATAATAAGTGACACCTAGGGCTTATACAAGACAACGATATGTATGGAACAATGTATCATCCATGACCATTTTCTATTAGGTTTGTGACCACATGCATTGATAGTTATCCATTGGGAAGCATCAACAGTTGGAAGGAAAATCCTACAACTCTCCTAATACTCTTCCCTTGACAACATGACACCTAAATCATTAGTATGGGCGTTAAGAGCCTAAATCCTTAGTATGGCGTTAAGATGCCTAAATCCTTAGTTTGGCGAAGAGACGCATAAATCCTCAACACTCTTACAACCATCTCCAAGGTAACAAACATACATAAACAATTATATCTCTTCTCTCATGACATTCAGGTGTATTCTATTCTTGATTCACTTGTTTTTTAATACGCATTTCTATTTTCTCATTGACTAAGTCAAAGCTCAATTTCATTTATCATGAGCATTGACTACACTTATCTACTTTTGCAGGTTCGACCTTACTCTAAAAAAGGCAACACATAAATGGAACAAGGAGAAATCTCAAGCACAAGATGCTCTGGAAAAGGTAATTATTAAAGGAACAAACAAATGTATCATTTACATTATGCACAAAAGGTCACCCTATGATCTTTATCCTCTCTTACATTCCTTGGTACAACTTCCAAAAATCTCCATTCGACATGATATCAAGTACAATCCTCATTCGGCACGTTATCGGTTATAACTCTCTTCAGCTCTCCACAAGGTATGTATTATGATCTACTTTATCCTATTGAATATTCATTCACCAGCATAAAGTGGGGGAAAATGTAGACACAAAACCACACACTTACTATGTACATCACATATATAATTATGTCACTATGTACATGATTCCTAAACAAGAAAGCTAGACATTAACAACACTTATTTTTCTTTGTATTTATATTATTTTATCTTCTTATACTTTTTTCTCCTTGGCTTTTATGGAACTATACCTTTACTTTTGGACATTAGACAATATGTGACCCCAACTCAACAATTCATATTCTATCCTCTGAGAATCACTAGGTAGTACTGCCCATTAGGGACAGGAGATGCACATGTGTTATTCTCCCCGTTGATACCTTTACTTTTGGACATTGGACAATAGGTGACCCAACTCAACACTTCATATTCTATCCTCTGAGAATCCTAGGTAGTACTTGCCCATTAGGGACAGGAGTGCACATGTGTTATTCTCCCCATTGGGTACTTTTATCCTTTTCACTCCTTTTCTCAAATTTGAAGTGTCACATCATTTTTTATCTTTTCTAAATTATAACCTATCACTTTGGGTTAGCTTTTTTAGCTGTTAGTGACAAAGTTCAAACAAAGGAATCATATGTTGCATGACTTACTATTATTAGTGGTTGGGTAATTTGGGCTATTACTTCTTGTTTACTACTTGGGGAAAAGAGCAACATTCAAGGACTGTATTTGGGCTACATCATTCACTGCATAGGAGGGGTTATTTCTTAATTTTATCTCACACATTCATCTTGGGGGAAAAGTAGTTATAGGCTCACTATCTTGGTGCAACTAGTATAAGGGAAACCTAGTTTTAAGGGACATTATTCTATCACACACACACACACACTAGAACTACATGGAGTATGAAATATAGTGGAACACTAGGTGATAATCACATTGGGGTGATTTTCGAAGGTCTGTTTGACTCAAGAATATACATTATTTGTTTCACCTAATGTTTACTTCATCCTTGTATGGGTAGTTAGGTTTTTTTTCAGGTTCAAGTGTGATAGTGAAACCCTACAATGAAACCAGAGTGATAGAGAGAAAGGAAGAAGACCCTATATGTCCTTGAAAATATCAAAAGTAGAGCATTTTCCATGACACTAGCATCCTGAGGAAGTCATGTTCCCATTGGGTGGTTCTTTTTGAAGGAGTTGTAGATCCCAATTTTCTAGGAAGAAGCACACTCAGTCCAGATCCAGTCTATTCCACTCATTTTCTATCCTATAATCAACCCAAATCTTCATATACAAGCTAAGTCACTCTTATCTCCCTATTGTACACACTTGTTTATATTTTTGCATGATAGATATTGTTTGATATTATTATATTTATTTGATCTCAATCCTCTAATAAAGATTTAATTATGTTAAATCATGAATATCACAACAAAATCATGGTTTTAAAGGTCAGATATTTAGAATTGATAAAACTCATATTGAACACAAGACCTCACTAGAATTGTAAACTATACTATTCTAGGATAGTCAATGTACTCTTTTAAGACCATCAAGTTATAATTTTGAAAATTTTCTCAAAATAAAAAAATTTATTTTGACAACGTTTAATCGTGTTTAAGTATTTGAAAAACTTGATCATAATTATGAAATCCTTTGTAGGTATATCATAAATTGATATCCTTCCTCTAAAATCTAATAGGAAAGCTAGGTCTACAAAATAGATAAGGATTTTTTTGGTCTTGCATTACAACAAATAAAAAATGAACTTCTTGATATTTAACAAGCCCATCAACAATATAAAATTTTACCAAAAGGTATCCACATAAATCACAACATAACTTTTGAGATATTAAGACTTTCTCATGGTGATCTTTGACCCATTATTTGTTACATCTCCAAACATCTTGTGTCTTTATAGTTATGCCTTTTTAGGTGAAAAATATTTTGAGGTAGATTGTTGTGTATGAATGGAGAATTATTTTGTAGCATACCATATTTCTTGAAAAACAAGTCAATGACTTAAATCCCTAATGAAGTGTTAAACTTCCTAATTAATGTAAGTCAACAAATTTTTAATGGTAATGAAGAGCATGTCCATGATGTAGGAACTTTCCATAGAGGTACCCTAGCCTTTGTAAAAGAGATCTTGATGATCCTATCCTTATTCTTATCCAATTCTAAGACCAAAGATAACCACATAATATTCATAAGTTGACAAATAATGGATTGGAAAACTAATAAATAAGACTATAAAACCATTGGGCACTAAACAAGGATCAGAAGGGTCCATACAAAAAAACTTCATAACTGTAGAATCAAAATTCTAAACATAGCATGAACATACATACAAAGTTTATAGGGGACTAGAACACCAAATTTACATTTCTCAGGAATGAAATGCAAGGAGAGCATGGAGAAGAGAGATGAGAGATTTGTGTGTAGTCACTCAACCTCCCTCAAAGAATAACACATACTCTTAAATATCCTCACTTGTCAAGAAATTCTTATGCTCCTTATCCTCATAATGTGTTGCAACATGCATACAAACTCATGATATCTCATAACATTAGTACAACTCCTTATAACCTACTGTGTAACCCCAAAATATCTCACAATACATCAATTTTTTTTTACTTTTTTAAAGTCTTGTACAACATTATTACCTTATTGTGTTTGATGTTAAAGCATTGTTTCACATAGTACCGTGCTTACAACATTATTGCCTTATATTTTTTGATGTTTTTAAATTTTTACACTAATAAGTCACAACACCCACACCTTCTGCAATCTTACACACTTCTTCAAATTCATAATTATTGCAGTATTGCACCAACCTAACTCACAACATTCACATTTTCTTTAATATCGATCACCACCTCACAACATTCATAGCCATGTAGAACACCTCAAAGAATTGTGGCACCCTCACATACTTGCACATTTCGGCACCCTCACACACTTACACCTTAATTATTTTCACATCAATTTCTTCCATAGATTTGCATAAGACCAAAATAACCCACACTCACTTATCATAATCTTTCTACCATGTGGCGTATTCCCCATTCTTATCATGTTATAGCATCTCGCCAATATGCCACATATCGGATCACATTCTCCATAGAAGATGAAGATATTCATAAATTTCTCTTATGAAACTATTTCTAGTTATAACTAGTTAATTTTTAATCACATTTGTGTTTGTGTGGGTGTGTGTATTTTAAACGCTTTCTCTATCTAACAACCTATGCAATTAAATTTCATTCGACCTTAAATCCAAGAGGATACATACATAGTTTGGCTACAAGATAATTAGCATGTCTTTTGTATCTAACTCCAAACACATATGTAGCTCTATATTATTCCATTAGTCTAGGTACACCAATGAGGATACATTTCCTTTTTGTCACAAGAGCTTGTACTTTTAGTCTTACCAGTTAATTGTATACAGGTGCACTTTCCCAATTATAATATTTAGTACAAGTTTTATTTTTTCATATTAAAACTTTTTCATTCAATTGTGTTGATAGATTAACATAATTTAATCCATAAAGCACATTACCTAGCCAACTTCTTGTCTCTGGGTAAGGAATTATCCTTAAAAATAAGACCCTGGCCCATGTGGTGTACATCATTGACATCATATGATAACTCTTTCAAGTTTACGTAAGCAAGTGAGCACAACAAAAGAAATGACAAGATTTTGGCTCTATTTTGATCTACCCCAAAGAATAACATGGCAAGACAAGGATGGATGATGTCAAGTTGACCTATCCACTTAGCTCAATAAGCACATCCGCTTCTTTCTCACAACTCACTCATTAGAAATTTCAACATCATGCCCTTAACCTAAAAGGTCTAAGTGAATCTTAAGGCATGGATGATATTTGATGCCAAGAATTTTAAATTTGATTTCCTACATTTTATGAATGTCAAACATTTTAAGTAGGAATTTTTAAATAATGAATGGTTCAAAAAAATGAAAACAATAAAAATAACAAATTAATACAAACCCCCAATGGAATTGTATTGAATAATAAATAAATCAATGACCCACATCCATTCTAGTGTCATTATATATCCTTGGCCAAATATGTAAAAGTGAAATATCTATTGTGGTGTAAGGGCTAGGGTGTTTCCTCTCAATGAGGGAATTCTAATATCTATATGAATATAAATATATCAATATAATTTATATGTGGATGAATCAAATCTATATAAAATTTATATTTTAAAATGGCAGTTATGTCTTAAATCTATAAGTTGAAATTGATAATCATGAAAAATATTGTTCGACTAAAATATAACAAACATACAAATAGGTACCAAATCAAAATACTTAATAACTTCAAAAAAGATAATGATATATTTATGTATATAAATACAATTTATATATAGATCAATATTAAAATTGACAACTATATTTTAAATATATAAATCAATATATATGTTTTGAAAATTTATAATTATTGCATTGATAAAATATGAAAAACATGTAAATGACTCTCAAATTTAAAAACATGCCTGCTATTGATTTGAATTATTAATGCCTATCAAATCAAAAACTTGTTGACAACTTAACTCTTTCAAATGACTGTAAATTTTAATATTTACGCCGAAGGCGTTCCCCCTATGTGAAAGGCCTCTCCGGTCGGTCATGACATTAGGTTAAATTTGACGGTTTGACGGGTGTTTTGATGTTTTTCCAGTTTTTAACTGTAAAATACAACTAGATACATAAAGACTTCTGTTTTCAATGCAGTTGTGGTAATGTTACCATTTTTACCGTGCATTGGTGCCATGTTATGTTAAAGGCTCTTGTCGGTCGGTTGCATGCTTTGAACGAGCGCTTTTTTAAAAATTCGCGAAAGGATTTGTTAGTTGGCCGCCCCCACCTCCCTGACATTTCGCTTTAAATTTTGTCAAGCAGCTGTGGCTAGGTGAACATAGAAAACACCACACACGTGCAGTATGGTTTTTTCCTATAGTTAGTTGAATATTATCGCAGCGGCCAGGTATGTTTTCAGTCTTATTTCCACATTTTCACCATATTCTTTGAGAAATTGTGTTGATTAAAAGTTTGGTAATGGTATAGCTCAATTTTAAATAAATTCATTTCCAGTCGCAGGCTGGGGTTTATTCAACTTTATTTTTTTGGGGGGAAATTCGTGTGCTCGTTTTTTTTTGTTTTTTTAGGGAAAGTGTCTATGCTCAATTTTGACGAATAAGGAGGAATCACTTTCTTCTAAAATACAATTTATCATTTTTCTTGTATTACTTAAGAAAAGGAAAAAAGAATCACTCAATTTTATAAGTTGAGAAATGTCCGCAACTATTTTTCATATTGAAGTTTGGGACTTATACTCATTTGATGGTAGTATGCTTTTAGGTCATCCTCATGGAAATCACCTTCACCTTGCCCTTGGTCCTGGCTTGCTCCCAATGAAAATTTTAATTGGCAGAAATAAAAAGTTGGCAGTCTCTCATAAGAGAGCGACTACAAAATCTAAATCTAAGATAGTCGTAAGTCGTTAAAGTAAGCACAATTGTGTTGGTGAAACGAGTTCTATAGTTTTGGGGGTTAGTTGTCCACATTACCATTGTCTAATTGATCTGTTGAGTACTTTGTAGGCTAGTGACTTGGTGTATGCAACATTAGTGGAAACTATTTTGGTCCTAAATTTCTATTTAGCTATGGGGATGGGTTATATAGTCTTATGGGTTGATTGAACTACGCTTCTAAAACTGATAGGTGTTTGAAATTTTTGCATTTACTTTTTGTTAGAAAAATAAAGGAAACTGATTCACCTAAAAACGAGTAAGAACAAAGCTAATATTTGTTAAAAGATTGTGGAGGAAAAATGAGACACTATAATATTAATAATCAAACCAAAAGCTTGTTGTAGTGGTGCAAAGAATTAAACATGCCCGCAAAAGCCATATTTATGTAAGTTAACCTCATGTTTCATAATTTACCAAAACCTCTTAAAAACATGTTATTTAGTATTTCTTGGGGTATATCACAAGATTTATACCATACAACTGTATACTACACATCATTACAAATTTCTATCCCACAATCAGGTTCAATTTATTGTATTATTTCTAACACTTCATGTAGTGCCCACTCCTCTTCGACATTGTTTCATCTTGATATTGATACTGTTGGATTGATATTCAGACATTTTGATTTTGAAACATTGATCAGTAGATGATATATTTCACTGATATTTGGACTATTGACATTATGATGTTTAAGTTTTATTATGATGCACTAGATAGTGATGTTAGACAATTCGATATATGTTGATATTCATGATGTGGATTTTATATTGACACGTTATGTTTTGGAATGTTTTGAGTAGAATTGTAATCTCATGGATGTTAGGGTTGGATTTGATAAATTGATGGATAATAGAATTGCTAATGACAAATGATGAATATTGATTTTATATGTATATTGTCTCGATGTTGTTAATACAGTCGAAAAGTCAGAGAGGTATTTTGTTATGTGCAAGACTTTTATCACATACATCGAAGGGGATAGGGGACCAACCACGGAAGGATGTCGGGTGTTGAGCAACGATGCCAAATTTGACAACTTGTGTAATGTTGTTTAGTGTGTGTTTTGCATGTCTAGTTTGGAGGTCTCCCATGGGGGGTGACTTCACATATGTGGCCATGGGGTGAATTATTTTCTCTTTCTTTAAATTTTTGTATATACTTTGTTTATGATTTGTGTATTTAAAATTTGGAAATTCTTGTCACTTTATTAGCATGTGTAAATATGTCTTAATTAAGCTTAACTCTTCTTATTTTAGTCAACCAAATTAGGGATGTGACAAATAGTTATGATGGGATTTGGTGGTCCTTGTTGTAAGTAAACTTTATGTTGATTTGTGAGTGTTTTACTCCACTCCAACTTCAAAATTCGGATTTTGACTTGGGGGGCATTTTTGGAGGCTTGTGGGACAAGCAAGGTTTGTCCCATGCCTCTTAAATTTACCCAACAACCCTACCTATGGGTTGAGAAACTTATTTTTGACTTTTTTGTCTATTTTTGAGTCTAAAAGAGGGAAAATTATTGCACTTTTATTTCGACCCCAATTTATTAGGTCTTTTGAAAGCGTGGTGTGCAAGTTTTGAGCCATGTGGGTTGTTATAGTCCTTGTATGTGCATTGATTTTCTTGGTCTTGGTGTGTTGACTTGAGTGTGGGAATGGAGGAATGATGAAGTAGCATCCTACATGGAGCCACCTCATCATCCTCACATTCCATTTCTATTTATTGATGATTTTTGGTTGGAATGGGGGTTACTTGCTCATCTTGCTTCTTGCGCACTTTTGGATTTTGGAACTTGTTGGAGTGCTTTTGGGATTGTTTGGCTTGGAATTGAAAGAGAAATGTGAATTTTATTGGATCTTGATGGAGAGGTAAGCTCTCCGCCCTTGTTATTATGTTATTTTGCTTGTTTGTATGCAATGTTGTGCTTATTAAAATTTTTGTTTTGTCTTGTGAATGCGTTTGTGTGTTGGTTGGGAAGTAGACCTTAATTGGGTGTGGGAGAAGGGCATGAGAGTCTTACCTATGGGGAGTGAAAATGAATTCATAGTTTTGTTGCATGCTTGCAAGGGAGAGATAAAGAATTTGTGATGATCTTTTTGTGCACTTGGAGGCTTACGGTAAGACTCTCGCTTCACTTGGGAGGCATAAGGAGGTGGTTTCCCATAGCCATTGCTCTTCTTGGTTTGATTCTCAAACCTTTGTATTGTTATGAATTTGTACACATGTTGGATATGTTATCTTGGTTGAGTTTGAATGTCTTGTATGTTTTGTTGTGAAGCCACTTTGTTGAAAGTTGTCATTGTTGCTCAATACCCCTCATGGTTATTTGGTTGGGGCTTGGGGGCCATTAAAGGGATGAATTATCCTCTTAATGGATTTAAGGTTGGGCGGAGAGCGTTGCCTACTACCCCTTCCTTATTTTGTGATCCCATTGTGAAGAGAACATGCATATTGAAGACTTGAAATTTGGCTTGTTGATTGCCTTGTTGTAAATTATTCATTTTTCTATACTTCCCACTTGAGTGGATGATTGTAACTTGTAAGCTTGAAGAAAGTTGTATCTTCATTTGGAAACCTTCATAGATTGTAAACTTTTCTATGAGTGTGTGCATGAGAAATGTGTGTTTTAAAATGTGATAGTTTTGGTGAAAGGAAATTGCTTAGCTTACATTACTTTGGTGAAGTGGAAGATTTGAAATAATTGAAATGATAATGCATCTCTCTTAATGGAAGTTATTTTATTATTGCAAAGTTTTATAGGCTTCATTTTAAAAGAAATAAGTATCTTGTTGGATTGCACTTATTTTGTGAAATAGAATGGCTATTCTTGTTTCCTTAAATGAAAGTAAATTTAAGTATCCATACTAGAGATGCATTGTTAAACAAGTTGTAGGAAGGAAGATAGTTGTTAAAATTTCTTGAATAAGCAATCTTATTAGTCTGTTTAATTATAATTTTTTTTATAGAAATGAGTAGAAATTATTGTAATTTTTGCCTTGTCTTGTCTATCCTAAATGACTTAATATTGATTTTTTTTCTTTATAAATCAAAATTATAAGAATATATATACATTTATAATTAAAAATATATTTAAAAATATATTTAATTATATAAATTTATTATTAAATTTATATATATTATAAATATTTTTAATTATAATAAGATCACTATTTTTTTTGTGGTATGGTCGGTTGGCTATTATTGTTTGTATTTGGGTAGTGGGTTGGGGGAGGGGTCACCGTCCCCACCCTAACCCACCAACTTATTAATTTTAATAACTATAGGGTGGGGGCCGAGCCTCCACCAAACTAAAACACTTCCTTTGTTTTATCCACCACATTTTTTTCTTGGTCGGCCATTCTTACAGGCGCTACAACTTTAATCCGCGGCCATCGTATTATATATATAACCTAGATTGTATTATTTCAGGTTTTTCTTATTTAAGAAATTTGTATATATATATATTTATGTATACACACACACAAGTGTGTATATATATATATATATATATACTTTCTTTGTTTTGGAAATAAATACACAAATACATATACTTATAGAAATAAAAGAATGTATATAATGCAAAACAAAACTAGATCTTTTGGGGGCAAATGTAATATACCCAAATGGGTCTTTGAATAAAACTTTCAACAAGTAATGAGATTTACAACTAAACCCTAGAATAGGGTAGAATAGAAATGAAATAAAAATGAAGTTGGGGTTATGTATATCCATCCTAAGCTTGATCCTCCTCATCCATGGCTTCCTCCTCTTCATCCTTCCCTTAACAAAACCAAAATGAAGAAATGAGTGAAAGAAACGAATAAAAGTCTTCCTTAGCGATTTTAGGGTTGAATTGAAATTTCTTCATCCAATGGCCTAGATTGGATTCATCCAATGGCCCAAATTGTCTCCTATAATTGTTAGGTGGGGGTTGGTGAGATGATCATTTGATCACATGGGCTTTGTGTTGAATATGGCCACTTGTGTGGGTTGAAAGTAATTTAAAATTTAGCTTTTCCTTTTGAATTATTTCCTTTATTACTTCAAAATTAATTAGACCATGACCTAGGGGAATTTAATTAAACCCTCTTCCTTAATAGTTTAGACCCCTTTTATTGGAAAATTAAATTAATAGCCTTGTGTAAATAAAAAGGTTATTTTAGACTTGGACTTTAATTATTAAATTATTGCATGACTTTAGAAACTATGTATTAAATTAATTTAGGATTAATTGAATACAATATTTTAAACCTAACCATAGATTAAAGCCATTCCTTTATTTAATAATATTATTTAAGTAATTTTGTGGTGACTGTTTGAAACCGAAGGTCAACCTTATCGTCGCCTTCATTCCCTTTAACAAAAAAAAATCCCATAATTTTCTATTATAACATTTGTTTGGTTTTGGGTTTCGTGTGCAATTTTTTTGGGTCTTACACTTCATAGCTATGCATTTTGTGGACTTAAAATTAACTCAAGGCTTCTTATCATAACTGCATGGTCGAACTATCAGAATGATGGGAGTGTTTTCAACAAAAGTTGAGGAGATTTCTCGCTCTGCAAAGTTTGACGAGAGGATAACAAGTTTTCTTGAGGAAGAGAGGGGAGCAAAGAAACTTCGGGCAAATGGACCCGAGATTCCGAGGGAATTACCCAAAGGGTCTTATATTTTATGTGATTTTCGTACCCTTCAGCTTCTTGGAATTGAGGTGGGTACGATATGTATAAAATTTGTTATTTTGTCTTGTTGATCATCTAGGCATTTACATCATGTTTGTGAGAATCACTTTGGAGCACCTATGCTTTACAACTTATCGATAACATTAGCACATGCAAATAAACCATGTTGTCATTTACTTAAATTTACCTTTCTTCAATCCAAATCTTAAGCAAACATATTCCTTTGTCGTTGTATGGATTTTTCCTCTGGATAATTAAACCTTGTATACCCCACCCAAGTTGGGTTGTATTTTAGCTCTTTAACTAAGGTTGTCTATACGTATGGTGACATAACGTGCATGTTTAATAAAGAGAATTGATAAAAAAATAAAATTGGAGTGCCATTTATTTATGTTTTTTAGGGATTGTTGAAAATGATCGGATGAGATGTTTAAATGAATCTTGCTATTCAGATGGATACTCCTGACAGTGAGAAAAGGCCCTATGTAACTAGCTTTGCTATTCATTTAATTCATGATTTTCACTTTGCAGTTAAACCCTCATGTAGTAAAGGTACTAGCAATTATGCACAGACTTGTCAGTGATCTGGGCATAGTTGATATCATGAATAAGGTATGTTAATGAAATTTGCTTGCATAAAGTATGTTTATAGTCTGAATTTATCCTTTCTTTTTTCTTCTTTTGTCATTATGTGATTTACATCTGTGGTAATATTGTGTCTTCTTTGAACCATGTTCTTTTTGCAGCATCACTGACGTGTAGGAATCATGACAGAGATGACACCAAAAGGTTATGATGTGGGGATCAACCCAAAAAAGGTTATGAAAGGTTTTTGATCTGCCAGAATATTTTTTGTGAATTGTGATTAATAGGTTATAGATAAATATATTTTCTTTCTCTGCTTCCTCTATTCTATTTTGTAGCGCCCCTTAACAACTAACTTTTAAAATTATCTTTACAATTTGATGAAATGTACACATGATCTGTACGAAATGCTTATACAACTCTAAAACCCTCACTTTGTAATGTAGGGTATATTTCCATTGCTAAATTATGCCAAAATTGAGGGTTATCTATTCAATCAAAATTAATCCCAAATTCAATATTTTATTCGATTTTAACATTGTAATCATTTCAATAGAAATTCTTATGGATTGCCTATTGGGGAATCTTGAGCCAAAATCAAAATGGATTACTATATAGGTCACAACGGGCATAAAATATTTAGATTCAACGCATTTCTACTACTTGAGTTCATCTTATTGTACTTCACAGATTCATCTTTAATCTGACATGATTTCATTTTATATTTGCTACAGTTGTTGAGAAGTGAAACACTTGAAAAGAGGTTATTAGATAACGAGAATATGAGAGAAGAGACAATAGATTCCGTTATAAATGAATTCTTGGAGGACATTAAGAATCGTGTGAATTTGAAAGAAAACAAATGGCTGCATTTGTTCCCAACGTATTCTGTGTCGAAGGTGGCAATGAATGCATATACTTGGATGTTGGCAAGAGAGATGCAAGGAAAGTTCTTTGTAAACAATCTACATTTGAGATTTGTACAAACGGAGATGAAATTTGGTTCAGGTGATATTTCACCGGTAGAAGGGACTGAGAACGGGGTGAGGGTGGCTTTGTTTCCACCAGGCAGGGCATCTGGTCAATTCTTTCTTGAAAAACAATTCTTGGGCTTCTGAGCATTGCAGCTTGTTACCAAACATATTATCCTCCAACAATAATGTTGTTGAATAAGTTTGAAGATATCTATTACCTTTCTTCTTCTTTTCCTAGCTATATTGACATTCAAGTTTGTTTGGTTTTCTATTTGTGAGTTTCAAGATTCTATTAATTTATGGTATGGCTAATTCCATTATGCATATATAAAAGCTGAAGTATGAACTACCTATGGTCATATATAAATGCTAAACTATGAACCATTATAAAAAGAATTATCTTCATATGTTACCTGACATTTCTCAATCAACCCACAATCAACAGAGAGTTTTGATCAGTTTTTATTGGTGACAAAAATGTTGCCTACATGGTTGTTGTTGAAGGCTGGGCAAAGGTACATTTTGTCCACTTCTAAAATCAAAATCAGAAAAACTTTTGAACTATTTTTCATATGTGTAAATCCTCATCAGTATAGAAATCCAGTTAATGAAATTAATGTCTCCTCACATAATTTGTTTTCTCATAAGTTTTTTTGTAGCACGAGTATCTTTGTTCCAGCGGTTTAATGACAATTTAGTTAAATTTATTTCACTCTAACTTCAGCTTAAATGTATACAAATAGAGATACATTGGTGCATATAGACTATAAGTTAAACCCAAATTGCTCCGAATCCTTGGATTTCTCTTTACAAATTGTCTGGACTCGCAGTGGATTATTTATTGCATCTTTCCGACAAATTTGATTCCCTGTATGCCCTCATCTCTTGAAGTATTTTTGCCATGCATTGCTGATAAAAGTCCCTATCCTCTGTCTTGTAGTGATCCATTACCACCCATATTGCAGCAGCCCCTGCTAGGATCATCTTGGTTTCACGTATTTACACAGCGAGTTCGTTTCTGTAAGGCAATAGTGGAGTTGGGATCCTCTGATTCCACCTTGAAGTTGTCCTTTTTCCCTTCTTCAACATTTATTTCAAAGCAGTTTTAGAATCATTTCCATTATTTGACAAAGCCTCTTCTTTTTCCTGTTCTTTTTTCTCCCTTAGTCTCTATGTCATTTTGATTAAATTAATGACACTTTCAAATTCTGCAATTAAAAGTCATGTACTTTAAAATCTTCTTTACCACTTTTCTGAATTAGGATCAAGTCCTTTGGTGTGGTAAGTTGTACCAAAAATCTTCTTGATTTGGGAGAAAATGCAAGGATTTGTACCATTCTGATACGTTGTGTGATTTGATTAAGTTTTAACTTCATTCAATATTAAATTTTAAACTGAACTTTTCAATGGCCAGGAATATGGTGATGGGGAGAACATTTTTGTCTCTTTGTTTTGCCCTACTTTGAATATTCTCCCTTTGCTTGTTCCTTTCTTTTTGTTTTTATGTGTGATTTTTTTTTATACAATGAGGATTTGCAAGTTCAGATTGTTTTAGAAGGTGTTGATAAATTTAGTAACTTAATTGGTTTAGTGCATTACCCTGATGGTGATGTTGCAAAGGATCTTGCTTTAGAACTTGTAGAAAATGTAAGTAATTCTTAGTGATGTAGATATTTTGAAGTTTAATCTCTAAATTGATATTGCCATATTATGGTGATGCCATCTCCAGAGTGTTTTATTCTGAGTTGCTGATGCTTCACATTATTTACTATTTTTCAGTTAATTGTCTGGTGACCTTAATTCTTGAGGATTATCCCATATCTATCTTCCCTTTTCATCTGCTGGATTGAAGTCCATAAAATTGAACATGCTTTTTGTGCAGAAAACAAATAATACCCATGAAGATAAGAGATTTATGCGAAGTTGGAGAAATCATCTTTGGAGATGAAGGTAATAGGGTATATTCCAGCTAAGTTGTATTGGATGATGTGAAACAGAAGGAATTACTCTACTACTATAGTGAGAGGTTGACAATTGCATTTGGGTTGTTCAATTCACATCCCCAAGAACAACTATTAGCACTGTATGTGGATTGATAAACACGCCCCCTGGAACAAATATTAGCATTGTAGAGGGGACAAAATAATTAGGTTTAATTTTCTGTTTTTGAGCACTTGAAGAGCTATTTGTCCTATTAAGTTCTTCAAAAAGTGGTCATTGTGGTGCGAATTACAAGAAATCTCCCCCAATATTTCGGCGTTCACATCGTACATTTCACATACAATTGCTAGTTTATTTACTACCATAAAGGGCAACATAATTGTGGATACATACTAATAGAGGGAGTTTTAATAACATATGGCATGTCTCATATGTGTTAATGTCATGGTTAATAATGGTTTTTGTGAAGAATTTACTATATGCAACCACTTCAAGGCTTTGGATCTCGATAATTATGATAAGTATATGGTTGTAGATTTTATGTTTTATACTTTTTACTAGTACTTTGTCATATACTTCAACACAAGATAGTAACCACTATCGACACACTAGATTGAAAGTATATTTGAGTTGTGGATGTTTACTTTGGCATCATTACAGGATAACATGTGTTTTTGGTTGTCTTTGTCATCAATGAAAATGGTTGAAGTGTCTTGTAATGGTCATGGGGATTTATATTTGCACTATAGAGTTATTCCCTTTCTCTTTAAGCATGCGGCTTCAATACATTTGGTATGATTATGAACATGGTTTTTAAGTTGCTCATTATCCTTAAAGAACATTTAATGTAAGTATTTCATTTATTACTTGATGAGTGGTGATCATACGTGGATTTTCAAGACTTGAGCAGTGAATTATGGAGTTATTATTGGCAGTTCTTTTTAGGTTCCAACATATCACATAATATTTGAAGAAACTGTTAGATGCATTTACTTGAAGAGTGTTCATCCAATCCAATGTGTATATGTTTGGGGTGTTTTTTAGCTAGAGAAATCCACGAATAAGTGGAAATCTACTTTATTACCATTCATACATGTTTAACAAAATTAAATTCAAATTTATTTTTTAATGATAGTTATAGATTTACTGAGATCAATCAAAGAAAAATTAAATACTCTTACCTATACCAACAATTTTTTCTCTGGAGATGTTATTCAAGTATTTATTCACTAGAGATTGTGAATATTCTATTAATGCATGATGATAAAATTGAGGATATGTAATTAGGTTTTGATAATTCCATCAACGTCTACTGAATGAAATTGGTAAAGGGTTGATTGACGTTATGTTGTGTGAATATGGACATTTGGTATCGGATCTCAATGTGAAAAATAATTTTAGGAATCCAAATCATGTGATCATTTATGTTAGTTCATTTCTACACTTGTACCAACACGACCTTGGGCCTTCGAGATTAAATTCAAAAAGAATTTTATTTATTATATAATATGTGCCCTAGGCAAGTATTTAAGATGTTGGCACAAGCTTGAATTTGTTGTTGATAAGTTATCTTCAATGTTTTTGTTTGTAATGATCTGTAAATTACCTCTTTAAACAATAAATAGATCATGTTCTAGTGATAAAGAATGAAAAATTGAATAAGTTCCTTTTAACCAATATAATGTTCCTTAAAAATTCACAAAATACTGCAAATTTGAGGGATAGAAGACAAAGGAGACACGAGATTTATCCTGGAGAAACCCAATGTGGAAAAAAAATCCATCTGGGTAAGTAAATTTCTTCCTTTCCACTATGTAATTATCCAAAAAAATATAATTCTACTTCCAAAAGATGAACTTCAACAAGGATTCGAAACTCCCTCTAGTTGCATTTTATTTCTTACAAGCCTTAGCAATGAAGAACTCAATCTGCAAATGAGTAAAGAAAAGAAAGAAACTCCAACTTGTCATCTTTGCTCACACTTGAATTCACTCAAAATACCTTGCTTGGATGCATAAATGAACTTGTATTTATAGTTTCTCTTCCCACAGATGGAGAGGAAATGCAATTGGAAATCCCAACCATTCTGTGGAAGTTCAATCGATTTTCAACTGCTGGGAACATTCCACATGTTTGTAGGAGTTGTCAGGGAACAGGACCACCGATGACTGCAGAGTCGCAGTTGCCCACAGTCAGTCCCTACAGGTTACGGTTGTGCCACAACGATGGTGTACACTATTCGTCCGCTGCTATAAAAAAGTGGTGGTTGCTATCACTGTCACATAAGTTCTATCAACCGCCAATAGAATCACAATAATGGCCTTTTTCTATCATTTGAAGGTGTCTAGATCACCATCAGCCTGAACTTAACCATTTCCAGAATTAATGAACATGTTGAGTATATGCACTTCAAGTTTCAATAAGGAAAATACATAGAATTGGGCACTTCCAGATCCATTTTTGGATCATACCTCCCCAATTTGAGGCTTTTAAGTCCCTAAAAGCTTCAAGGACTAATGAGGTGAGGAAATTTTTCCCCACATCTTCTCTAGAATACCACTTGGCTTTGGTAGGTAATTGGCCTTTCAACCCAATCAACCACAAGTCCTATCACTCCTCATTATGTGTTTTCCTCTCTTTCCTACTGTAATACCACATCTTCCTCCAATTCCAACTGATTTTTCTGAGAGCAAGATCCTCAATGGATGGTAACAAAAATCCCTCTTCTTCCTTATCCAACATGGATGGATCAAAGAGACATAAATTATCAACATTTTGAACTGAATATATTATCATATAAGGAGGAAAATATAAGATAAATGTAATATTACCCATTTGTTCCATAATTTCAAATGGGCCATATCGAAGAGGCTTGAGTTTTTTGGATTTTCTCTAGTAGCCTTTCTCTACTCAAGTACAACCATACCTTGTCACCAACAAGGAAATAATGCTCAGTTCTATGTTGATCATGTCTTGCTTTGTACTTGGCTTGTGACTCTTTCAACCTCTCCTGTACCTGGAGGTGTATTTGCTGATTTTTCTCAATGAACTGCTTCAACTTTGTGGGTCTTCCATATCCATCATTTTTCCATTTTGCACTCTTAGGAAAATAACAACACAAAACTCATAACAACATCAAATGCACTCTTAGGAAAATAAACAAAACATGTCTCGAAAAGGAGTCTTATTAGTAGAAGCATGAACTATCCCTGTTATAATGAATGTTGGATATATACCAAATTCTCATCCCAAGTCCCAGGATGTTTCTTGTTGTACCCTCTCAAGAGTTGGACCAAGATACATTTTACCACTTTTGTTTACCCATTTGTATATGAATGAAATTAAGTAGACCTCTTCAACTTAGTATCCATATTTTCCCACAATGTAGACCAAAATTTCCTGATAAATTGTGAATCCCTATCTAATACAATAGAATCAGGTAAAACCAAAATGAACCCACACATTAGCAAAAAATAACTCAATTAACATCACTGTATTTAATGGTCTTCTTGTGAGAAATGAGAATACACATTTTACTAAATTGGTCCACTACCAAAAAGATGTAATCATGCCCTTTCTTGGAAGTAGGAAAACCACCCAAAAAATCCATGGAGATTTTTTCCCATAGCCAGGAAGGAACTGGTAATGGGCATATATAAACCCAAATTTCTATTACTAGGCTTGATTGTACTACATAAAACACAACCTCTGATGAATTTAACAACTTATGCTTACCTGTTTGGCCAATAAACATACCTCTATAAGTGTGTTACAGTCTTTATCGCACCAAAGTGACCAAACACCTTAGAAGTGTGTACTTCCCTCTTCAACTGAACTCTTGGAAGTTTCTCTTTCTTGTAGAGTAACCCATCCTGGAAGTAGTATTCTCCCCTAGGTGCAAAGCCCTCACTTAGAGGTTTATGTTGAAAGATCTCTCCAAAATATGGACCATGCTCTTACCTTTTTTATATGCTTCACACACAAAAGGCTCAAGAAGAGTTTAATTATCCATAGCTAAAAGTAAAGGAGGTCTAGATAACATATCAGCTAACTTTTTAGTCACACCTTTCTTATATTTTATAATCATATGGAACTATTTAAAAAAAAATCCATCCATTTATAGTGTCTAGCATGTTGAAGTTTATTTTAAGCCTACAAATATTGAAGAGGTTGGTGATCCATGTGTGTATGATAGTTTTCTTTACCCATCAGATAATGTTTCCATTTCTTGATTGCGATTGCATAAGAGCATACAATTCCTTATCATATGTACAATAATTCAAAACTATATCCATGAAAACAATTCAGAATGATAACATATAGGCCTACCTCCTTGAAGTAGGACAACCCCCATAGCATAGTCACTGGCATTAGTTTTTCCACTTCGAAAGGCAATTGTAAGTTAGGTAATGCCAAAACTGGAGCATGACTAATCTTGTATTTAAATGACTCAAAAGCATTCTGTTGTTTCTTACCCCAATAAAAACATTACCACTTGTTGTCACTAAATGTAGCAGCATTGTTATGGAAGAGAAGTTCTTGTTAAGATTCCTTAAATACTAAACTACACCATAAAATGCTTAGTCTCGATGAAACTAGACGGTGTAGGCTAATTCGGAATGGCCTCTATCTTAGTTGGATCAATCCTTAACTCTCCGTATCCAACCACATGCCCCATAAAAGACAAGAAATTGTTGAAGCAAACACACTTCTTCTCATTCAACATTATTTGTTTCTCCTTTAGTACTTGCAAAACTTGATGCAAATGGTTAATATACTCTTCAAAAGTTTTGCTAAAAACTAGGTCTAAGTACATAATGACAAAGGAATCAATAAAGGGTCTCATTATCTCATTCATCAACATCATTAAGTCAGTTGGTGCATTGTATAGCCCAAAGTAATATCAACCATTCATATAACCCTTGCCTAGTCTTGAAAGTTGTTTTCCAGATGTCCTCTTCTTTGATCCGCACTTGGTGATACCCATATTTATAATCAAGCTTAGTAAAATATTTAGCATGTTGTACTTGATCCAAAAAATCATCAATACGAGGAAGAGGGTACCTATTTTTTTATGGTTATTTTATTTAATGATCTATAATCAACACACATCCTCCATGAACCATTTTTATTAGGTACTAAAACAATAGGAGAACCACATGGAGAAGTGTTAGGATGGATTATACATTACTTAATCAAATATTGTACCTAATTTTTCACCTCATTGGCATCCTTCAAAGACTTCTTGTATAATCCCAAGTTTAGAAGTGGACTATCGGGTAGCGAATGTATCTCATGCTCAATTGGCCTAATCGGGGGCAGCCCCATAAGCTCTTGGAAAACTTACCTGAACTATTGAATCAACTCTTTCATCTACATCTGTTCCTTGTTAGAAAACACGTTACAAGTGGTTTTAGATGCAATAACATCATCTTCTATGGCATATCCTCTCAAAATAAGTAATGCAAATTTCCCACTAGCATTAATAAGCTTCTTATCTTTCAGTGGACACTTACCAAAGAGATCTTTGAGTCTCATGTAAAGGCTGAAATGGGGTATCTCTTACCATCCTTCACCAAGCGGTATTGGTTGGCTCTTCTCATGAAGATGGCATCCTTAATATACAAGTATGGACTGCCAAACACTACACCACACACATCAAGCGGAACAACATCCAAAGTAACTTCATCAATGAACTTCTTATCAATACCAAATGTAATTTTACATTGTTTGGTAACCTTGATGTCTATGCCTTTCTTCACCCAACCCAATGAATACAGACTTAGATGATTGTAAGTTTTCAGCTTTATCTTGTCCACCAACTCTTTACTAACCAATTTATCTTGATAACAAGTATAAAAAAGAGCATCCACTTTAGTTTTCTTCACTTGAATTTTTATATGAAAAATCTTGGTAAACTCATTTTCTTGAACAACACTATTACGACCCAAACATACCTCTCTTCGAATGAAGGTACAACACATTGTCTCATCCACCACTTCACTGCAAAATACTTCCTCTCATTGGAGGGTATCCAAGGCCTTATTTTTATTCTTCTTATTCTTGAAGGGATTTAATTCTAGGTGGAGCTTCCAACATTTTTCCTATGAATGAGTGTCAACATTACAAGGACCATAATGAATTTTAGTATCCTTCTTAGAAATGGAAGTATCATTCTTCTTACCTTTCCCTTTTCCTTGTTCCTTTTGCTTAGTGTTACCTTGTTTTTTTAAGCATGTTGAGAGGTAGATGAACTCTTTTTCTTTTCCATCTCTAGATAGTGGGCTTCAAAACGAGCCTCATCTACATTCACCTGCTTGGCCAAGATAACTAGTCTCCTCAAGTGGCTATAGAGTCCACCAATGTACTTCATCAATATGTCCTTAGATCCACTACATCTTTACCCATTTGGACAATTTTCTTCCGGAACTCACTGGTGTACTCTTGCACATTTTGGCCTTACTTCTGCCTGAGATATTGCCAATACATGGACCTCTCTTCCTCATAATGAAAAATAGGATAGAATTGTTTTTTATTAGTTTCTTAAATTCATCCCACTTAGTAATAGGAGGAATCTTCTTAAAAACCAAAGAATGAACATAGATTTCAAACCAAGTTAAAGCATGATTGGTTAATTTTAACCTAGAAAATGAAATTTATTGAATCTCATTGATTTGATGCAAACTAAAATATACCTCAAGTTGAGCTAGCCAATGGTCTAGCTTCTCGAAATTCACATCTCCATCATAAGGTTAAATCTCTATCGTTGCCTCTACTTTGAATGAAGGAGTAAGGTTGACATGGGGATGTTTTTCCTCATGCTCATGAGTATCTTCTTTACAGCCTCCTAGTGCCTCTTTTGGAACACCAATCTTCTCCATGAGCAATCCCATGATGAACTCTAATTTCCCCATAGACAAGGAAATGCTACCCACATCTTTGGACATACTTTCCACATTCTCCTCCAACTTGTAGAAATGTTCCTCTTCAGTCTCACCTGCATCTTCTCTATGAGCCATGTCTCATATTCCTTGCTTCCACTTTTTGGTGGAGATCTCTGCTTCAAAAGGAATGAAGATACCTTCACCACTTTCACTTCCTTTTTGGGTAAGGGGCATTTAACTGAAAAATGTCAACGCAAGTTAAACCACACAAAAACAAGGTTGCGCAACCACCACTATGTGAAGAGCGGTAGTTGCATTAGTGTATCATAGTCATCAATAGAACAAAACAATAATTGTCTTTTCCCATCATTCGAAGGTGTCCGGATCACCATCATCCTGACTTGACCATCTCCAGAATAATAAACATGCTGAGAATATGAACAACAAGTTTTAATAAGGAGAATACATAGAATTGGGCACTTCTAGATCCATTTTTGGATCATAATTGAGAATGTTGTTTGGCTTTGTCGGTACATCATAAGGTTTATAAAAATCTGTCAAAATAATGGATGTTTTCAAAACCTGTTGACCTAGTATTGCAACAATTACAAATCATATTCATACATTTGAGCTTGTCTAGCATGGGGTGCTAGAAGATGGAAATCTTAGTGAAATAGAGATGGAAATTCCATAAAAAACAAACCTTTTGTTGTTTTTATCAATTGGGGAGGAACTAATATTTGGCTAGTTGATAACATTTGGGAGATTGGCATTAATACTAGTTTTAAAAATTGTAATTTATTCCACTTCTTTTAATGTATTTAGAAGACAAGCTATAAAAGATGATGATTGTTGATCACATGGATTTGTCAGTGCATTTATTTCTCCATCTTATTTTGGCTAGTTGAATTTTAAGTATGCAATATTGGAAGTAATATAGCACATACTTAAGGAGATATCCATAGATTCCTATCACAATACATGAAATGTGTGTTGGCCAAGTTGAACATCTTTGTCGTAAGGGTCGTGTGCTAATTTATATTGCAACACCTAAATAACACGAGATGTACTCACAAATAAGTCATAATCTTTATATTCCAATCTAATTCTTCTCAAAACCATTATGTCTAGATATTTGAATCAAGATGGTAGGTATTTGATAATGAAAAATATATAGTATGCAAAGATAATAATGTGTTCATTATATTTGTGATGCCCACTACATGTGCGTATTACTTGCAATATTGGATTTACTCTTGTTATGCTAATTTCTTCAACTCGGGTGAGAGCATATAATACTTTAGGTTACATTAATAGATTCATGTTATTCCAGTTGGAGAATTGATGGCCATTTCTTTCTATTGTACCTACAACAAGCATGGGCATTGTATGCTTGAAAATCAACACGTGATGCCAGACACACACGACTTCTCGAGGTTGTGCTGAGACAACCGAAATGCAATAGATGAGATGCTAATGTGATGGATGGCTAGAGGGTAAGTGGGATAGGTGGGAATGGTGATGAAAGTAGGGATACTAGTCAAGGCAATCAAAGGTTCTCAACTGGAAAATTGGGCAATTGTTCGTTAAGAGCGATAAATGCTCGCCTAACCTGTGCGGAGGTGATACTACGACCAAGGATGATTGTTGTGCGTGGATCTCATTCGATATCATTGGAGCCAAATAAAACCCGACTCGATTGACGAGTGCGAGGGAATTGTCCTTCGTTCTCTAAGTATTCCTCTTTGAAGAGGGTCATGTAAGCATGAGGGAAAGTGTGGAAAGGAAAAATCAAGGTTTACGAGGTCTAACCCTGTCTACTTGGTTAGCCTAGTAATCTTCGGAAATGAGTTGGCCAATAATATCGGGTGGTACAAGTGTAGCTCTGAAGACTAATTGGCGTAAGCCTTGGTCAATGTCTATTTGGTTTCCATCAATGTTTGGCTGGCCTATAATCGGATCAAAGATTCTCACGCGTTGTTGTGGTGGATTCAGAATGTTCATGTGGGCACCAAGTCAATAAGAATGGAAATAAACAAGCAAACTAGGATCCAAAGGGATTGGGAGCTAAGTTCAAGTAGCCTAGGCCGCTATGGAAACAAGAGTTGTGTTCTTTCCAATTCTAAATTACCTTAAGTTCATACCTTTAAATAAATATAACAAATAAACTTGAATCAAACAAAAGATGATTGATTTCTCGTTATAATTTAATTAAATTCGATTTGCAAGTATTTAATCAAAGTAAAACAAAGCAAACTATCTAATTGTTTTTGTATTTTCCAATGAAGCTTTTGAAAGAAAGAAAGAAATGAATCTAATTTACTTCTAAACTATATTTTTTGGGTTTTTCTTATTACTAAAAAATTAAATAAAACAAAATCTACAGACACAAACAAAGAAATTAATTTAAACAAAGCAATCTACTTCTACACTAAATAAAAAAAAACAGGGAATAGTCGGATGTAGCTATTTCTCTGTTGCAGGGTATGGAATTAAATCTAATCTAAAAGATGTTTTCTAACTTATAATTTTGGAAATCTAATTTCCTCTAATTGCTTCTGCCCCCAATTCACGGGAAGAAAGAAAACTTCTCATAAGCAATTCCCTCTTTCTCCTGAAACTTTCTTGGCAAAACAAATAAACTGTACGGATAGACTAACAATGAAGAAATAAATGAAGAAGCGTAGACACAGAAGCTTCCTCCAACTTCTTTCCTTTGCAGATCCACGTGGATAAGCAGGGAAGAAGATATCAATGGAAGTTTGTTCGTACGCACACAATTCTAGAAATGAAGAAATTGTAAATTCTACCTCCTAAAACATGTGTTCTTATTTAATCTAAATAACCATGATATTCAGATGAAAGGATCAAAGAAATGTAAGTGCATCCCTAACCTAATTACTGTTGTACTGTGACAGCTTCCCAAGTGTGGTGATGGATTAAATGTCTCCTTAGCTTCCTTTCCTTTCTAGAGATGAAAATCCAGATGATCCAATGGTGTGCATTGCTGGTTGGTGGCAAGTTGAACAAAAGGCAGACTGTAGTTGATTGATTTGCAAGAAATCAAGAAAATGTTAGAGCTGACTGGTTGCAAAAAAATTCATCACAAATGCAATAATGGGAAGGAACAAAGCAATATACTATTTTGTCTGTGTAATTCTTAGAAGGATTTTAGCAGCTTAACAATGCAATCAAATTTTAAATCTCTAACCCATCATCTGGGTAAAAGTTTGGTCTTTATAGAAATGTGAGGAAGAAAGAGTCTAGAACACATGGCAATCAAGAAGTGTCAAATCATCAAGGAAAGAGGGATTTAACATTATAAAGATAGTAAACTGAGAAGAAAACTTCAACACAAACTCATCAAGCCAAAAATCAGGTGAAACGGTCAAGAAACATGTGAGAAAAGGACTCAAGAATTTGCAACAAGTGTTCAAAACACGCAATTTGAACTCGTGGATTAAAGTGCATAGAACCGCCGGTATGCCCAAACCGGCGATTGTGTAACCGCCGCGGCGGTTACGTGAAACATGAAGAAAAAGAGGTAGAAACAGTTTGCAAAGGCACGTAAAGCTAAGTAACTTAGAAACAATAATAAATAAGTCAAAGTAAACATGCACAAGGTGAGGGGAGAGGATTTGGATCTCATCATTGTTCTGGAGAAGGATTTTTTCATCATTGGATATTTTACTGTACCCGTCAATGTAGCACTTGTGTAATTTTGGGTATATACATATTGCCCCCTCGGGGAATCGTTTTAGCCATGAATGGACATAAAACATGAATTCCGAGTATGGCGCTCCAAGTGAGAGAGTTAGAAAGTATACCTTATTCATCTGTGTGTTGAAATCATGCCAATCCAATCTTCTCGCCACCTGCAAAATAAAAACAGGAATCAACATATATAAAACAAGATTAGAAAAATGCTTTGAAATAAAACGACAAGATTACTTACCATATCTGCGAGGATGAGAAATATACCAGCTCCAGCGCGTCAACCCTGCATACACTCACTCAAAACAACATTAGAAAACCACATTGAGCTCTATATATCACTATTTACCATTTTTAGAAATCATTTTTACGCACCCAGATACATTCAAATGCAGTTAAATCGAAGGGTACTCAGTCACGATGGCAGTGCAACCAGTGGCAGCGTCAGAGGGTCGCGATCATGTAAGTTATAAGAATTTGTTTATTTTCGCCCTAAAATGTAGCATTTATTCAAAACTAACTATATGAGGGGAGGTTTTTGATGATTTTGTAGTCAAAATGACTGTAGGGGGGCGTCTTTTAGCTTTTGCAACTTGTTTGAACAATTTTGGTCAATTTTGTGTGTTTATTGCAAGTTTTTATGTTGTTTGTGAGGGCACGACCCCCGTGACGATTATGCAAGCGCCGCTCTTCATAGAGCGGTTGCATAACCACCTGGCGGTTGTGCAAACGTCACGACAATTACATAATCGCCTTTCTAGCAGAGTGGCAATTGCGCAACTACCACCCTACTAAGAGCGGCGGTTATGTAACCATCACGACTTTTTATACTTTAAAGGCTAAGTATGAGATTCCTTTTTGTTTTTGTTTGCATTTGTATTGTTTTTGCAAGCTTGTTATGCACTTATCAGATTCTAACTTGTTGTTTTTTCATTGTTTTGGATGCAATGGAGCTACATTAGATGGAGTAGATCCCGAGAGCAGGATTGGTTGCCTCGGATTCTGCAGTTATTAACACAGGCATAGAGCGGGGTGTTAGAGAGGGCAGGCCTTTGGGGGATAGTACAGGTACAACTAGTTGCCCCAGCGAGCTGCCTTATCTACGACTTGTTTTCTTACTCGGATGCGGATTGGAACACATTCTGGTTTCCTAGTGTCAGAAGAGAGTGGTCGATCAATTTGGAGGATGTTAATAGGATCTTTGGAGTTCCTGTCACTGACAAGAAGTTGGCGCTGAAAAGCGCCAGTTCAGCAGTTGAGGCTCGCAGGTGGGCCAGTTATCTTGGTGATGCACAAGCACCTGACCCAGGTGCCAAGTAGGGGGTTAGACTTATTACCATTGAGACCACTCATATCCCCACTATGCACAAGGCCATCAGTGGTACATTGGCCTTGTGTTTGATCAGGGATAAGGGTGGCGATATGTTCTTATTTTGCTGGGCTCCTATCATTGAGAGCATTGAGCTCTACGGTCGGGTATACACATGGTGAGTTGACATTCTTACCACTTACCATGTGCAAACTACACGTACTAATGTGCTCAAACAAAGTTTTTCTCTCCCTAAAACTTGCACTGCCACAACAACCTCACCTATACTTCGAGAGCCTCCTTTTTCACTTCTCCTTTGATGTTCTTTATTTATGCTATTCTACCAAATGAAGACTATAACAACTTCTAGTAATAGGAGAACAAACTCTTATAATACGCCAATTGTTATTGACTTTCTATAACTTCTATTAATAGGAGAACAAACTCCTAAAATCTCTCAACCGTTCTTGACTTTCTCACACAACAATCAACACCTATATTCTCTAATCTGAAAACTAAATTGCTGCACTTTCTCAACTATTTTGCAAGATTGCCTTCAAGGCCGAGATGCTCCAACATCAATATTAATGTTGTGGTGCAAGAGATTGTTAAGCCCGAGAAAATGGGATTACTTGGGAGGAGATACATTTTGGACGACCTGGTTTTGGCTTGGGAATCTACAAAATGGGCCCAAAAAACTTCCCAAAACTCTCTTATTTTTAAGCTCTACTTTGACAAAGTCTGTGACATAATTAAGTGGCAATTTATCTTCAATATGCTAAGCTTGGGTTTTGAAAAAAGATAATTCACTGCATCAAAATGATGTTTAATGATGCCTCAACTAGACTTTCTGTGAATGTTTCTCTCATTGAACTTTTTGCTCTCCAACAAATCCATCCGCCAAGGTTGTCTTCTTGCCCCTTTTCTGTATGTTTTGGCTGTAGATGCTCTTGGATACTTGTGAAGAGGTCATGACAAGAATCTTATAATGGGATTATTCTTCCTAATAACACTCGTGCCCTTAACTCATTCTGTTGATGATAGTATACTTTTTCTCTGTAATAATGAAGAGGAAATCAGTAATGCTATAGATGTGCTTGAACTGTAATTTGTTATATTAGGGTCTAAACTTTTGATGGATAAGATTGAATTTATTATGACTCAAGCCAACCCCACTCTCCATTTGGATCCCTCTTGAGTGGCACCGAGTTCAACATGGAGAAAATATTACATATTTGGGTATTTTCCCTTTGGAATTGGAGTTTCCCTTAGTGGCATGTGGAGCTGATTTTTGAATAAATTTTAGAATAAGCTTGATTGTCGAGGATCTGAATTCATATCCTTTGCTAGAATAATTGAAGTTGCTAACAAGGTCTTTATTGCAATTCATGTCTATTACTCTTCCTATTGGTTTCCTTCTAAATCATGCTACAACAAGATTTACCAAATTCATCATAAAATCAATTTGGGCCAAGTGGGATGGCAACAAGGATGTGCAATGCATCTCCTGGAAATAGGGGAGGACTTGGAGTCATGGATCCTTGGAGACAAGGTAAATGTTTAATTTTTAAATGGATCATTCATTCTCTTGGCGAATCTGAACCATACAAAATTCCTGTTCGCCATAGGATATTCATTGCTCCCTCCAAAGGCCAATGGAAAGAAGTGCATATGAATGAGAAGTTGCTTGCGACTTACTTCAAGCTCTCAGCTCTACCTTAATAGTATGTGAAAAGCTTGGAATGAAATCTTTGTGATGTTAAAATGGAATGACAATTCTCTTAGACAAGGCCTTAGCTTTCCCACATCATTCAGTTGGTGGAATAGACGTGCAAGTCAACAGGCTGCGCCTTGCTCTGCATTCTATGCTGAAAGGAAAACACCTGTTTAAAAAAGGTATACATTAGTTTGGAGATCTCTGACACTTATCTTGTTGTCAATGGAAACATTGGCCTCTTTTAAAGGGGTTTTTTCACTTGCAGGCCACTGACAAGACAATTACAATTGACATTTTGCAACATGTGGACAACTCACTCCTTGTTAAGGTGTTCTCCTTGTTAGATGTCCACTCTTGTTTAATGCAACAACATAAATGACCTGAGACAGGCTAAGAACAACATATTAGATCACTTCCCACTCAAATATGTTTATTGAAAGGTCATCCCGAGTTTTTTTTTCCAAAACAATGGCTCAACTCGAAGTGGAGATATAAATTCAAAGAAAATAAAATAGGAGCACCTTGAAGCTGGCATTTGGAAGTCCAAAGTTGATGCCATGGCTAAAACCATTGCTTGGAAGCTTCTCTTCCACAGGCTGCCTATTTGGTGACAACATACGGTTTCTTGCAACCAACCCTTTTAAGTGTCTGGTTTGCGACCTCCCTGAGTTTGTTATTCATACCTTTTGGAGATGCAGGTTTGCTAAAAAGGCATGCGCTGTGTCCACAATATCCTTCCTGCCATCTTTAGAAACCCACTATCTTCGAAACAAGCTATTATGAGCTTTAAATTTATCATAATGTGATTGCTGAATCTTATAGATAGTTGATTGTCAGCCACTTGTTGAAGAACAAATTTATTGCTGTTTTCAATAGCTCTTGTATTCCGTTTAAAGTTGCCATTCAAATGCTTTATTCTAAATTTATTTTACAAATGCATAATCTTTTCAGGTTGCTTCAAAAAGAGCCTGCTTACAACATTGAATTGGCTCAGCAAATGGTGGAGATTGAAAAACAAGTGGGAAAGCTCAAAGATGAACAAGCAATCCATTTCATAAGATTGAAATTGTAGTATTGCTTTAGTTGTTTTACTCTCTTGGTTTTTGCTGTTTGGAGTGCTGTTGTAAGTAGCAACATTTTCAATTTTTTTTTTTCCCGCAGAAATCAGAAAGGTATTCCAGGAACATGGAATCCCAAAATAACAATTCCATATGTAAGGAGATAGATGAGTCATTAACAGCATATAATGCTTGAAGAATTCGATCCAATCTTGATATTTTCAGGCAACCAAAACCGTTGATTCCCATGAACCTTCATGTAATGAACAATTACAAAGACTTCAAGGGATTTCAAAACATTGACAAGACCATAATGCTCAAACAAACCACATTTAAGTTCATGGTCCTTGCTTGCATCAACACTTGAGAATTCATGTAAAATAAATAATATTTTTAGAAACCTTTTATAGATAATAGAAAAAAATCCTAGAAATTGGAGCACGATTTCATGCAACAAAGAAAAAATGCAGATACAAAACAAATTATTCATTTTGCCTTATTTTTAATGTAGGGACTGATAAACACAGTGTGGCACAAATCATGGTTTACATCAGTAATAAAAAGTGCAAATTAACACAATTTGGAGTCTGTAAAAAATGGACTCTAAAAATATTCAGACAAAACTTTCGCCAAATATGGTAAAAGAAATAACAAGTTTATATATGATGTATCAAAGAAATATAAGGTGACAAACAAGAATATTTGAAGATGAGAGCTGGCAATAAAAACTGAAAAATCTTAATTTGGAGTCTATACAATTGGATTCTTAAAAACTTGATGAGAACTTTTACCAATTTTGAAATAATATGGTTAAAGAAATTACAAATTTACGAAGGACTATGTATAAAAGAAATATTAGGCGACAAACAAGAATGTATTGAAGATGAAGGCCGACTATATAAAAGAGAAAAATCCCAATTTGGAGTCTATAAAATTGGATTCTTATGAAACATTGATAAATTATTCACCAAAATTGCAATAATTTGGTTTAAAATATAGCAAGTTTATAAAGGACTTTATATAAAAGAAATATTAGGCGCAAAGTAAGAATATGTTGAAGATGAGGGTCTTTTAGAAGCAACTCATTTCTCTTCTCTAGTGGAAGAGTATGGTCACGCTAATATTGAGAAAAGGTTAAATGATGATAATATACGACTCCCTCAATCATAACAAGAGAAGCTAGTAAACCAATAGAGCTCCTGGGAAAGAACTGAATGACTACAGAAGAACTTAGTGAAGAAAAGTATATCAGTGGATGTAGCATAATTTGAGCTTTACCCAACCAGATGACTGCAAAAATATAAAGGGAAATCTTGCATAACACATGGAGATGGCCAGTGTTAAGGAAAAAGAAAGAGTTTGTATCAACGGATGGAGTAGACTTTGAGGTTTACCCAACCAGATGACTGCAAAAAAATAAAGGGGAATCTTGCATGACGCTGAAGATGGACAATGCGAGGGAAAATAAATAAAAATTACATTAGGAAAATGAAGAAACAAATTTCTGAGTAGGGATAAAGCAGAAAGATAAAATAACTGTACCATCCTTCAATATGTTTCTCAATCAACAATATATATATATATATATATATATATATAACAATACTCATCTTGAAGATTCAAAACTACAACAAGCACTGATCGTGACATACTGGAATAAGATTTCCATGAAAATTTTGAACCATTGATTCCATTTTAAATAACAGTAGCTCCAGAATAAACCATCCAAATCAGTCCCAAACACAATATTTTTTAAATAGCAAGAGGCATGACCATTTTCATCCATACTTGAGGTTGATGCATTCCAAGTTGGGGAGACTTGCTATGTGGCTAATTAATCATTTATCATGATTAAATAAGTTATAAGGCAGAAGAGGTGTTATGAAAAGGTATGGCCATTAAAACAAGGGCTTTTCCAATGATATATAAACATTTCATAGATAGCATAAGCCATCACCAATTCATCATTCTATTATATTTGATTCAAGTCTCACTCATGTGGCTCGTACCTATTTGATTGCTTGGAAGCAAGCATTATACATAATTTACATCTCAACTGATTACAAGGAAGCAACAAATCTGCTAGGCTTGTAAGGTAATGTCCAGTTTAAAGCCCGCAATTATTCCATAAATTGGTACCAATCAATAAGCCATTCTTATTGATTTTTTAAGCTATTAAACCATGAAAGGTGATGAAGGACGCATATTCACTTGCAATAGTGCACACTACAATCATTGTGCAAAGGGAAAGGAAGCATCTATATTCCTTTATACAGTCCCAAAATTTTAATGCACAAAAAATATAAACAATTTTTAGAGGAGATGGGCATTTGAGTGGGATTGACAAAATGTATGAAGAGCAGTCAAAAAAATTGTTAAGAGTTAAAAGTTGTATGCGAAAAGCATAGCTTTCTTTACACTAAGCAGCATTGGATGTGTCAACAACTTTTCAACACTATTTGATGGTGTGAGGTTGTGTGGGTCGAATAAACATCTAACAACACAGCCAAATCAGAGTATGCAGTCAACAATGGAGGCACAAATTTGAGCACAAACAAATTCTATTTCATAGCAATGGATACAGCCAATCCATGGAAACTCACTTCAGACTTCTGCTATAAGGCAGTTTTAATTAATTAGCCGGCATGTGCCTTCTTCACTGCACAACATCGCTACACTAACACCCCTACTCCGACTCTCTAATGAGTTCACTAGCTCTTATTCTCTGAACCATACAACTATAGAATCCCAACCCCAAAACTTACCAACACGAGCTTACGCAAATCCATATATTTGCAAGAATGCGTTACACAATAATGCAGACATGAATGGCGCAAGGGAACTCAAATCACCACTTGAACATTAAGAATGCACACATTATTAGATTAGTTCAGAAGCAAAAACAGTTGCATGCCATCCTTTCTTTCCCCTGTTCTGCACTTCCTGACATATACAACCATTACATAATCATTCTCACTCTTCCAAAGTTCAAACCATTGATGATTGACCCAAGTTTCCATGCTCAAACCTTAAATTGGGAATTATTGAAAAATAGATTCCAACCGTCGATCATTAAAAACCAACAGTTCATGGCAATGATTACTACTTTGCATTTTTGGAGGTGCGAAAGTTGCAGACTACAAGTTTGTAAAAGAGAGCAGTGAAATGTGTGAATCGCCCCAGAGAAGACATGAATTTGACACAAGAATGCTTGTGCTTGAAGAATTTTCTCGGAACACTGAGTTGCAAGGCCACTGGAAATTGTGGTGTGAAAAGGTGTGAAACTCAACTGCACAACACTCTGAATTCAGGTGTGAAAGACACAAAATGTGAACTGCCTTAAGAAGGTGCAAAATTCCTTTTCCACCAACGTAAGCTTGCAATTCTTTACTAAAAGCTGTGAAGTGGGTGGAAAATGGAAATCACGAGTAAGTAAAAGGTTTGAAACGCATTTAAAGGCAGGATTAGTTGGAGATCCAGAGATGCTCCTGCATTACAAATGTATAGCGAAAAAATCTTTCTACGTCAACAGAAGATGAAAAAGGGCATTAAGTACAAATAATTCTTTTTAGATTAAGATATAATGAAACATTTATGTTAACATACAAAACAACGGCCTCAGAGGCCTAGAGAAGATCACTACACCTTTGCAAATATATCTCTCTTTCAGAGAATGGGAGTATTTATTAATCTTGGTCCCAACAAGACTAGCCATTACAATCAGGGACCTCTCACAAGGCTAAACAAAGACTATGTTTATAGTTATACATTACACTACTCAAACAGAAATAATGCAGATGTGATTGAAACTGACTCGCAGATGCAGGATATCGTGATAAACACGGCATGCCTCTTCCTTGATTTCCCCGGTCTTACCCACCACCTCATCTGCAAGGTGATGCCCATCAATGTAAGTGCAAGTTAGGTGGCTCACGATGCACTCCTCTGTCTTCCTCAGTTTATCATCTGGCCAAATCAGAAGCTTGTATATCTTGCCCTACAGAACCCCAATGGGCTCTTCAATAGTCAATCACCTCTGCAAGATATCGTGATAAACCCGGCATGCCTCTTCCTTGATTTCCCCAGTCTTACCCACCACGTCATCTGCAAGGTGATGCCCATCAATGTAAGTGCAAGTTAGGTGGCTCACGATGCACTCCTCTGTCTTCTTCAGTTTATCATCTGGCCAAATCAGAAGCTTGTATATCTTGCCCAACAGAACCCCAATGGGCTCTTCAATAGTCAAACACCTCTGCTATTTCAACTGCTATTTCCTTTCATTTCTCTGCGGGTACAAAAGCCTGAAGATGAACCATTTGATAAAATGAAAGCAAGAGAGATCTCTGCAAGTCCATCCATCTGCTAATCAAACTGTTTGGCACAGAATTTGACAAAAGAATAAAGAGCCTTTGCCATTTTCAGAAAAGAGATAAAGGTCATAGCAAGGTGGCAACAGAAATACCCCAGACAGTCAAATCAATAAATCTTGAGCAGTCATGAAAATTTCACCTGTAAAAGCAAACTCCTGATCTATCTGCACCTCTTTACACCCCATCCGCTTTGCACAAGCTATCCCCTCATGCGCCTGCCATGAGATTCCGTGATACAGGAATAAACGGCTTTATAGTCTCACTCAACTAATTAGCCTGTGGGCAAGACACCTGTCCCTTTCAGAACTATTACAATTATTTGACCTTCCTCCAAACTTGTCACAATCGGTTAAAAAGGAGATATTCCTGCAAAAGAGTATGACACTACTAAATCCAATAGGAAAGCTCCAAAGTTGGTCTGAACTGTTGTAGGACGACATGGCAAAAAAATCTAGTGACAAGTAAGTACTAACTATGGATGAGCTCTGAAATCCTTGGCCAAATTTTGCACCAACGGCTTTTGTGCCGGACTAATTGAAATAAATTCCCAAATATAAACTGTAGATCATTGAGCATTTTACATTTGGATATAACTCTATAAGGTGACATCAAAAGTGTCTTAGACAGCAGAGGCATCCCAAAACATCATTAAATTCAATAACTCGAGAAATTCATACAAAAAGCGTCACTCAAATTTCTGCCTTCAATCTTCAAAGAAGATATATAAAATTTGCATGCCATTTTCACTACCCTTGATTCATTTAATAATCTAGTTACAGCTTAATAAGCATATAAGATAATGTAAAAGAGACAAAAACACTAAAAAAATGTATTATACCTTTTTCCCCCTAAACTTCCTTGCAGTGCAACTTCAACCCACAGGGAGACCGAATCTGCCAGAAAGGGATAGTCCTTGTATATTTCCGTCAATCAGAAATCATGGCCCCAGCACTTTACTCCATAGATGCAGAAAGAGCCAATAAATTGCAATTACACGAGTAATCGATGCTCACCTAGAATATTGTATCCAACTAACTTGTTTTGCTGAGTAATTATCAGAACCCTGCGACAGCTTTGAAAAACTCGGGATTAACTTGCAATTTTTTGAAAAAGTGGTTCCAATTTTTTTTATTCTTCAATTTTACTCTTGGTTTTTGCCGAGTTTTTCCTGAGTTTTTTCGCACTTTAATCCAAAGTAAGAATTCCATTTACAAATTTAATTTGCCATGTCAACGCCATGTGAACGGAATGCTACTATGCTTTATACCTGGCATGATATCCTTCTTGATGCTTCTTAGAGATGCTATGAAATATTTGGTACTTAAATGCTTCACAACTTGCATTGCCATTTCAAACAACAAATTGTCCAGTCTGGGCCAATATGCATGGGCCATCAACCTTTTCTATTTGCACTTGTCTTACCCTCCTTGGGTTTCTAAACACCATAATATTAACACAAAGATTGACATGTGTACACAGCAGTGGCACATATTATGCATCACTTAATGGATATACAAGTTTATCTCTTGTTAATCTTAGACACCGCCCCTCGATCACCAGTAATCGCCACACGAGCACAGACCATTCTTGAAGTGATGGAAACGATTTATGTCACGGACAATTATTTCTCGCTTAACAATCTTGGAAATGAGCTTAGATGCAATGTGGCAATCACCACACACACGTAGATTCTTTATGATGTGAATTGGGGTTCCAGGGCTGGTATTAATAATCCCAAAAGCAATGGCTAGCTTCTCACTGTGACTGTTGAGCATATGTTCCTTCACTTCCTCCTCTACATCATGTAGCACGAAATTTGTATCAGGGGCATACCCTGCTTCTTCCATTTGGCAACTCAAAGTCTCTAGCATTGCATAAATTTGTTCTGATTGAGGGTGTGATGTATCTCCCGTAACAAATGCATGAACTTTGTCATTCAGCTCAACCAAGCTGCATCCTGGTGACTTTTTCACACGTCTATCCTTCATCATTTTTCTCACCTTTGATACGTTATCCCACTTTCCAGCTGCCGCATAGATGTTTGACAGTAGTACAAAAACCCCTGAATTTTGAGGCTCTAAGTCAAAAAGATGTTCTGCTGCAAGTTCACCGAGTTCAATATCACCATGGATTCTACACGCACCAAGCAATGCTCCCCACACACCAGCATTTGGTTTGAGAGGCATCTCATTGATAAGCTCCTTGGCTTCATCTAAACGCCCTGCTCTACCAAGGAGGTCCACAATGCATGCATAGTGTTTCTCTCCTGGTCTTATGCAATAGTCTTGTTTCATGCACTCGAAAAATTGCCAGCCTTCCTTCACCAGACCTGCATGACTGCATGCCGACAGTAAAGAAACAAAAGTGACATGATCTGGCTTCACATCAGTCAGTTGCATTTGGGAAAAGAGAGCAACAGCATCCTCCCCATACCCATGCATTCCATAACCTGCAATCATTGCACTCCATGAAACCACATTTCTTTCAGGCATTTTATCAAACACTTGTCTGCCAATTTCTACCCTTCCACATTTACAATACATGTCAACCAGCGCCGTGCCTACTACAACACTTGACTCAAATCCACTCCTAATTATATAATCATGGAACCGCTTGCCTTGTAGCAAAGCTCCTAAATGGGCACAAGCCAAGAGCACACCCACCATGGTGCTCGGATTGGGTTTCACCTCTGTCAGCTCCATCTGATAAAACATTTCCAACGCCTCAGTGGCATACCCATTCTGCGCATACCCTGAAATCATTGCATTCCAAGAGACTACATTTTTCTTACGCATTTTGTCAAACACATGGCGCGCAACACTAATGACTCCACATTTTGCATACATGTCTATAAAAGCAGTACCCACAGCAGCATCTGACTCAAATCCACTTCTAATAACATAATCATGGACAAACTTACCTTGTTCCAGAGCTCCCAACCGTGCGCACGCCTGGAGCACACTCACAGCCGCAACTGAGTCGGGAATGATGCCTTCCTGCTGCATTTGATGGAACAAATATAAAGCCTTTGTAGCATCTCCTTCACTTTGTGCATAGCCAGCAATCAATGCGGTCCATGAGACCACATCTCTCTGATGCATTTTGTCAAACACTTCATGTGCATCCTCTAAGCTTCCCAATTTAACATACATATCTATAAGAGCAGCCCCTACAAACACATTTGAATTGAATCCAATTCTAAGAATCTGATCATGAATTTCCTTACCCTCTTTCAGAGCCAATAGACGGGTACATCCCTTACCTTCTTCCAAAGATGATAGTTCTGCATACGCGTTGACTACAAATGGAAAAGTAAACTCATTTGGCCTTATCCCTAGTTCCTGCATTTGGTAATAAAGACCAAGAGTTTCTCTACAGAACCCATTCTTCGCACATGTTCTGATAATTGCATTCCATAAGTAGACATCTCTATCAGACATTTTGTCAAACACTTGGCGTGCATTGTCTACTCTGTCGTACATGCCATAGAAACGAATGAGTTTGGTGCCCAGAAAGGGATTGTCTTCAAGTCCAGCAATGAGTATTTTGGAATGGAGTTGGAGGAGTGTTTTGAGGTCTTTGCAGTCCTGCAAGAGGGAAGCATAGTTAGTTGGACTGTTATTGTTTGTTGGTATTTGCTTTGGTGTGTTTAGGGAATTTGAACCTGCTGTCCTTGTGAAAACTGTGATAAATTTGCGAAAAAATTTCGTAATGGGGATTGCTTGCATTATTGGTTGAGATCTGGTTGAATCAGTTCATGTGAATTTGAAGTAGAGTAGTAGCTCACAACCTATAAGTTCTACATTTGAACTTTCTTGGGGAGCCAAATATGTTCTACATTCGCACCGTTTGGGAAGCCAAATATAGAGGAAGTGTAACCCAGTGGTATTACGTTGTTTTTTTCCAAAAATTAAAAGGGGTTTCTATTTTTTTTTTTATTATTGGCAAATAGTTTTTTGAAAGGGACTATACCTTTGAGAACAAAAGAGGGCCTAAAAGCTAGAATAGCAAAAAGAACCAGAACAAAAAGGATCAAAATCTAAATGTGACAATGAAGCCCAACGTAGCCAAAGAGCAGCTACCCCAACAAAACATAACCAGTACAAACACTGCAAAAAAACAACAATATTTACAAAGAAAAGCAGCAGAAGCACCCACAATTACTTCTTGGCAGCTTTGTCAATGCTGGATTTGATATTCTGCCATGATTTGAACATTGCCAAAGTCGTCATGTGGGCATCCAGTTGATCAATGGTCCTTTTGCTTTCCTTATCAGTGCCCCAAAGTGATGTCGGAACCCCGCTGAGATTGGAGATACTGCAGACATGCTGTTCAATGAACTCTTCAATTGCACTAAAAATGGTCATACTATAGTCATGGCGAGTTTTGGCCTTCCCTAAACGGGAGTCTAAGGAGTTCAGTTTCTTGTATATATCTTCCATCTGGCTATTATCCATAGCCACCTCCTCCTCCTTCTTCCTCTTGCCTTTCTGTTTAGCCAATTTTTTAACCTCCTCCTTCAACAACGTCATGTCAGCTTCTAAGGCTTCCATCCTTTTTGCAGAGCTCTCCATATGTGCATCCTGAGAACTAGCACTGCTGATATGCAAGAGGTTGTGGGCAATTTCAAGCTCTTGAGGACCCTTCTCCACAGCGGGGGTATCAAGGTTCAGTCTTCTAGAGGACCTGGTCACAGGTCTGGCCGAAGTGGAAGCGAAGGGGGTGGGAGCAGCGGTGGGGGGAATGGAAGATGGAGCCCGTAAGGCCGGCAGAGGGGTAACATCATAAAATATTTGTTTAACAGATTAAAAGGGGTTTCTATTAATCATACATAAAATATTTGTTTTACAAAAAAAGGGGGGGGGGGGGGGGGGGGTGGAATGGAATCATAAAGAGCGTAAATTGCTAATTTTGAAATTGTTTTCAATATATAAGCAAGTCATTTACAAGTTAAAGGTCATTACGAGGAGGGTAACGTTGAGGTCTTATGGAAAAGGGTTAGCTCAAATTTTTAGTGTGTAGGCGGTTCCTTCACATATTAAAATCTCATAGATAAAGAGGGCTCGTACTTTTTACTTGATATCAAATATATTGTGGTCTGATATGCAAGAGTGATGGTATATCGCCATGATTACAATATCTGTCAGAGTTTTTATATATATATATATGATATTCAAAAAGTGATATTCATGTGCAATATATATCATTCAATCCTTAACACTAAAGCGAAGAAGGTCAATTATTTGAGTCCCGTGTGAATTTAAAAGAGCGAATACCCCTCATTACTCTAAGTTAAAGAGGGACGATTATTTGTGCACCCATGTTGATATGTTTATCCTTTAATTAAAATATATATTTGATATATTGGAACAAGTTTGTTTTTGAATAAAGTGGATTAGGTTTGTTTTGGAAAAAGGTGGCCTTCTCTCCTCACTTTTGGATCTACAATACCAAAGGGGGCTTCCCTAACAATCTAAATGGTAAATAAAATTGTCTTCAACCTAATCTCATAATTGAACAATAAATGTGACCGCAATGATTACATATACTTTAATTTGTCGCTAATGTTCTAATCACAAACTTATAAATTTTAGACATATTGATCAACATCATATGCATAAATGATGTTGATAATTGTAGTCTCCCAATTTTGGTTCAAGGCACTTTGTAAAATCAATTTTGATACCTTCCAATATATTTAAACTATGACACATATACCATTATTTTGACACACTTTTCCCCCTTTTGATTACATCCACGTCCCTTTAGTCATTTTATTTGACATCCTTATACACTCATGATTAGTTCTAATTTACTCATGAATCATTCTAATCTTTTGTAGACATTTCTATATTTCTAGATCCTGGAATTTTGATATGTAGGTCAAGGTTGACATCAATAGATATGTGCAATATTGAACCTGTATGTTTCATATCAAAGATGGGTGTTATCGCAAATTTTATGCATCCCTTTTTGCCAAAATTTTGTCATTGTCTCAATCTAAGCCATTGTACCTTGAAATCATTTCGAGCCATCATCGTTTAATGTTGGCGAAGACCACTTGTCTTACTCATTATTATTATCAGTATTCCACAATTAAGCGTAGCTTGAGGTTTTATTTGCAAATTACATTCTAGATTAACCAATGGATTTTTTAATATGAGTGATTGTCTTTATCTTAGTAATACAACATTGGACCAATTTTGGTTTAGTGTATTCAAATTGAGCATCTCATTTTTTGGTGTTTGGTGGTTATGGTTTTAGATGTAATTGTAAGCATTTAATATTGAAACATAAAGCCCTACTCAAGTGCTAAAAGATTACACCACATGGTTTGAGGTGGTTGGGATTATTAGGTGAGTTATGTGGTTATAAGAACGTACTTAAAGTTGATTAAATCACATCCATCTTGTTTTCGATTTAATCACATGATAGTAATATGGCCTTCAACTTTAAGCTCACTATCATTTTTTTACACATTCATGCAAGGTTAATTATAATGGTTTGATCCCTTTTTGGTGATCAATTTGAATTTAATAGGAGTTTTGGTGATGGATAAATTTGACATTTGTCTCAAATGTGATTTATTTGGCATTATTCTTATGTCAAGCTCCACCAACACTTAACAAATCTCGCCTTTTTGGTGATTTTATGAGGCTCGAACTACTTTGAATATTGTGTATTGATTATTTTTAATTGTTTTTGGTTGGTTTTAATCTTGAGAATTAACTGTCTTTTGGATTTGATTAAACCCTAGCTTAATGGATATGGAAGAATACTTTTGAGAGTTTTTGCAGTGTTTGGAAACTCGTCCATGTATGGTTTCAAGCTTTAAGTTTTTTAAATATGTGATCTTTGACTATGAACAGTGGTTGAAAATAAGCATTCAGTATTCAAGCTACCCATTCTTGGTAGAAATAAGTTTCCTTTTGCTTCATTTCTTTGAGGTTATTTTCAATCGGAAATTATTGAAATGACATAAAGATATGTTTTTAGCGAAACCCTAGTTTCTTGGATTTTAAATACCTCAATAATGGTTTTTATTTTGATTTGTTTTGAAATAGATTATTTAAATTTTAGTGTTGGGTATGAGTTTTTCTTAAGAACACCATTTCAATATTGGGTGTGGAGTTTTTTCTTAGAAACAACATTTTAGTGGTTTTTTGTTTAGTAAAATTCTCCATCTTTTAAAATTATGAAAGAGTAATAATGTAGGTTGCTTTGTTTCCTCTTAATCCTATTTGGTTGAGCTCAAAGAGATTATTGTAGAGATATGATCTATGGGTGGGGGAGGGGGGTATATAATCTTTTTTTGGTCGTAAAGGCGAGGGAGGGGTATAACAACAAAAACGATAAATAAAAGATTATAGTTTCACCTACAATAAACATGTATTGGTAAGGGTACAAGTACTGTTACAGGTATTGGTACCAGTCCTAGTACTAGTACCAATAATAGTACTAGTACATGTACATGTAATAGTAATGGTACTATTACAGGTACATGTAATAGTACTAGTACATATATTGGTACTGCTACTAGTAATAATATTGGAACTAGTACTAGTAATAGTACTGATATTGTTACTAGTACTGGTACTGGTAACGACCCAACCCTATCATAGAGCTAAATAGGTTTTGGCTGGTACCAGAACTTGTAGGCCCTTTGGGGGGTACCTTATCGAAAATGGACCCTATCCCAATCGCCAACAACTAGAAGGCACTACGCTTTCTATCGGGGCCTCTGTCATGGGGGTCTCCTCAGAGCTCAGTGGGGGGCTTTGCCCTTTAGGGGGCAGCCCCCTCCCTCCAGTTCTGAGGAGGTCCCCTGCCTTGGCCCCTAGAAGCCTAAATATATAGAGCCCCCCTCTCTCTAGATATAAAGAGCCCCCTATCTATATATATAAAAAGATCCCCTCTCTTTATATATATAGAGACCCCTTATATCTAGAGGAAGAGGGCCCCGTAGAGATAAAGATATGGAGAGAGGACCTCCTCCCTCTATCTTGAGGCCCCTCCCTGATAGAGAGATAGATAAATAATTCATATAGATAGAGAGATAAAGAGATAGAGAGAGAGAGATAGAGACAAATAGAGAATATATAGATATAGAGTTCAAATAGAAAGAGAGAAAGATAGAGAGAGAGAGAGATAATGGATGGATAGAAAGAGTGAGAGATAGTGGATGGATAGGAAGAGAGATAGAGAGAGAGATAGTAGACAGATAAATAGTAGATGGATAAATAACATATAGAAAGATATATACATAGATAGATAGAGAAAGAGAGAGAGGTAGAGATAACATATATACAAATAGCAGATATATAGATAGCATATAGGTAGATAACAGATAGAAAGCAGATAGAGATATAGATAGATAGATAAAGGTATATATAGATAGATAGAGAATAGATAGAGAAGTCCACATGGATAGACGACCATATGATAGATAGAGAGAGAGAGACTAGATTACTAGTACCGGTACTAGTACTGGATGACACGTTCTTTACAGGATGACACGTCCTTTACTGGATGACACCTTACTTAACAAGGTCATAGTTATTAGGTGGGTAACGCATAAGGGAAAGGGAACCCTGACCTTTATGTCAGAAGTTTGACTCTTTCGGTGGCTAGATAAAGATTTCCACTTGATGGGAAGTGTAGTGGCTAAGAGATGCAGATATTCCTCCGTTAGTGTTAGGGGGTATCCACAAAATATTTGTCTCTACCTCTACCATTCGGTATAGTGTAATCTTCCTATCTACTCCACTCTCTTTCGAGTGGAAACTCTTAAGTAGATATGGATTTGGTACAATTACTGGTAGTATTTTGTACCACTTGGTCAGTCCAGGGAAAAGGCATGAGCCGAATGTGACTCTCCTAAATTTGCCAAAGGATGGGTAGGTAGGTAGCTTAGCATGGTCGATAGAGGTCGTACTTGAGCATGTAGCCTTAGGGGCATAGCTCTCTAGTTTTCTGATATGAGGTTATTCCATGGGGAATTCCTAGTTGCCCACACCCTTTGGGGAGAGGGGGATAGGTCATGCCAGTCTCCATGCTGGATATTGGTTTTCAGTATGACAAATTGGTTTTCAGGTATACGGTGCCCCCTGAGCAGGGAGGGGTATACGTATTGAAGGGACCCATGGCTATAATATCTTTTAAAGGAAAATGCCTAAAAGTGTTTTAGAGATTTTTTAGAGGAAGAGTCTCTGTTAGAGATTGGGGAGGGCTATTTTGATGTAAGACCCTTATATCTCTATAAAATCTAGAGAAAGAGCCTCAATCTAGTTGGATTCTGAGCTTTAAATTGATGGGTGTGGAGCTGGATCTGGGTTTTTTCAGGGATTCGACTCCAAAACCCCTTGATTCTTTTGGCTCTGGATTTCGCTGGGCTCTTTCTCTAGCACTGACAAAGCTCTGTCTGGTAAGAGAGATTATAGTTAGGAGGTATACGACACCCCTCTCGAAGGGGCACCAGAACTCAACCTGGAAAAATGACAAACATGAGGCAGGGTGAGGGAGAGAGAGGGAGATGAGAGAATTTTATGACGAATACAAAATAGTTGTATTACATATATAATGATCTATATAGCACCTCTATAGATAAATATACCCTTGTATAAACTATAGAGGTATAAAGACATATAGAGAGTATATAGACCTATAGATACTCTATAGACCAATAAAGACTATAGAGACCTATACTCTATAGACTAGACTATAGAAATAGAATCGATCTACTCTAGTCCATAGAGACCTCTCCCTTATATACCTACATTATCTAGACTATAGAGATGGATTCGATATATTCTAGATGGGAAAACCCCCTCTCTGCCTTCTATAGATGGAAACCATCCCTCACGTCAAGATGGAAAACCATTCCTCACTTTACAGATGGAGGCCCATCCCTCACCGCCTAAATTTTTGTATCCTCCCTAGCCCTATTGGGATAAACCCCTGTGGGGGGGTGTAACAAAACACCCCTCCCCTTTCTCCCTTGTCCTAAGAACCAAAGGGACTTGGCACAAGGTCCTAAGAACCAAAGATACGAAGGACAAGACAAAAATGAAATCTCCATTGTTATCCTTGTCCTAAGTACCTTCGATACGAAGGACAACCCTCCCTCACCTTTGTCTTCCCCCTTTGTCCTATGTACCTTCAGTACGAAATAAAATAAACAAAACAAAACCTCCTTTGTACTCTTTATCCTAAGCACTTTTGGTACAAATGACACCCTTGCCTCACCTTTACGGCCAACAACAGATTATATACCCCCTTCCCCTATCGGAGGAGACCCCCAGGGGAGTGTAATAACAAAAAATGACAAATAAAAGATTGTAGTTTCACCTATAATAAACAGGTATTGGTACTGGTAATAGTATTGGTACTGGTACTGGTAAGAGTACTTGTATTGTTACATGTACCAGTACCAGTCCTAGTACTGGTACTGGTATTGGTATCAGTAATAGTATTAATACATGTACATGTAATAGTATTGGTATTGTTACAGGTACATGTAATAGTACTAGTACATGTACTGGTACTAGTACTGGTAATACTACTGCCACTGTTACATGTATTGTTACTAATACATGTATTGGTACCGGCCCAACCCTATCATAAAGCTAGATAGGTTTTGGCTGGTACATGAACTTGTAGGCCCTTCGGGGAGTATAAGGCAACATGTTACCAAAAATGACACATATCCCAATCGCCAACAGCTGGAAGGCACTACGCTTTCTATCAAGGCCTCTATCATGGGGGTCTCCTCATAGATTAGTAGGGGGCTTTTCCCTTTGGGGGGCAGCCCCCCTCCCTTTAGCTCTGAGGAGCCCCTTACCTCGGCCCCTAGAAGCATAAATATAGAGAGCCCCCTCTATATATAGAGGAAGAGGGCCCCATAGAGATATAGATATCGATATAGAGAGATGCCCCCTCCCTCTATCTTAAGGCCCCTCCCCGATAGAGAGAGAGAGATAAAGATATAAATAGAGAGAGAGATAAAGAGATAAATAGAGAGAGAGAGAGAAAGAGATGGATATATAGATATAATTCAGAGAGAGAGAGAGAGCAAATATATAGATAACATATAGGTAGATAGCAGATAGAAAGATAAATAGATAGAGAGAGAGAGATAGCATATATACATATAACATATAGGTAGATAGCAGATATAAAGTAGATAGAGATATATATAGATAGAGAATAGATAGAGAGGCCCATATGGATAGAGGGCAATATGATAGATAGAGAAATAGATAGAGAATAGATTACTGGTACCAGTACCAGTACTGGATGAAACGTACTTGATGACACCTTACTTGATTACACGTCGTTTACTGGATGACACCTTACTTAACGAGATCATAGTTGTTAGGTGGGTAGCGGATAAGGGAAAGGGAACCCTGACCTTTATGCCAGAAGTTCGACTCTTTCGGTGGCTAGATCAAGATTTCCACTCGATAGGGAGTGTATCGGCTAGGAGACGTAGATATTCCTCTGTTAATGTTAGGGGGATGTCTAGAAAATATTTGTCTCTATCTCTACCATTCGATATAGTGTATTCTTCGTATTTGCTCCACTTTATTTCGATTGGAAACTCTTGTGTAGATATGGATTTTGTACAGTTACGGGTAGTATTTTGTGCCACCGAGTCAGTCCAGGGAAAAATCCTAAGACAAACCCATCTCTCCTAAATTGGCCAAAGGATCGGTAGGTAGGTAGTTTGGTGGGGTCGATAAAAGTCATACTTGAGCATGTAACCTTAGGGGCATAGCTCTCCGGTTGTCTGATTCAAGGTTATTCCATGGGGAATTCCTAGTTACCCATATCCTTTGGGGAGAGGGGGATATGTCATGCCGTCCTCCATGCTGGATATCAATTTTTAGCATGGAAAATTGGTTTTCGGGTATATGGTGCCCCCTGAGCAGGGAGGGGTATACGTATAGAAGGGACCCACGACTATAATCTCTTTTAAATAAAAAATCCTAAAATTGTTTTAGAGATTTTATAGAGAAAGAGTATCTATTAGAGCTCGGGGAGGGCTATTTTGATATAAGACCCTTGTATATCTAGAAAATCTAGAGAAATAACCTCAATCTAGCTGGATTCTGAGCTTGAAATTGAGGGGTGTGGAACTGGATCTTGGTTTTTTTCGGATCCAGCTCCAAAAACCCTTGATTTTTTTGGCTTTGGATCTGGTTGGGCTCTTTCTCTAGCATTGGTAAGGCTCTTTTTGGTAAGAGAGATTATACTCGGTGGTATACAACACTCCTCTCGGGAATTTCTTGGTAAATGGAAGTATGAAGAAATTGGAAGTGGATTTTACGGAGGTTCAAATGATAACAGTGCAAAAGTGATTTATAAGCTATAACACTAATTTTATTTAATCTTGTAGCAATTGAAGTTTTCATTTCGTTCCAAATGGATTTTATTTTTAATGAATAGATACATGAAGAACTTGAGAATGTAACTTTGGGTGATTATATTTTGAATGTTTTTGGTAAGGTGTTGCTTCAATTCCTTGGATTTGATGGCATGTTGTGTCTAAAATATGAAGAGAATACAAGAGTATTGTTTTATTTCTCGACACTTTCCCAATTTCATCATGTTTAAATATTGATGATGATCTAGAGGATATTCACAGTTCTAATTTTCCCTAAACTTCTCAAAAATAGATGGTTATAGATGATCTCGTAGAGATATTTCCAACACCTTTTTTAATAGAGGAAAATGGACACTATATGTAGGAGATATTTTCCATTGAATTTCAAGTTCAACTGGAAAAAATTAAGCGCATGTTACACAATGTTTATGTGGCAGAAGGAGAACATGACAAGTGGCAGATTACGAGAGTGACAAATGTTAACTTTTGTCTGAGAAAAATATGGTTTACAGTGCTTGTTCTTTGACATTCGAGGTGGGTCCCATATAGTATTTTGGTTGTGGGCCTAACATGAAGTAGGGTTCTCTTTTTTAAGAAGGGTACCTTGTCACTTTTCTTCACATCATAGTGCATGTGATTTTTCATATCAACCTCATTGAGGTACACATTTTGATGCATGTGGGACTAAGTTCCAAGTATTTGTAAAGTTCTCAACTAACTTGGTAGGTGATTTGTCATATTGTCAGCTCGTTAAGAAATTCACCTCACAGTTAGATTTTACTACAAATCGAAGAAAGAGTGACATCATTAGGTCGAGCTAGGCGGTGAGTTCCCCGAGATCAAACGCATTACCACATATTCCACAAAGAACATTCCAATCGATCTTGATTCTTAAGGACTGGAGATCAATACCGAGCTACAAGTTGAACCAGGAGGGCTCACCTATTATCCAACAACTCCTTTTACATTCCATGCGATGAATTGAGTGTCAAGCTTAATGTATCGACTAATAAACATAACCACCTTGCAAGTGCCAAGTGTTTAAGCCAAGGCCAAGATCAAAGATCAACATCCCCCAAGCGAGAGATGTGTTAAGTTGGTCAGCGAGTTGGCTATGCATGTGTACATTTTGATGCATGTGGGACTAAGTCCCAAGTATTTGTAAATTTCTCAACCAACTTGGTAAACGATCTGTCACATTTCCATCTCATCAAGCAAGTCACCTCATATTCATATTTCGCTACAACTCGAAGACAAAGCCACATCACTAGGCCGAGCTAGGAGGTGAGCTCCTCGAGATCAAATGCATTGCCACATATTCCACAGAGAACATTCCAATCAAGCCCGAGTCTTAAGGACCAGAGATCAATACCAAGCTACAAGATGAGCGAGGAAGGATTGTCGATTATCCAACAACTCCTTGCACATTCCACGTGACAAGTTGAGTGTCAAGCTCAATGGATTGACCAACAAACATAACCACCTCACAATTGCAGAGTAACATATGTAAACTATGATAAATAACTCCTAGATGCAAGATGACACAAACAATAAACTAGATAAATATGAAACCCTAAGTACAAGAGAGGGAAAGAGTGACTTAGCTCATTTACGCTTCTCTGGAGGTGATTTGGACTGGAACAACTCATGAACAGGAAGGCAAGACTGTCACAACCATGCTCAATAAATTATGTAACTATTAGATGAGGCCAAACCAGGGCACCTAGGCACAAGAGACCTCTGTTAGGCGCTTGTGACTACGTAGGAACTCGGAACCTAGTTTTTCTGGTGTCACACAAGTGTCTTTAGTAGTTATTGTTGGTTGCTTATATGTTGCTGGATGATCACCGAATTTTCCTATAACCTGCAAAGAGATGAAAAACCCTCAAACTACATCAAATCCCAAAAAGAGAGATGTAATATGTGGATTTAGAATGATCCCTATGATCACCAAACTGAGTGAACTTACGACCAAGCAGTGCACTACATCTTAGATTTGATGTAGTTCTTGTGGGTGTGTGAAAGAATCACACCCTAGGAATCCTTTATGCAAGTATACTTGATAACGGGTGATAACTAGATGTACCAATGTAAATAGATGTGTGGATGGAAAAATGAACTTCCCCTTCCTATAAAGTGCATGCAGAAAATGTAGTCTCTTGTCCCTTGTATGGATGCTAGATGAATGCCTTTAGTGCTTTTAGATGCCTTTAGATGCAAGCTTAGGTGATGATAATAGATTCTTAGAGATTGGTCCTTTATTTTGGTCACATAACTTTGTATTTATATGATTACCTTGGTTGAATTTTGTAATTGACAATTGGAAGGCTGACCCATAAGAAAATAAGATGCTTAAAAGATAAAAGAGACCCAAATGAAGCAAGTAAGGTGGGAAAAGGACAAGGGCGTCCAGAGGGGATAGAGGCACCTGGGTGTTGGTGTTCAGAGTCATAAACTATAAAGCAATAAAGTATTACCTGGGATGTATGGTGTAAATGACCCGAAAGAAGACAAGAAACAAAGTAAAGAGGCCAAATATAGCTATTAATTACTAGTTTTCTTGCTTAGGAATCATATGAATGCAAGTATGTGCTTAGGACCTAGAAATGTACCCAAGCACGTGCTTTTGTATCTACTTCTACCCCCACTTTATGTTGTTGATTGAATACTTGAAAACATAAAGTAGATAAGAGATGCGTACCTGATAAGCATGTAGAGTGTGATGGTGAAATGCATGCTGAGTGGACAAGTGAAAGCGTGGAGTGATAAAAATAAAGCGTGAAAGCTAAGAAAGAGGAAGTGACCTTAGGGGTGGAGTGTATGGTGTTGTACCATGTTTTTGTGCTTGGTGAAGGGCTTCTTCTTGTTACGTATTAAGGATGAACCTACAAAAGAAGACCGAAAATGTAGTCAAAGTCATGTATTACGAAAACTCTTGTAAAAGTATGTAAATGTGAAAAAGTGGTAAAAGGAAAGTGTGCACCTGATGAACATGAGTGTAAAAAGGATAGAAAGATGTCCTAAAACTGTTGTAGAAGAGTGAGTTTTTTGGGCGATCTCATGCCAAGAGCAAGTTTTTTGGGCGATCTCACGCCATAAAAGAAGAGTGTTAGGGAAATAGGTCTAGTGTTACTCTCTTTCCATGACTACTTCCCAATTATACACCATTATAGATGGTGTGATCCTATTTTGTTTCGAGTTGTACTGTATTAGTTATGAGTTGAAATGGAAAAATAATTCATTCTACTTGTTGGAGGACTATGTCTGAACTGTGAAAACTTATATGTGAACTGTTGTAAAGTGTGTTGATATGAGAAAATAACTGTAACTTCCCCTAGTCATAAGAACCCATGAAAGGTCAGGAGTACCTGTTATCCCAAAATACCCCCTAGGGATATTTTGGCTTTAACAAGGTTAAAAATGGACTTTTCCATTTTTACAAGCTTGGGACGTTTAAAAGGCCATCAATTTTCCCCTTCCAAAAGCGTTGGTCGTTGGCATTTGAAAACCCACGGGAGACCAAGTTTTAAAACATTGGTGGGTTATTTATAAAAGCATGTGTGACGTTCATTTGGTCATCAAAGTTCAACACCAACATCACATGGGCCACATGGCGATAGATCAATGGTCTAGGTAGGGACACATGGCAACATTATGATATTCTTCAAAGTAATTAGGTTTTGTGGACCTCAAGTCCCTGGAATGAACCACAATGGATAATATTTCAGGTTCAGGCTATGGTCAAGATAGGTCAACAAACATGCGTAAACCTTTGGGGAGGAGGCCACATGGTAAGGATCTAATGGAAAAAGGTGGACAGACATCATAATTCCATAAAACTTCAAGGAAAATGTGCTCGACATACTTCAAACCCCCGGAATCAGCTATATTCCATAACATTTTGGGTCCGGATGGAAGGGTGAGGCAGGGCAGCGAACACAGATGAAAATAACAGAAATATGGCCCGATCAAAAGGCACCAGGTGGTGGGAGATCAATGGTCCTAAGGGGACACTTGGAATACTTTCATAAAACTCCCAAGTGATGGAATCCGGTAGATCTCAAGCCCTAGAATAAGCGAAATTTTATAGAAGGCGTCAGGTCTAGAGGTGGGAAAGGGCAGTCAAAAGGTTAGTAGAGAAAACACGTAAGCAAAAACTGACCCCACAACCAATCAGATTCAAACGCATGGTAAAGTCAAAGTAAGCACACGTAGGTAGGGGAAATCTCTGAGACCAATCAAATGCTGTCATGTGTCAGTTTCTTGTGCTCCATGACATGTAGATATTCAAATGGCCATATCTTTCGATCTAGAGCTTCGAATTGGTAAAAATATATATAATGGAAAGGTCTCCTCGAGCCCTTCAATTTGGAATCATCAGAATCATATTTTATGGCATTTGGTGGGAGGAAAAGAGAAGAAATAGTTTGGGCATTATTGTTTAGTTTCAGATGGCTCAACCACTTGAATTGATGAAATGTGGGGCTCTTACCTTCTCCTAGAAGAAAAAGGACATGGGGAACGGGTTCGATAGGGTTTCCATGATGTTTTTTAGAGATTTAATGCATGATTGATGGTGGTTGAAGCTTGAAATCCGTGTTGCAGGGAAAAATAGATTTTTATTAATGAAAAAGATAAAATCCAATATTTTGCCCTCTCTTTTCCCTCCTCTCTCTCTATTGTTCTATATATTGTAAAGTGATGCTCATTTGTAAGGGTTGGATATTCTTGGAATGTAAGGGTATCACACAAGTGTTGCACAAGTGTTATCCTTTGAGTTACAAGCCTCATATTTGGACATCTTACATGGTGATCCTTTCCTTTCTCCTTCAGTGTAATGGATTGTTCATATTTGAAGCAATAAATACTTGTTTTGTGGCTATTGATCTATCCTATCTTGTATTTATTACTTTTCTCTTGCCTTTCATTGCATTTGCAGGCCTATTGTGTATATTATGTTCTCCTTGCAGTGTTTGAATCTATTGTGCCTCATGGAAATGATGGTTGAATATTGCTTTGGACTGTGGAACTCATGTCTACCCTCTCCTTCATCATTTTCCCTCGTTTGGGAGTGTCTTTCCACCACCTTTTTGGTACTATCACCACCCTTATCTTAAGATTTCCCTTTATGCATTTATCTAACCCTTTTTCTCTCTCCCTGGTCCCTTGGAATGTTTAGATTAGGATTAGTTAGCTGCATTTCCTTCCTTATGATAAATTTAACATTATATTAGGTAGAGGAAATTGACATTCTCAAGAGATGTCTCTCAAGTAGTGAGTCCCACAACAAAAAGTAGGGACCTGTAACAAACAGATCCTAGGGTGCTACTTTTTTGACATAATAGTATCCAGGTGCTAGTGTCTGTATATAGGCATTGGTGTCTATGCTAAATTGAGGACCCAAGTTAGATTCTGGGTTGTTTCTGTAACTGTATTATGTTTTGTTCCTATATTGCGCAAGCATGTCCTGTAGATATGAGTTGTTGTATGGGGTGACTGAACCCAATGTATGCCCCTTCGTTTGGGGTGCATACGACATCACTAGGAGAATGTGGCATAAAGGAGAGGAACAAATGATGATTTGAAACTTTTTCTCTGTAGGGGGATAGGAGTGTGCATGGTAGAACCAAGGTACATGAAAACAAAGTGGATACATACATGTGATAGTAGAAAAAGATAGCAAACATACAATAGAAGACAATGTAACTAGCAAGAAAGCAAGATAGACCGTGAAAAAATGGTTTTAAAACATGGGACATTGCTCACAATATCACAAGAAAATATGGGCTGAAGCTTCCAAAAGCATACAGAGGGAATTGAAACTAACACCTTAATAGTTTCAAAACATGAACTAACTATACAAAATATCATCATGTTAAGAGCTAAACAAGACTAAATACCAACATTATGCATTATAACTTGAAATGGAAATCAAACTAATATGCTAAGCACTTAAATCTCTACCCTTTAGATCACCAAAAACACTAAATGAACCTAGATAGATCCATGGAAATAAAAGTTGATTGTTTGATCTTCAAGGGTTTGGGAATGGAGCCTCATCAAAGTATGGCTACAAGACCATTTTGATTCTCTCCATATGACCCAAAATCTTGGATGAATGAAATGCAAGAATGAGGCTATTAGCTCAAATGAAAGATGCTCTAAGATAAAATGCCTATAGATTAGCTATAAGCATGCAAGGTGTGTAAAGGTGTAAATAGAAAGGTAGGAGGAGGGCTCCTTATATAGCCCAATGGATAAAAGAATCTCTACATCCCTTTACATGTGGGATAATAGCTAGGTTGAGTTAGTTGTGGATAAGGATGGTTGAAAGGGGGTTGAGTCAACCTTAGGAGAGTTTATTTTTTCCTTTAGTGACTCATGGGGTTTGAGGGGATTTATTAATTAACCCAAGTGATTAATTAATAGGTGAGCAAGCTTATAGAAGCTTTTTAGAGGAATAATTAGCATGATTTAGACTATGGGAGGAATTTAATCAAATAAATGATGATTTATTGATTTAATGGAAGAGGAAGCTAATTAATTAATAATAATTAATTAGTCTAGATAGAAAGGGGGATTAATTAATGGAAGGTCATTAATTGGCATATTTTTTTGGATAGAAGAGTTAATTAATTAATGTAATGTAACTAATTAACAGTGATAGAAGAGAAAATGAGCATTTATTGATGATATGTCGTCAATTTGTGGGAAAGGATATAATTAGCACAATTTAAGTATTTAAATTGCTTGGGCTAAATTATAGGTGTCTACATTTTCCCCTCTTTGGGGTGGCGTAAGTGACGCCACTTCAAAGATAGTAGACTGGTAAAATTTTGAAGGGGTAGAAGAAAAATTAGTAGAAGTGAGAGATGCCCCCTTGAGTGTCGATGGGGTGATGAAAGAAGGTGATCGATGATCGAAAAAGGTGAGAGAAATGGATAGAAGAATGGGTAGGGGAAGGATGCCCTAGGTGAATCAGAAGAATAGTGTTGATAGGAGAATGATGTAAAAGAGGAATGAAGATGGAAAGAAAAGAGCAAGCTTTCATCTAGTGTATTGAAACAACTTTAGTGTCATCATATTGCCAAAGATCTACATCATCGGTCCTTATTAAAAATATAAGCATACGAAAAAAGTAGAATGACATGAAAATCCATACTACGAACAATTTTCCATTGCTGAAAACACCAACTCCATGCAACATACAAAATGTAATGCAATACGAGAAAGTAAAATATGCCTAACTCCTTGCAACATACATAATGCAATGCAATACGAGAAAGTAAACAAGATAACCTAATAGAGAAACATAATGCAATGTTTTTGTTATCAAGCTTTGATTCCAACCTGTGTGAATTAACGACAAGGGTTAAAATATGGTGCCCCAAGCATGGATACATGTAATGGGAATAACAAGGACACTTGGGTCCTATGAAAATAAATGCACTATGAAACAGTACCAAGCAACTCATTGTGCCCCAGAGTACAGACATAGTAAGAAAACCAACTTTGTTGATGGAGGTAGATCAAGATGATCCATGAGTCGTGCACAAGAACAGGCGAGAACCAAAGAGTGATGTTTTGTAGGATGATTTTTATTGTTTTTTATTTTTTAGAAACATATTTGAATGTTTTTTTCATTTTTAAAGTTTTCTGAAACTATGTACAGGAAGACAAAGAAGTGTGGATTCCCCCAATGATAGATGGGATGTACAAGGGAAAAATGCCACACATACAAGAAAGTGAAGATGTGACATGCCCCAATGATTAGGTGGGAGTATTCAAAGATAAAAATCTTCACACGTAGAAGGGGGATCAAGGCCAAAAATAGGTTCAATCATGAGGGAGAAAGGGTGCCCCCAGCGTAAGCTGGCCAAGAAACACATGAGAGAAAGGAAGTAGAAAATTGATTTATTAAAGGGGGACAAAAGTGTCCTGCAAACATGGAAAAGAGGACATCTATACACATGGATGTTCTAAATGATTTTCAAAGAATAGAGGATGCTATGAAAATATTTAGAAGGTGGTCGATGAAAAAGTGATTAGCCCAAGGCACAAATCATGAGACAAGACATGCACTAAAGAAAGAGTTTGAACAAGGTCCAAAAAGTAACACTTGGTAACATACTAATCCTGTTTACTCATCAAGATCCCATGTGTGCATGTGGAAATGAATTACCTCTTGAAGGAAAGAGTTGATAGACAACAAGTGAAGACACTAGCCAATGTGTAGGAATGATTTAGTTTGAAAGGTGATTTGTGAATGGATTGTGGAAGGAGAGTCGTACATTGCTCCGCTGCCAGCCAGGTGTCCATAGCCCCAATGGAGATGCATTTGATTCTAATCACAACATTTCTCTACTACCAGTCAGGCATCCATAGCCCTGGTAGATATTATTGGAAATACCCCAAGAGAGAGTTATATATCAATTTGATTTTTCTTTTAGCTTTTACTTTTTGATTGATTGATTTTGATTCTTTTTCTTTCTGAAAACTTATTTCAGCTCTCTTGTTTGACAAGGGGTTAAGAACCACTGATGGCTTGATGGAAGGATGTGGAAGTGATTGTGATGACGACATTGGCTAGTGTCAACAAATATGTCCAAAATTTCTTCCCAACAAGTTTATTAGATGTAGAATAGTGATAGGATCTCTAAGAGGTCAGTCATTCTTTAATTTACCAAGGTGATGAAAGACCAAGGTCAAACAGATACCATAGAGATAAATGTCACAAAATGCATGCGAATAGGCTAACCAAAATAACATCAAAGGGATGAAAATGGTGGATGACTTGTAGAGGAATATGAAAGAAAGGGAAGAAAGAACATCCATGTGTACGCAATACCTGATTGCAATGTTTGATCTTTGTACCTTTGATTTTATTTTTGTAATGTTTTAATGTTTTCTCATTTTTTTGTATTTTTGAACTATTTTATGATTTTTTTATTTTTAATTTTTTGGAAGTTTTTTGGGACCAACAATGTCACTCTACATGATAGGATCCAACAACGATGTGTGTGAATTCCTTGATAAGGGAGACTAAGCACATTTGTTTATCAAGAGTGATATTATCCCCGATCTCAATGATCGTGGTGAGTTCACACTCAACAAATGACTGTGATTTGTTTTGAAACATGGGTTTTTGTATGTGGGAGCTTGAGTTCCCTATCCATAGGTTTCAGCACTTTGTGCCATACTTGATGGGTGCATTGGTGTGCATTCTGGAATCACGTTTGATTTTGAATTTTTGGGTTGTTGGGAGATTTGGAGCTCTTTGGTGTTTTGATCTTAGCTTGATAAAAAACTTGTCTAGGTTTCTTATAAGCTAATGTGTGACTTGTTTGATCCTGAGAAGTGGGAGAAGAACGTGTAAGTTTAGAATTGATGGGAGGAATGTGAGGAATGATGGTGGGCTTTCCACAATCATTGGTAGAAGAAAAATGTGATGGATGAAAAGGATATGGTCCAAGGATTGAAGAAGATGGGATACCAGGAGGTGAGCCATAGATAGAAGATGAAGGGATACTAGGATGTGGCCCAAGTATAGAGAAGAAGGGCTAGGAGGTGAGGATATAAGATGATGGATGGACATGGCCCATAGATGTAAGATGATGGGCTACTAGGATGTGGCCCAAGAATAGAAGATGATGGACTACCCAAGGGTGACCCATACATAGAAGACAAGGGGCTAGTTGGACATGCCCCAAGAATAGAAGATAGTGGACTACTTGAAAATGTCCCACAAATAGTAGAGGGAGGGCTACCAGAAGGTGACCCACACCTAGATGAAGATGAAGGGCTACTTGGCAGTTACCCCCTAAGAGATTGTGATTGAGGAATTGTGATAGATAAAGAGTGATTGGGTGATGAGAAGATAGGGCATGGATCAATGCAATACCCAGGAGTTTCATCACATAATGAAGAATGTGAAGATGGAAGAATAAGAGGAGGATCAAGTTGCATGATCTGAGGCTCTTCCTCCATTTCTTGATAAAAGGAATCAACCTTTTCCTCACAATATGTGGACGCATCGAAGTCTAAAGAGAATCCTTTCTCATAATTTGCTAAAGGAATATCTTTGTGTGCCCCTATAAATGCCCTGATTGTTTCTTCATTCTGAAAGAGGTCAATCGGTATGAGTTGTTGATCGACCACCAGGGGTTGATTGGAAGAAAGAGGTTCAATTGGTGTGGAAGACTTAGAATATGTTTGATGATGATTGATAGAAGAAGATGACGTGGGGGATGAAGAAGATGTGGAGCTAGATGTCTCAGGAGTAGAAGAAGGTGGTGTGGACCTACCTATATGATGGTATATCATCTGTAAACTAGTAGGATTAAGTCCAAAGTTTGTAGATTGTGACATGCATGGGTCAATTCAAACAGTTTGACTAGAAGGAATTTGAGTCACATGAATCTTCAAAGAAGGAAGACTTCATGGGGGTGATTGATGAAGAAGGTCCTGCGAAGAAGGGGAGGACCATGATTCAAGAATCACATTGGATGAATAATAACAAGGGTCTTGTGAAGAAAGAGAGGACCATGATTCAAGAATTGTATTAGATGTTTGATTGGAGGGATTTGGAGTCATGCGTATCTTCAAAGGAAGAATATCATTGAGGTGACTGATAAAAGGGGTCCTGTGAAGAAAGGGAGGACCGTGACGTAGGAGTCGTATTAAATGTATGATGAAGAGGGTCCTGCGAAGATAGGGAGGACCATGACATAGGAGTCACATTAGATGAATGATGAAGATAATTTGTGGTGACACAAATCTTTAGAGGAGGAGAACGTTGTTTAGGTGACTGATAATAGAGGTCCTGCAAAGAAGGGGAGGACCGTGACTTAGGAGTCGAATTAGATGAATCTGAATAGTAGTTTGGATCTGAATCATCAGAAGAGTTAGAGGAAATATTTGGATTGGAATCCTCAAAAGAAGAGGAAATGTTTGGATTAGAATCAGAAGAAGAGTGGGGGGAACCTAAATAATAATTTGGATCAGAAGTGTCCAAACCATACCACCGACTATGAGATGAAGGTGGGGAATGGGTTACCCAGATGGGCTCTCTAGTTTGAAGAACCAAACAAGGTTTGGTCATGATGGTTGTCTTTTGATGTGAATGTCAAAAAAATCATTCCTTATTGTCATATGTATAAGTTACCTTGAGATAATCAGTCATTTTTGGCATTGTTGGGTTCAAAGGTCTAGACCTAGATTGTATTATAAAACTTCTTCAAAGTGAAGAAGGTTTCATGTTGATTTGGGCAGCATAACGACAACCAACTAGACATTTTATAAAGATGGGGATGCTTGTGTGATTTTCCAAAAGGGAAGCTAAGGAAAACATACATCGTGATGACTCAAGATTGATAATCCAACAAGGTTTGGAGGTGTAAATGTCAAAGGATTGATCAAAATTTTAGCAACATAAAGGATACAAAGGAAATATTTCTTGTGTTTGATTGATGCAAAATTTGCTTGATAGGAAATTTTTTGCCAAGGTTTGAAAGATGTGTTAAAAAATGATCAAGAACTTAGGAAAAAACAAGAAGATCAAGAGGATCAAAGACCCAAAGGATTGTCCTAGAAATGAGTTTATAAGATGGATAAACACAAGGAACAATCACGCAAGTTCAAAACACAAAGCCAAATTAATGACCAAAGAATAATGAATGATAAAGAATCAATGGATCAAAGTGATTGTCCTAAATGGATAAGTCAATGTGACAAATGAGACATAATCACACAAAGTTGTTGGTAAACTAATTAATCAAATGGAATTACTTCCTAAGTTTTATTCAAATGAATAGTTTGACACGTAAGATGATTAAAAAAATGTCACCAGTAATGCCAAGTTCAAAAAATAACAAGACATAAGTAATAACAAAAGGTTAATACGATTTCAAAAAAAGGTATACTATTAAAAGCAAGTTTAAGTCCAATCAAGACCTATATCTTAATAAGTGAGAGTTACAAATATGAACACACAACAATACCATTAAGATACGTTAACCAAACTTTACGAGAAAAGTAAGGTATTAGTATCGAAATAATATTGATATACGACACACACAAAGGTAACAAACAACACTTTTCAAAATCAAGGTAATTTTGAAAGATCAAACCAAGGCTAGAGTATACCAAGGAATTGTTACGAGGTGTGTAGCGTAACATTGCAATCTAGACACTTAGGTAAAGTTTACAATAAACAAGACGTAAGTATAAAAAATTGTGATACGATAAAAGCAAGATAACAATTCAAAGAAGAATCAAGATAATGAATCACACCTAACTACGATTGACAATCTTGACTTGGGTATCAAGATCAAAAAGGCTACCAATGATATGAAAACATCTCCACACACTTTAGACATTTAACAACCAACCGCAAACATGGATGAGCATAAACGGACATAAAAGTGGTGACACAATCAATTGGCAATACATGGGTAGTCACTCTTCTTTTGATCAACAAAGTGTCAAAATAAAATGAAGGAAGTAGTCAATTGGGGATGAAAAATGTTGGCCTCACTTTGGCAGAGTTTTGCCTCACCTTAGGGAGTGAAAAACTAAGAAAAAGTAACGCTTCACACGTTTCGTGATGAATAATGGCTCTCAACTCAAATTGGTTTTGATATGGTCAAGTTGGCTCCTAATCAAAGATAGCTTCCTAGGTGGTTCACTCAACTAGGTGTCAAAATTTATCTAAGAGCGAGCTCAATTTACCAAGAAAATTCACACTGACTAATTCTTAGAGTATCTCAACTTTACTTTACCCCCTTCAAGCACAGTGGGCAATAAATGTGTCCATCATGTACTCTCACTGGGGTCATGATACAGATAAATTTGATGCTAAATCTCACAAATGGTAATACTAGTCAAGTAGGTTGTGTGGAGCACTTCCTATTTCATCCACAAGGTTCCCTCTTGTGTGGACTACTTTGGGGTTCCTAGGACCACCCCCATTGTTGTAGCTTAAGGCTTATGCCAAAGGGGTTATGTCCTAGTTTTAAGCAGATAGGGCGTACCCTTGTCCAAACCTGTAAATCAGTTTTTTTTAATGTGGTTTGTTTTTTATCTTTTAAACTTAATGTGGTTTAGTCATTCACCATTTGGCAACCTGGAACACACGTGTAGTTAGAAAAGTTTTTTCGAACTCCTTTCTTTGACAAGCATTTTTAGGTCCTGCACTCAAGCATTAGTAGTTCTCCAAGAAAATCACATTATTTAAAAGAGGATTAAGAGTTGTTTTTGATTCTCAAGATCATCCAAGGATGCAAGAGAAGAGCATACACAACAAATAATCCAAACTAAAAAGTAAAGGAAAATACTTTGTAATTAATGAACCATACAAAAATCTTGATAAATGTTCATTCCCTTAAACCAAAAATGAAAGATGAAGTTTCCAATTAACCAAATGTTAATAAATGAAGACTAAATTGATTTTGATTCTCAAGATCACCCTAAGGTGCAAGAGAAGAGCATACACAAACTTTATCCCAACTAGATAGAAATGGAAAACTTCAAATCAAAGGACCATAAAAAAATGCTTTGTAAAAGGTTCATTCCCTTAAGCAAAATGAATAATCAAATTTCCAAGTTAATCCAAATGTTAAAAAGATAGAGATCAAAGTTGTTTTTTATTCTCAAGATCACCAAAAGGTTATGAGAATTCCATACACAATATTTGGTCTAAATCAAGTAAAGCATGGAAATACAACATTCATCAAAACATTAGACATGTTAGAAAATGACCAGTTTTAATTTGATAAAAGGAAAACCTATAATTTTGTAAGTATAAATCCCAAATTTATGTTTTCATTACATATTTCACTTCAATACCTTTCCAACATAAAAAAATGGAGTCATTTCAAGTTCGGGAGAAAAATTTATGGCCTTCAAAAGATGGGTTACACATATGCTCTTATGCTCACGGGTATGCACTTAACATGTACCCAAAAAATGTCAAAAAAATGTCCCTTAATTAAAAATGGTCAAATTTTTCCAACCAAGATTCAATTTTGACAAAAACCCATCACATTAATATATGAATAGAATCCACTCAACGCTATCAAACATTAACATTCATGATCTAAAAAACTTAACATTTTCAAGAAATTGACAAAACTAACATGTTTCTCTAGAATGTTGAAAAAGTAAGCTCTAAAAATGAAAACATGGATGAAATATTGAAATTTTCTCACCAAAATTCAATTTTTATAGCAACCCACCACATTAATATGTAAATAGAAGACTCAACACTATCAAACACTAACCTACATGCTCAATAATTTAAGATTTTCAAGAAATTGACAAAACTAGCATGTAGAATGTTGAAAAAGTAAGCTCTAAAAATGAAAACATGGAGAAATCTTGAAATTTTCCCATCAATTCCAATTTTGACAATACTTCACCTCCTTTATACCTACAAGGAAGACTCAACACATGCAAACTCAACAAAATAAGTTAAGGGAAAATAAGTTATGTCAATATATGCAAAAAGAGGGTTAGTAACCAAAATTGAAACTTAACTACAAAAACTTGAAATTAAGTGCAAAGGACAATGGAGTAACTCCCACCAGGCATGCCAAATGTATCAATGTATTAGTTAGCTATGCAAAGGGAATTGAAACTAACACCTTAATAGTTTCAAAACATGAACTAACTACACAAATATCATCATGTTAAGAGCTAAACAAGACTAAATACCAACATTATGCATTAGAACTTGAAATAGAAATCAAACTAATATGCTAAGCATTTGAATCTCTACTCTTTAGATCACCAAAAACACTAAATGAACCTAGATAGATCCATGGCAATCAAAGTTGATTGTTTGATCTTCAAGGGTTTGGGAATGGAAGCTCATCAAAGTATGGCTACAAGACCATTTTGATTCTCTCCATATGACCCAAAATCTTGGATGAATGAAATGCAAGAATGAGGCTATTAGCTCAAATGAAAGATGCTCTAAGATAAAATGTCTATAGATTAGCTATAAGCATGCAAGGTGTAAAGGTGTAAATAGAAAGGTAGGAGGAGGGCTCCTTATATAGCCCAATGGATAAAAGAATCTCTACATCCCTTTACATGTGGGATAATAGCTAGGTTGAGTTAGTTGTGGATAAGGATGGTTGAAAGGGGGTTGAGTCAACCTTAGGAGAGTTTATTTTGTCCTTTAGTGACTCATGGGGTTTGAGGGGATTTATTAATTAACCAAAGTGATTAATTAATAGGTGTGCAAGCTTATAGAAGTTTTTTAGAGGAATAATTAGCATGATTTAGACTATGGGAGGAATTTAATCAAATAAATGATGATTTATTGATTTAATGGAAGAGGAAGCTAATTAATTAATAATAATTAATTAGTCTAGATAGAAAGGGGGATTAATTAATGGAAGGTCATTAATTGGCATATTTGTTGGATAGAAGAGTTAATTAATTAATGTAATGTAACTAATTAATGGTGATAGAAGAGAAAATGAGCATTTATTGACGATATGTCGTCAATTTGCGGGAAAGGATATAATTAGCACAATTTAAGTATTTTTGAACTTGTGCACTACAAATATAGATTGTGAAGCATAGAGCGTGAACGGAGAATGTGGTGAGGTTCATTTCAGAATTAGACCCTCAGCAGTCGAGTATGAAACGTGGCACACAATTGCATCATAGGGTAATGACGATACAAGGTTTGTATCAAGTTGTGTATGATTGATGCTTAGAAATAGGAAGTATGAAGCACAAAGTGTAATAGTAGAAATGATAGACACCTGATGATGCTAGGAGGGAGGAAGTAAACATGATGCCCCCAAGTGTGCGATGAGGTGGAGATCTAGTCGGTGTTGTTAAGGGGATCAATGTAAGGAGTAGTTTCCTTGAAAAAAATGATTGGTTGTAGCTTATATGATATTAATAACGCTGAATAAGACTTGAGAGGAGGAGGTGTTGTACCTATTTTTAGAGGAGGTTTCTTAGGATTTAGTGACGTGGTAGAAGACTTAGTAGGAGGAGGTGATGGAAGACAGACCTTGAGAGGTGGTTGATTAGTTGAATTGGGTTGGATAGGTGAAGTTTGACTGATTGAAGAAGGAACATTAAAAGTGATGGCATGATGCTCATTAGACATAGATGAATCAGATTTAACAACCCGTTTGGATGCAACATTTGGAAATGGACATGTAATAGAATGTTGTGTGGTAAATGATATAAAACCCTGATGCTCAAGGTGCTTAATTATTCAGTTTAAAACATAAAAATAATTGTCATTATGTCCATTGATTTGATGATAATGGAAAAATTGGAGACCTTGATAGTTGGCAAGCCGATAAGGAGAATAACAATGAGTAGGTGGAAAATTGATTAACTGATGAGTAAGGAGCTCCGGAATAATGTCATGTTGCTTAGCATTGAGCTCAAACTTGAGAGGTTCTAGTAGTGGTAAGACTTGAGGTGTATTGATATGAGCACATGTAGAAGACATAAGAGTGGGATGAGATAAATGAGATGTAGAAGGAGAACTAACATGATCTTGAGAACATCTTTGAGATGTTGAATTTTATATTTAAGAGATGCAATCGTTGTTTCCATAGCTTGAATTTTGTCTGGAAATAAAGAATGCAAAGCTTGAATTGACTCTAAGCTAGGTTGATTAGATGGAGGATCATGAAGGCTAGGGTCATCAGAGAGACGATAAAAAAATGGCACTCACTTGAGTGGGTGGTGTATATATAGGGAGATATATGGTGTCTAGGTATTTTTGAAGAACATATTTGTAAGGTGGATGCATTTGAAGTAAGTCATGCAAAGAGATTTGACAAACCTTAGGAGACATGAAAGAAATAAAAATGTGCAAAATAAGGATATGAAAGGACGATCATGAGTGGGTTTCACCAAATGATTTAACAAAAACGATCTTTTGTAAAACCCTAATTGTAGAGTAATGTATGTAAACTATGATAAACAACTGCTAGATGAAATATGACATAAAAAATAAGTTAGATAAATATGAAACACTAAGTGTAAGAGAGAGAAAGAGTGACTTAGTTGATTTATGTTTTCCTAGAGGTGATATGGACTAGAACAACTCATGAACATGAAGGGAAGACTATTGCAAATGTGCTCAGTAAATTTTGGAACTGTCAGATGTGGTTGGACCAGGGCACATGGAATGGGGTGAGGGCACCTTGGCATCAGAGACCTTTGTTAGGCACCTATGACTACGTAGGAGCTTAGAACCTAGTTTTTTTGGTATCGTATAAGTGTTGCCAGTAGTCGGAGTTGGTCTCCTGTATGTTGTTGGATGATCACCAAATTCACGTATAACCTGTAAAGAGATGAAGACCTACAAAACCCTCAAAAACATCAAATCCCAAAAATAAAAGATGCATTGTAGGGAGTTGGAATTAGCCCGACGGTCACCCGACTGAGTGAACTTATGACTAAGCGATACAATACATTTCAGACTCCATGTAATTCTTGTGTGTGTGTGTGTGAAAGAATCGTGCCCTAGGAAGTCCTTGTGCAAGTGCACTTGATAGTAGGCGATAACTAGATGTACCAATGTAAATAGATGCGTGGATGACAAAATGAACTTCTCCTTTTTATAAAATGTATGCAGAAAATACAATCCCTTGTCCCTTGTATGGATGTTAGATGGATGCATTTAGTGCTCTTAGATGCCTTTAGATGCAATCTTAGGTGATGATAATAGATGCTTAGAGGTTAGTCCTTTATTTTGGTCACATAGATTTGTATTATATGATTCCCTTGGTTTAATTTCATAATTTACAACTAGAAGGCCGACCCATAAGAAGAAATTATGCCCAAAAGATAAAAAGAAAACCAATAGAAGCGAGTAAGGTGGAAAGATAATAAAGGTGCCCAAAGGGGATGAGGGGGCCTGGGAACTGGCTTCCTGGCCGGGCACTGGTGTTCGAAGTTATAAAAAATAAAGCAGTAAAGTACCGACTAGGATGTATGGTGTAAAATACCAGAAAGAAGACAAGAAACAAAGAAAAGAGGCCAAAGATAATTGTCAATTACTAGTTTTCTCACTTAGTAATCATATGAATGCAAGTATGTGCTTAGGACCTATAAATTTACTCAAGTGTGCGATTTTGTGTTTATAAAGGATCAAAGATAAATATCAAGCTACAAGATGAACGAGGAAGGCTCGCCTATTATCCAACAACTCTTTGCACATTCCACATGATGAGTTAAGTGTCAAGATCAATGGATCGACCAACAAACATAACCACCTCGTAAGTGCCAAGTGTACAAACTAAGGTCGATCTCAAAGATCAACATCACCCAAGTGAGAGAGGTGTCAAGTTAATTAGTGAGTTAGATAAGCCAACCAAAGGCGTCGTCGTAGCCACTTTAAAACTACTGTCCCTAAGGGTATATTAAGCCTCTTCCTTACCAAACCCTGATGAATGTGGGATCATTACCCCAATGGCGGCGTAAATAAAATACAAAGGGTATATAACATATCATGTGGGACTCGAACTTAGGTCATTTTTGGAAAAATGATATGCATAAATCCCATTAGCACACGAGTTAAAAAAATGTTATATAAGGCCTAAAAAATATTTGTAAAATACTTTTTGTAGGATTGTGTATAGTCATAGGCCCCTATAATGGATAATTAATCCTTGTAATCAGATAGAGAATCTTGTTATCCATTTTTTAATGTAGGGATGATGTTGTAAAAGATAACAAAGATATATTTTCCCACTTTGGAGAATTTTTGCCTCATTTTGGAGAGATAATATACCTTTCTAAAGAGAGAAAATGTAGGTGGAGATCATTTTTGTGCAAAAATTTGCCACTATAAAGTTGATAGATGGTTGTGAAGACTTTCTAGAGGTGGTTTGAGACACTTTCAAGTCCTATTGCCCATTTTAAAGATGGATGTAAGAATTCTATTTCTATTTTTACATTGTTAATAGGATTGGTTCATCGTATTTGTGAAATCAAAGATTTATTCCCTCATGAACAAACTTTGTTATCAAGTTTTTGGGTCTCTGATTTCTTTCATTTGTTGTTGTTTTAATCAGTTATGGTATGATTCTTAAGCATATATGCCAATTTTCAATGTAATTACATGCTTTACGAGAAATTGAAATTTGAAGGGAATGGATGTAGAATTGGGTGTATGGTTTGAATTTACGGATAACTCTACAATTTCAAAAAAATTACATGCCAATTTTAATGTAGTACATTAATTTGAGAAAATTTAATTGAGTAGATAAAGAAGGTTAACCAAGTTAGCTAAAATTTCACCATTTTAAAATCACCTAAAGGGGTTATATATAGAGTTTTTAATGACTTTATTTTTAGAGTTTTTAATGACTTTATTTTGTTTTTAGATTTTAATACGTGGATAAATTTAAGTAGGGTTCATATATATATAATATGAAATTTGAATGATGACATAATTGAGAGTTTCATCGAAGATGTTTTAAGAAAGAAATTATCTCAGCAACTATGTTTCTTAAGATATCTTGCATGGTTTTAGTGTGTTGTCTATGTTGAAGTTCTTACACCATACTTGGATTTGGTTACAAATATGTTAGATGTTTTTATAGAAGCATGGAGTTATTGAGGATATTTTATATGGTTTAGCAAAATTTGGTTCTCACAATGTTTATTTTCCCATCCTTGAGTTTTAGTAACATCAAGTGGTTTTTGATGGAAAATTTTACATACACTCTATCTACATCTTATTATCACTTGCATGCTTCCTTAGATGCATTTAGGTATATAGTATACCTCACTCTTATATTATCTATTACTCTACTCTAAGGGATCTCTTGATATAACTTGGTGATGACATATTACTGAGGTACTTGTGGTTTTCAAAGGACAATGTTTCATGACTAGTGTTTGGATCTTGTTTGGATGCCATAATATTATGTGCTCATTATAATTGTGTTTTGTAAGGAATAAAATCTAATGAATAGTGAAAACTAAGAGGTATTTACTACTTGATATTTATTGATTCAATGTTTTGGTAAAAATAACATTGATGTTTTGTGAAGTTTAGCATTCTTGAAGACTCAAAATGTTGAATGTGCCTGAATGAAAATTGTATTTGAACTCATTTCATATTATGATTGTCATTATTTTATGTTTTGAAGTCTATTTTTGAAGGTATTATAGAATAATATTTATATATGCAATAAATATGAATCTCATCTTGTATAATGAAGAGGTTTGATATGAAGTGATTTTAGTTTTATTAGATAACGTTTGTGTCATATGTTTGTCTTAGGATTATGATAGAAGCTAGGACTTAGAGATAAGTTTGGTTTTATATTTCAGTTATGTCAGGTTGGAGTAGAGAAAAATTCTCTCAAGGGGTCAACCTCATGTAGAATTCAGGGTGGCTTAATGTGTCGCATTCTATTTTCATCTAGGGACAATCCTTTTAGAGTGGGAAGGGATACTAGCATATTTATAATTGGTAGGACTTTCCAAGATAATGTTGGGAGAGGTATTGGTAGGGGAACATGGGTTTCCATACACTTTGATTCTTGCGAGACCATGTTATGTGAATTTTTTAATCTAGTTAATAATGAGGTAGTTTATCAACTTGTGCTTGAACTGCCTACCCAAATCCATCCTCAAACACTTGAAGTTGAGTAAGCTCACACTCCGCCTATTGTTAATAATAGTGTACATCATCTTCTATTGTTAATTCCTCCACACATGTTATCTCTCATGATTCTATTTTTGCTATTCACGGTTACTCTTCTCCATTAGATCATTGTCATAATAATTATTTGTCTAACACCCCCTTTCGTGTGTGTATAAATACTTCTCTACATCCCATCACTCGTAGTGAGACACAACCTTCTACCTATAAATGAACTACATGATATCTTCCTCTCATCCTTCGATGACTTGTAGAATGCAAAATTTTAGTTGGAGGTAGAATATGATGTGGTCATGCTGTCATATATGAATATCTAGAGCGTGAGAGTAATAAGGGGATTCCCATTCTTGACCTCACTCAGGGCGAAGAAAAGGACATGGCTTCAACTGATCTTATGTCATTTGAATTTTTTGACTTGTAAAAACTTGGTGATGATTATAAACATGTATTTTAATATTGCATTGTTTTATATTTTTTGGGATACTTCTTAGTTGATACAACATGCAACTTGTGAAACTTTGAGGATATTTGGATAAGTTGAATTTTCATGTTTTGTTTTTTGGGACAACAAATGTTTCAACTATTTGTTGACATCTAAATTGATTATGTTGGTATATTTTGGTTAAGATAATTTGATGAAAATAAAATAAATTTTTATCTTTTATTGATTTGATGGTAGTCATAGAATATGGTTGATTCTTGCCTATGAGTTGTTATGATGAGGCAATTATTTTGGCATTTTGACTTTTTTTAATGATGCTCATGTTGTTTGATGGAGATAGTGAGTGATTTATCAAGGATTTGTCAGATATTATTTCAACTTGAAATATTAATGTGAAAATCAATATTTTAATATGTTTGCCTTAAGGAGTGATTATGATTTAATTTAGGTTTATTAAATTTTCATGTGTGAGTTTATGATTAAGTGACCCCCCCACATAAAATTTAAATCTATTTGAGTATTTTTTTTTCTCAATTTCTTTTAAGCGACTCACTTACAACATTCATGTCTTCTATATTTTATAATATAAAGTCATTTTGACTTTATCAATTATAAAATTTTAATCTTTATGATTTGTTATAATGAAATTTTCAAAAGAAATAGGTTATAAAAGATTGGATGAAAGGTAAAATAGGAGGAATATACATGTATTTCTTGGGTTGCAATACTTTATTTCCATATTATGATTATTCTGTGTTTTCATTTCTCACTTATGTGATTGTTTACATATATCCAAATGAAATTTTAGATAATAGTTGAGTATACAACTTAAGACACAACAATATCCAGTATTATATTGTTTATTTGGATGATTATTTGATTTAACTCATGTTTCTAATTGTATATTGACTGCATATCATAATTTTCACGTCTTGGAATCACATTGGGTGTTGTACTTACTTTCACATGGTGAATACTTATCATTTGGCTTATACTCGATTGTTCGTATTTTGATCACAAACAACAATTGTAAATGAATTTCTTGATTAGATTATTATAATTGATCTTTCCATTATGGAACATATATAATTTCTCAAAATCAATATAAGATAAATGTTTGGTCCACATGACTATTGTACAATGTATGGTTTATATACATGTATAATTCTTAGCCTATCTTAGCTTTCTTTCTACAATTCTTGTACTTCAATGAAATTTTAACGTAATTTCAAGGACATATTTGAAATGTGTTAATGTGTTTACATCATTAAAATAATATAGGTGGTAGGATGTAGAATATGTTACGAGTAGAATATTCCAAATAAATTAACCCACATTAATCATACAATCTGGAATATAGCTATTAATACATTAATGATGATAAAATGATATAACAATTGATTATAAAACAAGAAGGGATGAATAATTAGTTGCACATGGAGGCACAAAAGTGATATGGGTGTGCAGAAAAGATTAAAAGGATGATTTTAATTTGGAAATGCTTCATCTCTGGAACTATACCTAGAAAAATCTCCTCTATAGAACCTTACAGATCCTACTAGGACATAGTACGATATAGTACTTCTTCATACAATTTCATCATGGAAAATTGTGGGGTTCAATAAATTTTCTTTCTCAATCACCATTTTGGAAATGATTGTCATTTTATTGTTTGGTTTACATAACTTCAATATCACATCTAATGACCATTTCATGTTTGGTAATGGATGACATTATACTCTTGAACATTGTTTCATTCCTTCATACCTCTATGGTGGATTATCTAAAGTATGTGCAATATCTTTAAGAAGATTTATGAGAGCCTTAAGTGTTTTACTATTGATATTTACAATGTATGCTTATGAGAATGCTAGGTGAGTTATGAAGTGCATTTGAATTTATTATATAGACTTCCAAAGGTTAGATATATGTATTATGGCCAACCTAGGGAAGATATAATGATGCAAATGTGATTTTTAAATTAAGAAAATAGTCATTAGAAGAGAGGGTATGAGATTGTATAGTTCAGTAAAAAAACATAGTACAATTTGGCCTTGTTATGTATGGGTTCCATATAGGGATTTACTAAGCACAAAGTCATATTTATAGTAAGATTCCTAGGGATAGATTATTGCTTTGGATAATTAGTATTACATGGATGAATGACAAAGAATTGTGTAGATATTAACAAGTCATGGGAGAAAGATATGTCGCTTGTGTTTAGAATGTGATAATTTATCTTAGTACAAGAACAGATCCAAAAATTTCATTGCCAAATGATAATTTACTAAATTTGAATGTCTACATTTTCCCTTGTAAGTCTGGAATTAAAAATGTCTTACTTTGAGGAAAAACATACATGAATGTGCACACACACTTTTTCTTTTCTCAATAGTTTTTGTCCTTGCATTAGTGTTGGCATGTTTCATGGTGAAACATGTAACATAGAATCTAGTAAATGTCCTTAGAATAAATTGAAATGTACCTTAAATGTAAATATTGTATGTAAATTTGAAAATTTGAAGTTGTGCATAGTAAAGTAAAGAGATGCAAAACATGAAAAGAATACACATGTTCACTTTGTGGAGGAATGAGCTCCCATTCTTGTTATGCTTGGAGAATCTGAGTTATGTTGAGTTTCCAAATGATTGGGGATGATCATCTTGTTCAGAAATATTTCTACTCTTCAACTTGAATTAAAAAAGGAAGAAAATAGAAATATATATACCTCAAAAGACGTGGGGTTTAGTGATACCTGTAGATTTTGATTGACAATGCTCGATGTTGATTGAAGTTGATCTCCGTGATAGATGTGTACAAGCTCCTTTCCTGCAAAGAAACCTATGCTCAGAGACACTAAGAAAAATATGGGATTAGATAGATATATGGTGGATTGCCTAGCAAAGGGAAGTCCCCAGAAGTCAATGGAATTCCTTGCAAGGATGTCAATCCGCGTTCAAGAAATTAATCTGATAATGATAAAGTAAAATGATAATAGATGATATAACCAATAATGCAAAGGCAAAGGGATTGATGCGGTCCAAAGCTATATGTTGGTCTAATGGTTATTCTTGATCTAAAGGAGTCGAGGAATCACAATATGGCTCAAAGGAGAAATGATGTAGATGGATATATGCTCACATAGGAAACCAAGATAATGTGTTTGATCTAGATAAATGATAAAACGTTGTAGATGGCTTAGAGGAGTTTGATGGGACTTGATGGACACTTGTAAAGGTAGAGTGTTGGTCAGGATTTAGGTCTGGATATCAAGAAGTCATGCCGCAGTGATAAATGGTCTGACAGATAGGAATCTTTGGTGATTGAATAAATCACTGGCAATTAGGGGTCGTTCATCGGTGATTACTGTAGAATGTATGCAGTTTGGTAAAGGCCAAGAAAAAATCTATAAAGACTAATAATTGATAAATGATTAAGATAATAATGTATAAATTAGGTACTTACCCGATTCCGGTTGATAGACAAGACTGAAAAGAGGATAATATCTGGAGAGGAAGGCTAAAGATGTTAGAAGATTAGACTTGATTGCTGGATGTTTGAATTATTTGGGAGGAAGAAGATAATTGACACCAGGGGACTGTTAAAATGATTCCTTGACGTGTGATTGATCCCCAAAATTTGAAAGAGAGATTGTTGATGCATGCATACATTGATAGCTGAAATTGAGAAGATGATAATAGACTACAGGTGAAGAGCTGATTTACAGGAGGTCCAAAATTGCTCCAAGATGCTCAATGAAGGTATGTGGTAATGCTTGGTGTTGATTATGTTATCTAAGTGTTGAATGATGATGTACATGAGAGTGAGGAACCAAATTGAAAGTAAGAACTCATGGACTGAAGTTGAGGATCCATATGAGAAGCTAAAAAACTAGCTTATGTAATCGTTGGCGATTACCTGAATTGCGGACGATTTCGGGTTGTTCGAGTTTTGTTTGGGAAATGGTTGAAAAAAATTCCAAATCAAGGGTATTTGATTTGGATCTCAAATGGATGATTTTTTAGGTTGTTGGGGGACGTGTTGTGTTTGTTGAGGAGGTGATAAAATAGGCTAGATTATACTTGATTTTGTTTATGTTTGGATTTAGGAAGATTCTTAGGTGGTTACGTAGGATTTAACAACTGTAAGGAAGGATTTACATGAGATAAGTATGGTGATGATGTTGATGTATTTAATTATTTAATTGAATAAAGATAAGGAATGATGAGGAGTGTAGAGGGGTGTAGATTTTATATGACTTAGGATAGGGATTAGATGTAATAGTGATGTGATAACGAAGGGGGTCTAGCAGACTTTGACATGGGAATTAGCGGTGCTAATTTTAGGTGTCTACATTTTTCCCCTTGTTTGAGTGGTTTTTAGACAAGCCATGAGACAAAAATGAGATGTGAAGGATTTAGAATTATGTGATGAGGTACACCCCCTCAAAATAGGGATTGATGATCTAAAAGGGATCTGATCACTAGTTTGGAAGAAAAATATGAAAAGATACAAGGATGAGGAGTGATGAGGGATAATGGAATAATTCCCCAAGATGAGGTAGAGAAATAAGATAAATGTTGTTGTAAAATCAAGTGATAGGGAAACCAAAGGGTTTGTGCCCTATAGACATATGACCCGACAACGAAAAATGGATGTCTTGACGAGGTCAAAGGACAAAAAAAAATGATGTTGCCACAAAGGTGGGCTTACGAGGCCAAAAATTCAAGTGATAGGGGAACTAAAGGGTTCTTGTCCATATGACTTAAAGGCACAAAATATGATGGTTTGATGAGATCAAATGACCAAAGAAATCAATGTCACCACAAAGGTGGATTTCGAGACCAGGAAGTCAAGTGATAGGGGAACCAAAGGGTTTGTTCCCTATAGACATATGACTTACTAACGATGAGAGATAAAATGATGATTTGATGAGGTTAAAGGACCATAATTCGATGTTGCCACAAAAGTAGGATTATGAGGACTAGATGGGGGTCGTAACGGTGATTAGAGGTGTAATACCCAAGGAGACATCCATTTGAAAAATGTCGATTTGATTGAATAAATGTGATGTTTGAGACACAATGATGTAATGCTGGGATGTGAATATTGATAGATGTCAATGTGGTAGGGTTGATAGTTGTTAAAGTTATGTTTTAGATATGATGTGGATGTGATATTGATGTTAATGTGATTTTAATGTTTTTCAAAACCATGGTCAAAAATGAAACATGGATTTATTTCTTTATATTATATTTGATATATATGTGATGGGAAACAAACAAAGTAAAGGCCCTTACACTTTTGGCCTTTACAATGAATGTTAACAGATGATTAACAATGAGTAGTCACACGTAGGATATCAGATATATATGTAATTTAAATGTGTACCTTCCTAAGATATGAGAAGGGTTGACATATGTAGGTTGTGTGGGAAAAGAGGGTTATCCTTTTCAATAGTTTTCATAGAGAAATGCCCCGGCTAATTTGACACGAACTGATTAATACATGAAGTTTACTTTTCATGGGAAAGCTTATCAATGCGGGAAAATTTCCTAGGATGCTTTGATATTTGAATTTTTGAAGGTTAATCGATGTGGGAATCATTTTTACATAAGTATCCATCCTTCGATGGTATGGTCTACATTTTGTATTTTTGACTTTACAAGATAGTCGTACTTCGAGGGATCGATCTATAATATTTACTAGTAGCTATCCTTCATGGGATCATTCTACTTTTCTTTTTGACAATATGATTTTTTATATTCTTAAATAGTTTTCCTTTGAGGGATCAATCTATTATTTTGTATAAGATACATCCATAGATATTTTTGACTTTTAATTTGAGCTGAGGGCAAGACCCTAATAGATTGTTTCAAGGAGGGGAGAATAAATGTGTACACAGACTACACATGTGTGCCCTAAGACATGTATTTGGTTAGTATATAAGGTAGATTGATGTAATGACTGTGGGAGTTCATGTTAAGGTGGAACTTGTCCATGTGAAAGATGCAATGAACAGAGTCGTTGTGCTCATATTTAAGGTTTTTTAGGATAGTGATGGAAGACCTCATGCTTTCAAATCATTACAATGATAAAATGACTAGTTGATGGTGAAATAAGATCTTTGATATGACTATTTTCATAATGGTCAATGTGTTAACAGTAGAAAGGCCATAAGTGCAAGGAATTTAAGGGTTGACCCATATTATATTGACTGATCTAGTTAGGGGAAAACTTTCCACGTTTACTCCTTTCCAGAGTAATGACATTCTGATGGGATTAATAGGATAGATTTGGTAAAGATGTGCTAGGTAAATGTGTGTAAAGTAATACTTTAAAAGTCTCAGTAGAGAGGAGGCCCGCTAGCATGACCTTGTGGATAAAGATGATGTGTTGAAATGGATGACATCTTTCAGATTAGGATGATAGAATTTTTTATCTTAATTGATTGAGTATATGGTAAATAAAAGGATGTTCATCCTTTGAAAAATGAGCCATTGAAAACATGGATGGGATAGGAGAGGATGATTGATGAGGAGAGATAGAGGAAAAAATTTTGGTTTCACCATTTCTTCATGTATGACCATTCCAGGTTTGTATAGGTGGATGAACCATAGGGATTTGAGATGAGGGACCTTCAATGGAAGGTGATGAGAAGACATATGATAAAGGTTTGTCGAGATTTGATTGAGAATGATCCCCTTTGTCCTACAGATGTCGGTGAGGACACAATCAGTGACTTGGGTGTAGATGTTTTGAGATTGAGGGAACTTCAAAGGGAAGGTGTGGACATTGATGATATTGAGAGACCTTTAATGGAAGGTGCTGATAATATTTCTGACAAATTTTTGATAATATGAGATTGAGGATGTCCCCCTTGACCTAAAAATTCAATGAAGACACTAACGAGGGTGGAGATGTTGATGATATCGATGATGGCTTAGGATGCTCCTCTTCTGGGAGAAGATCATCATTGAGGAAGAGTCATTGGATTATGGCTTTAAGCACTTTACAACTCTCTATACTATGTCCTAGGATTCTATGATAGGCACATGTTTTGTTTTGATCGTACCATGCCGGGTTTCTGAATATGTGGACTAGGTGTTTTGATGGGTGGTAATGTGATAAGAGAGGCATGCATAAGTATCTCAAGGATGTCAATGTAAGTCCCTTTTGGATGGTTTGTATTAATGAATTTTGGATTTTGATTTACAAGAATTCTTAGTAGGATTTGTTTATTTTTGGATAGGGGTGGACTCGTAGATGTCATATAGTGTTGAAACATCATAGGGAATGTTTTGAGGTTGATAAGAAGGTTAGGATACGATGTGTGATTGATATAATTGGATGATGGATGAGGTCCCAAAATGGACAAGGAGGGATAGATTAAGGATGAGAAGGGGGGACCCAAATGATGTGTGGAACTATGATTTTGGATTGTGTCAAAGGATGGGGGACCCAAAATAGATGATGAGGTAGAGACCCTAGATAATGTGATGTTCCCAAAATGTATTTTATATTTGGATTTTAGGTAAAGGATGGGTTCCCAAAATAGATATCCTAATGAGGAGACCTTAAATGATGTGATGTTTTGATTTTAATGTTTGATTTTAGGTAAAGGATGGGGGTTTTATGTAGATGATGATGTGATGGTTTTGATTTTGGAAGGGTTTCGTGTGGATGTATGATGGGTATTTGATATTTAATTGTATGGTGTTTGATTCAGGACATGGTTCTAGATTAGGTGATGAGTGAGTATCTGGGGATAGGATTGGGTCTAATTTGGATGAGGGAGATATTGTTTCTAGACATGATTGAGGTGGTTTATGTGAAGTTTCTAATTCTTCAACTATTTTAAAAAGTGGGTTGATATAGAGATCTTTTATTATGAATGCCTCCTTAGTAACGGTCTCCAAGGTGGATTCTAAGGGTTGCAAGGAGGTAATGGATGATTGGACAGTGGACACAGGTGGTATTGATGTGTGAGGATAATTGAAAAGAGGATTCAAGGGTTTAAGTTTTTGAAGGGGAAGCATTGGTGATGAAACTTGGTCTCCTCATGGGGAATATCACATGTAATATTGTTGATGATGTGACTCGAGGGATGTGCAATATCTATATGGACTGAATCTATTATCGGTGGTGGATCAGGAAGAAGACAACTAATGACATCATGTATATGGTATTTTTTCTGACTCATAAGAAGACCTAGGGGAATCAGATGGGACATGTGGAGATTGAGGATCAAGATGAGCCATCTTCGAGGGCTTGGATTTATAATTTATTTTCCATGGTGAAGGCTTCATAAAAATTCTAAAATGTGTGGATCTGGAGAATGGATGAAATGTGATGAGAACACGATCGAGTAAACAACTCAATCAGTTCTGATTGTGGTAGTGAGAAGGTCAATTGATTGATAATGCTTTTCCACCTAGTGACAAAGTCAACAAGGGATTCATTTTCAGATTGTTTGATGCTAGAAATCTTAGAGATAGTGATTTTATGAGTAACGTTTATAGCGAAATGATCGAGGAATAATAGGGCTAGCTGAGTGAAAGAGAGAAAAAAGTGTCAAGGGAGGGAGTTATACCAGTCCAAGGCTAGTCCCGCTAGTGACATAGGAAAGGTTCTAAGCATGAGATCTTGATTTTGGATGATGAGATAACATGAATTTCTGAAAGATAAGTATGTGCTGTTGAGGATCCTCTTGTACCATGGAACATAATAAACTCAGGTAATTCCCAATGCAGAGGATATGATTTGTATTGTACAATATGGATGAATGGGTTCATTACAAACCTCATCATAAGTGAGGATTTGTTTACATCCCTTAGTAGTGGCTTCTAAATTATCTAATCTATTTGAACAGGGCTTGTAAGGGATCATTTTATAGGATTAGATGTGAAGGAATTAACATATGATTGATTTCATTGATAAAAATGTGGAGTAGGATGGTTTTTTTGTGGAAGTTGATTTTGATAAGGGGTAACTTGAGAGGATATTGTTTGTAGAGTAGGTTGTGATAAAGGGATGTGGGGAGATGTGGAAAAATGTTGAATATGTTGTTGTTGTTGGATGAGATGGGTTGATTGGGCCTAAATAGGTATGTGTCATATGAGTTTGGGATGTCTAAGATAGAGAGAGAGAGTATTGAAGTCAAGATAGATTGTTTGGATAAAAGATGAGGGATGTTAAGATTAAGTTTGTGATGAAGGAAGGGATGTGGAAAAGACCGCTTGATGGGATGCACTTGACATGGGATGAGGAGTGATAGTTTGAAAGTAATTTGATTGTGAAGAATAATTATAGGTTTTTTGGATGGGGTTCTTATAGGATTGTATGATTGGTTGAAAGGTAGAAAATCCATAAGGAACAAAATATGGTGTAGATGGCTTAGGGAGCATACCAAAACTAAATGGAGTTGATTGGGTCATAATAGCCTGATAAGACTAGAAAGGATTAGATTCTATGGATAAAGCAACAAAAGATGATTGTAAAAATGAAGCATAAAGGGAAAACTAATATACTGATGTAGAGGATTGTTCCATATTAAATGATAGTTAACAACTGATTATACAAAAAATCCTAAGAAACCTAGAAATATAATAGACAAGTCAAGTAGAAGAATTTTAATTGTCTTGATTATTAAAAGAAAGTGAAATAAGAGGCTCAAATGGTAATGATAGGGTTCCTTAGGACAAGGTCTAGTCTTAGGTGATGGTTTCAAGGTTGGATGTCCCTCGATATACCTGAAGATACGTGAGGCTCAAATATGTGTTTTTTCATTATGGGGCTTGGTATTGGGGCCTACCCCCTCACTTCATGGTCCCACAGTGATAAAGGAGCTAGGTGCTTGGTCAATATACCAACAAACAAAATTATAATTGGCCAGAACACCGAGTTGTTTCCCTATTGGGTGATGAAATCCCAATAGTTATCACCTGGGAAGAATTTTTTAAATGTGTGTTTAATTTTTTGAGTGATTTGGTTGTGTGCTGGGGGAAAGATAAAGTGAATGTGATCAATTAACTTTCCTAATTAAAACTATGTGATCAAGAAGAATGTAATTTTTTGTTTTAAAACCAAAATGAAATATCTATTTTGATGAGAGGAAACGTGAAAAAATGTAGTACAAAAAAAAAAAGAAGGATTAAAAACAAACCTCTAATAAAGATTCCTTTTTATTTTTTTTTTAATTTTTTTTTTTTTTTATCTTTAGCGAACTAAGCAATCCAACAAGTGAAAGCCTCCAGAGATAACAACCTACAAAACCAGGTTAGTAGAAACAGAAAACATAGTAGAAAATATGATTAGAAGTAAAAATGCAAAGTAATCAAAAGTATTCAAAAAAATCATTGGCGATTGACTGAATCACTATCAATTCACCCGATCACTGGTGATTAACACCCGATCACTGGTGATTCACCAAATAGCTGGCATTACTAAGTAGAAAACCAAAAAATGAAAATAATGATATTTTGATGAATGAAATAATGAAATAAGGGACTTAGGGTCTCCCACCAGGCATGCCAGAATTTTTAGAAATATTTCTACACTTCAACTTGAATTAACAAAGAAATAAAATAGAAATATACCAACCTCAGAATACATAAGGTTTAGCAATACCTGTAGATGTTGATTGACAATGTTTGATGTTGATTGAAGTTGTGCTCCATAACAAATGTGTACAAGATCCTTTCCTACGAAGAAACACGTGCTCAAAGACACTAAGAAAAATATGGGATTAGATAGATATATGGCAGATTTCCTAGCAAAGGCTAGTCCCTGGAATTCAATGGACTTCCTTGCAAGGATGTCAATCTAATGTTCAAGAAATTAATCTGATAATGATAAAGTAAAATAATAACAGAAGATATAACCAAAAATGCAAAGGAAAAGGGACTGATGTGGTCCAAGGCTATATGACGGTCTGATGGTTTTTTGATCCAAAGGGAATTCGAGGAATCAAAGGATCAAAGGAGTAATGATGTAGGTACATATGCGCTCACAAAAGCAAGAGATAATGTGTTTGATCTAGATAAATGATAAAATGTTGAAGATGGCTCAGAGGAGCTTGACAGAACTTGACATGGACACTTGTAAATGTTGATTAATGGTCAGGATTGCACTCTGGATATCAAAAAGGTGAGCTATAATGATAAATTATCTAAATGACTGGAATCGTCGACAATTGACTAAATCTTTCGTGACTGGGGGTTGATCATCAGAAATTAAGGTAATCGGCAGTGATTACTGTCGAATGTATGGAATTTGGTAAAATATAAGAAAGAATTGATAATGACTAATAATTGATGAATGATTAAGACAATAATGTAGAAACAAGGTACTTATAAGATTCAGGTTGATAGATAAAACTGAAAATGGGATAATACCTGGAGAGAAAGGATTAATATGTCATAAGATCGAACGTGTTTTCTATATGTTATAATACCTTGGGAGGAAGAATATAATTGACACTAGGGGACTTCTAAACTGATTCTTGGACTTGTGATTGATCTCCGAAAGATGAATGGGATATTTTTTATGCACGCATAGGTTGATAGCTCAGACTGAGAAGATGATAGAAAACTGTAGGTGTAGATTTGATTCACATGAGGTCCATAATTGCTCTAAGATGCTCAATGAAATTAAATGGTAATGCCTAGTGTTAATTTGTATATTCAAGTGTTGAATGATGATGTACATGAGACTAAGGAACTGAATTGAAAGAAATAATGTATGGGCTCAATTTTAGGATTCGTATGAGATTGAAAACTTTCTTATGTAATTACTGGATATAACCTAAATTGCCAATGATTTTGAGTTGTTCGATTTTTGTCTTGAAAATGGTTGAAACATCTTACAAATCAAGGCTATTTGTTTTATATTTTGAGTGGATAATTTTTTAAGTTGTTGTAGATGTGTTGTGTTTGTTGAGGTGGTGATAAAACATGCTAGATTATACTTGATTTTTTTTATGTTTGGATTTAAGAAAATTCCTAGGTGATTATGTAGGATTTAATAATTGTAAGGAATGATTTACACTAGACAATTATGGTGTTGATGTTGATGTTGATGTATTTAAATATTTAATTTATTAAAGATAAGGAATGATGAAGATTGTATATGGTTGTAGATTTTATATGACTTAGGATAAGTATTAGATGTAATAGTGATGTGATAACAAAGGGAGTCTAGCAGACTCTGACATGAGAATTAGCGGTGCTAATTTTAGTTGTCTACACATCCCCTAATTTTTCTAACGGATTAGACAAATTATGAGAGGAGTTAAGTGCATATGACCCAACACCCAAGAGGAGAGTTACCATACGACATTCATCCTAAAGAACAACATAAAGAAGGAATATAATTGTACATAGTATTTAGCCACTCTGAAAGATTCCCACAAAAATATAAATATGAAGGAATAAGAACCTATGAAGTATCTAGCCACTTTGATATCATCCAACCCCACGGGCCACACTACTGCAGATGTATCTAGGCCCAATTTTGTAAATAACATAAATTAAAAAGGAAATGGTTGGCCCTTTCCTCCACCATCTGTAGTAATATTTGATTTATATTATAAAAATGATAAGTAATTAAAAGGAGACAAAGGTATATTACCCTAAACTCTATATCCACAACGATATCTAAGTAATGTATTGAAGAAGGAATGGAGTATTCACGCCCTTTATATTCTAATTTTAACCATGTCATTTATATATGAATTTATACCAGAAGTGTGAAAATATATGTAACAATGTAAGAATGCTGAAATTTTATTCGAATCCCTTCCATGACACAAACATTTTATAAGGGCCACAATGTAATATGGTTCCATCCCTAGTGGATGGTTATGTACCAGTGTGAATTATGTTTCCTTTTTTTATGTTTGTCCCTATTTCTAAGTATCTTTATCCCTTGGTATAGATATTCTATCTAAGTCTTATGATTATTTTCTGTGTTACTCATATGTACATGTATAATAAACCCTGATCAATGACCTAATCCTTGTGAGGCATGTGCATATGATATAATAGTAGAGTGCATGAATCTAAAAAGGAAATTATGTGATACTTATGATCAAATAAATGTGACAATCTATGTTAGATCACATGTAAGGTTGTCATGTGGTGGAAACCATTACGATCTCATTCTCTTGCAATAACATTATGTATAGCAGATACCATGATTGCAAAAAGAAAACATCACGTAATAAGAAATTATAAAAATAAACAATAATTATGTAGATAATAAAACAAGTACTTAGAGGAAAATACATAATCAAGTAAGCTAACATAAGACCATAACATGTAAAATAATCATATCAAAGCATCGATATAAACAAAAATGGAACAAAAAAGGTGTTCACAAGACAATCACAGTGAAGTCACATAGGCCACATACAAAGAAGTATAGTGCATACATATAAGTAATATTGCAAAAACTTGAGGCATATAACCAAAAACCTATGGAATACAAAAGTGTCACAAGACAAGACAAGGTCATGGATTTTGTGTATAAGAAGCAATTAATAGTCAAGTGACTCAAGAAAATAATAGAAATATATAAATCAAGTAAGTGTAATACACCTAAAAAATTATAAGGCAAAAATGCACACAGAGTAAGATAAGTTAGTGTTACATAAGATAGATGTAATAGTTGTACTATCCCAAAACATAACATATACACAATATAAGTAATTAAACATGTAATGAAGAAGTGAGATTAATTATAATGAAGACAAAAGTACCTATGAGTATTGTGGGAGATTCACCTCATATAATTAGAGCTCACTTGATAAGGGATGTAGGCCGACACATGTCATCATGTATCAATCTGTGTATACCCTACGTGCAAGCTCAACATACCTCATAAACATGTGTGTAAATAAAATATGCTATCTATCAAACTAATGGCACAAACAACATATGTAAAGAAGAAATTATTAAATCAAATCATGCTGAAGTCCTAATTTCGTATTGTTGGAATATTTGAATGTTTTTGGAATTTTTGAAATATTCTGATTTTTTTGGTATTTTTGAAATATTGAGAATGTTTGAAAGTGTGTTATTTGACATCGAGTAGATAATCCATAGAAGGATCATAACCTACCAGTCCCAGATCAGCCATATGATAAAGCTTACGAAGAAAAGGGAAACTTAAATGTCTATCTTGTCGAAGCTAACATAGATTCCTAATGTATGCTTCATTGTTGTAGCATGGGGCCATATTCTGTCATAGTGGATTTCCAACGTTTCATATAGCGCTACTAGTTAAGGAGACCATCATGCTTAATTGTAATTGATGTACTTAACTAGGGGAAGGTAATGTTGTGATTGGTCTCATCAATAATGCCTTTCAAACATCACAGACATGATCTTCCAAAACAAAGAGGGTATGGCTGGGGATTGAGTGCTACCACAAGTAACATAATAAAACCCTGAAAGTCGTGTGATCGCACAAGTATAATGTTTGATGGAGTAAGGCCAAGGTGTGTAATGAATCAAGTGTACATATATTCTTGGATGTGGTTGTATTGAGTGGAACATGTTCCTAATACTTTCCATGTATATTAAGTGTGAGCGTGTAATTATCAAATCTAGGGCGATTACATGCTTCCACTATATAGGTAGGATATGATCATTTTAGTTGTGTAGAATCATTCAAAAAGGACTATGTTGATTGCATACCATCAGCTTTAAGCATATGAATCTTAGATATTAATACATGACAATGATTAACATCATTGCTAGTAACATGATGGTAATCACAAAAGAGGTGATCAAACTGTTTTGAAATCTTAGTAGATGTATGACGCCTTCTAGAATGTAAGGCTAAAAGAATGTGCTTTAGCAATAGCAATAGTATGACAACAGTTGTTGAGGTATATCTTGTTGCTCTAGGAAAGGTCTTGAGAGATATAACAGAAGTCGAATAAGCACTGAGGGTATAAACTAAATAGTTTTTTGTCGATAGAGTTAGCGATGATGTATACAATGGATCATTATTGCTATTAGGTGAGCTCAAAAGGGGTTGTATAACCACACGCTTAGAAATGATGGAGGCCTAGTATTCAAGTATCATATGTCTATACGTCTAGTTCAAGCTTTTAATGCATAGGTCTTGTTGAGATAACCCTAAGTGAATGAAAAATGGTGTCATATTCATTGATAGTACTGCACTTAAGATTTGCTTTAAAATTCTTTTGTACTAGGCTCCATAGTGAGAGGAGATGTTGCAACCATGGCCTTATAAGAGTTAATTCACTGGCATCCTAAGCTTGTAGAGGTGAACAAAGAGTGGAACATGGAGACATCATTGTCGATGGCATTAAAATTTAATTTACATAAGTGTTTGTCTATAATATCATGTGTCCTCGTCATTATCGTACCAATCAATAACTATAACATCATTGTGTTCTAAATTGACTAGAATGGTAAGTTTGGGATGTCTATAGAATCTATGTATTGCTCCCTAATTGTGCTAGTGGCATGGTCATGCTAGTTGGATGTGCATTTTGTGGTAGTTCGAGCTTTTGTTGTTCATGTCATAAACTCTTTATAGTGAGTTGTTTTGCTAATTGTGTTTGCGCTTCTTCTAATTGCTTTTTAACCAATTGTTGTAATGTCTCCCTGACTACTATAGATATTTGCTCGTGGTAATTGTATGATATTTTCATTGTTGTCACTTTTGTTGGATTGTCCAATGTCATACATATAAAATGTCTTTGTAAACATGTACTTTATTAAGTAATTCGAAAAGGGATATCTTAGAAGGGGTATTGCTTAATTTTTCTAATATATCATGCCCTTTAGAAGGATAATTAGTCTTAATGATGGGAACAATAGGAAGTGGAGGTAAAGGTGGGTTGTCCCCAACTAGTTTCTTATTAGACCTTACAATAATCACATAAAATTTAGGAGCCATAGTAGAGGGTACGAAGTAGTGTGGATATTATGTAGTAGGAAGAATGACCTTAGATTGTACATCATTGTAAGTAGGAGTTGGTTTTACCTTGAGTTAAGTAGTATAAGCATATATGCCCTCTTTCTCACACTAAGTATGAGCATATATAGTTAAAGGGATGATATCCATATTAGAGTGATGGAGTGAACCTTTAGGCTTGAGGAAAAGATCATAAAATATTTGAGTACAAGTCATGATGACTCATGTAAAAAAGCCTACAGATAAGAAAAGGATCATACACCAAGAAAAGAAAGATAAACCCTAACTTGGATAGGGTTTGAGAAATAGATTCGAGAAAGAGTTAGGTTCGGCAAACATTTACACCCTAAAAATATTATAGTTGGTAGGATTTAAAATATGTTACAAGTAGAATATTTTGAATAAATTAACCCAAATTAATCATATAATCTAGAATATAGTTATTAATATAGTTAACAATGATAAAATAATGGAAACATTTGTTAAAACACAAGAAGGGGTGGTTATTCAGCTACATGAGGAGGTACATAAGTGATATGGGTGTGCAAACAAGATGAAAAGGCCACAAAAAGGATAATTTGAATATAGAAAGTCTTTGTCTCTTGAACTATGGCTAGAAAATACATGTGCAAAACTATACAAATCTTACTGAGCCATAGTATGCTCTAGTTATTTGTATAGTTTCATCCTACCAAATGGTGGGGTTATGTAACTTTTATTAACCATCATTGTTCTATAAATAATTTTCACTATCTATCACTAGGGTTCACACTAATTTGGCATCACCTATAACGAAATTTACATGTTATGTAATGGAGGAACATAGAATCTTGAACCTAGTTTGAGTGCTTCATATCTATGTGGTGGATACTCTAAAGGATGTGTAACTACTTTAGGAATATTCAAGAGAGACTTGAGTGCTTTAGTGTTGATATTTACAATGTATGCTTATAAGAATTCTAGGTGAGTTATGAAGTTCATTTGACTTACTTATATAAGCTTCTAAAGGTTATATATTAGCACTATGGACGACTTAGGGAAGATGAAATGATGCACATAAGATTCTTAAATTAAGATAAGATTCGTTAGAAGAGAGGGTATGATACCATACACGTTAGCTCAAAATGTTATGGTTTGACCATGTTTTGTATGGTCCAAACAAGGATATAGTGATGACAAAGTAAAATTCTGAGAAATATCCGTAGGGATAGATTATCACTTTGGATAATTAATACTACATGGATGAACACCATAATAATGCGTATATATTGAACTTCAAATTTAGGATACTAAAATCAAAATGGAAATCTAGAAACCCTAAAAGATGAGAATTGAAATCCTAAAGGGGAAAGGAAGTTAGATTCGATCAATAAATAGGTTCACCAAATGATTTAACCCAAATTATAATACAAAACATGTAAGTTAGGTTATTTAATGATAGTTTCTATATATTCATTAAATTAATAGAGTAACATCATAGAACTTAGTTTTATCTTTAATTCCTCAAAAGGTAATCATTTTCACCAGGTTTCAGATTTTTTGATATAACATCGATAAAAATGCACTAATTACAAAGATATTTTATTCCTTAAGAGGTTAACCACATGCCAAAATACAGTAATAAATATTTATAGGGAGGATCAATAATATTAGCATTCTAGATTGTCTCACAGATGTGTCCTGGGTCTAGAATTAGGGGAATATTTTACTGTTCCTGTTTGGGGGTGTTCGCTTCTATTGGTGAGAAATTTTTTTCAATTGGGGTAAATTTGGTGTCTCCACCAACATTCACGGGGCTACGCCCCTATGTATTGAATGGTACGAATCCCATTATTGAATGTAACTAATCTAATCCTAAACTAAATGTTGTGGGTTGGGCCAAATAAGTTGGGGATCACATAGGGACACTCCACTGAACCTGTGGAAAAGTGCTTGTATGGGGTACAAGGGAGGAAATCACAGCGATGAGGGGGGGAGGAGAGAAATTAGGGAAGGAAATTTACTAGCCGTGAGTAAACCAATTGCAGATTTCACACCTAGTAACCAGAATATTTCAACATTCAATATAGAAGAAAGCAATGATGAAGCTATTTAGTGAGACCAATGAAAAAACCTCAAACACCAAGTTATTAGATTCAATCTATCAAAGATACAAAGTTACTTTTGTGATCAAATATGCTTACAAAGTGCATAAGAGAGAGAAATAGAGGAATACAAGAAAAGGAAAATAGAAGAAATGTAGCTCTTATTTCTTGTGCATTGATACAAAATTCAAAACTACAATCCAAAATTGCTACAGAGTGGAAGTTTTTCAAAATCTAGGATCCTTTGGAATGGAGAGGCCATCCCAATTTATAGCAATGTGAATTGACCTTTCATCTCCCCTCACATGAATCTTTCACATTCCTATTCCACTTGTGACCTTTTGTTTGCCATTAGAAAAGACAAATTAAGTATTTCTATTATAATTTTGAGAAAATACTTTTACAATTTTAAAATAGGTCACTTAAGTGAATAGGATGAAATACAATGATTAAGCCCAATGAAGAATTAGAAAGGAGAGAGAAAATAGGGAGAAAGAGATAAGGAGAGAGGGATGAAGAAAATAAGATGAATGATATGCTTTGATGAAGTCATGACTTCCTCATTGAAGAAATTTACAAATTGATACCTCAACACTGATGAAGATTACTCCTCTGGAATGGGTTTCCTTTTCCTTGAATTCCCCTTGTCGACGATTGAGATCATCAAAATTATCAACTTATCTTCATGTATAATGCAAATACACCCCGAACACCTTGAGTCCCGTGTCTCAGGGACACCATTGATCTCTTTATATTGATGAAGATAATTCTTGATGATCCATTGCCATTGAAGAATATGTAACTTCTAGATACCGGTTAAGGACTCTAAATTGTCTTGATTCTAAGGAAAGGGAGTCGCTATTCTTCATTCTTGACTATCTCCTAGAATGCAATGATGATTTCTTCTAATGATGAGTCCTTAGTGCAGCATAGGGAACTCAAATCATTCAAACATGAAGTGGTAGACATTCCTTCAATATTTCAATTAACATCTGTTGTGCAACTAGGAGTTTAATTCAGATTTTGAGATTCTTGAGCATTTCATACCTTGCATCCATGACATAGATCCAAACTTGAGATAAGTCCTCAACTTGTTGATGAAAACACTGTCCTTGCCCACTGATGAGTGTGAGAGTCACCAGGAACTTATTTTGGATACCTGTGGGAGTGTCTTGTTTAAATGCATTGACCTCCTTTGAGTAAACTCCTCCTTCATCTTGTTTACTTTGGAGAAAGAGCATGAATGGTTTCACGAGCATACTTGATAAGGGAAAACATGAGATCTTGGACACAATACCTTTGTACCTACAAAATGATTTCCTCAATCCACTTTTCATTGGATTTTCCCCACATAATGTATTCTTGTGTCTTTCAACTTTTATTTCTTTGGGTTCAATACTACTTGATTGGAGGGACATTTATTCGATCAGAAGAGTTGGACAATGTTGATTCACGATACTTGAGAAGGGTCAGTAATGTAGGTTATTTAGAACTTAATACCTATTTCGCGAATTGCATAATGATATTCTGTATTCTTTGATTTCTGAGAAAGAAGATTTTTGAGAGACATATTCCTTCAAACATATGAGTGTATCACCCTTGTGAAGCTTGGTCCAATGAGATGTGGATCATCTCAGGAATCAAGATGAAGTTAATTTCCTTCATAGGTTTTTCATTTTTAGGTTTTAGAAATTTCAATGTACTGGTTACTCGATATCTCACTGAAGAAGCGGGATGTTGTCATGAGCTTTCTTCTTTTGTTTTGTCGGCCTTGACAATATATTTGAGATTTCTTCGATACTTGGTGTGACAACCTGCTTCGTTGTTCTTGGCTCAATGTTGATCATTTCTAGAATCTATGGGAATGGATCATTGGGTGCTGACATGGTGCTTTCCATTGGAATGTTCTCAAGAGATTGTTGTGAAATCAATTCTTTATTGATCCATGGGAAAATTTTGGGACTTTAATAAGGAGCGACATGTTCAGAAGATTTGAATGTTCATAGAGAGTTTAGCTCTTGTACACAACTGTGACCAAATGTGGGGCTTGTAAAATTTGAACTTTTTGGAAGATGACAGGAAGCACTTTGTGTCTGCATAGTGTAGAAAGGGATTTTAATATTTCTAGTAAAATGGGACCATTTTCACCCTTTTCAGCTTTGATCACTCAATTTTTTCCTTCTAAAGGATGCTCCTCTGTGCACAAAAATGTGCCTTAACCATATGCCAAACTTATCTCTACGATGACGTTACTAAAAATAGCAAGTGGATGTATAGGAGGCTTAATATTTTTAGAAATTGGAGGATTCATGAACCTTAAATTTTGATGAACCCAAATTTTATGAAATGGGTTTTTTTGATTTTGTTGCACCTTTAAAGTTTCATCCCAATTTTACCTTTGGAATGAAAGATATTAAAATTATAAAATTTTTCGTGCAGGGAAACTTAGGGTTTTCTTCACTCTAAAAATTCTGAATTCCTTGCATGCAAAATTTTTGGGTTCTTGGAGTATTCTTAAACATGCTACCTTCGAAAGAATGCAAAAATCACCAAATGTAGATCAAGTCTGTGCTCCTGGAGTTTTTTAGATACGAGTTTGTTCATCCTGTTTTCAAAGTCTCTCTAGTGATAAACTCTTAATTTTGGTCTATGAAAAATGGAGTCTAGATCTTGTTTTTCGAGATTTCCTAAACATTTCCAAAATATGACCTTCTGAGATCACGGAGAGAATGACTGAAATGAACCTGGGAGAGATGAAAACAATGGAGGAGAACTCCCCTAGAAAATGTTTTTCCAGAGTTTCGGTGCAAATGGAGGAATGTGGGGAAGAATGGAGCAAAATGTGATAAGTTTCATTTTATAGTTTTTGGAAACCAATGAGGGTTTGGGGCAACATTTATTTGTCCCATTTGTACCCTTTGGAATGGGACAATTGGTCCCAAAAATGTTAACTCAGATCATGCTTTTGCTTGACACTTTTCACTTGTTCACATCGTTGAGAGAAATTGGAAGGGGGGTTGATCTGAAGCACTTGGGAGGCTAACATTTGGTTGTATGGATAACCTGAGGGAAGATAAGGGGGAGAGGACGTGCACCTTTTACCATCCCCATTTTTACCCATTGGAATAGGAAAAATGAGGTGCCCAAAAATTCACCTAACATCCTGGTGACACTTGTCATTCATGTGTGGGAGTAGGTGAGAGGAGGCTAGAAAATGTTGGTCTTGGGAGCTAAACTGGAGTCATTGGGGTCACATGGAGTGACCAAAATGGTAAATATGGGGGGAGGGCCACACTTTTTTTGTCCCTCCTGTCCATTTGGTAAGGGAAAAGGAGGACATGAAAAGTGATATCCTCATCCTGATGCTGCCACATGGCATCCCAAGTAAATTTGGCTAAGTATCGAAGAGCGTACCTTGGGCAACAACTTGAAAAGACCATAACTTGAGCTCTCCGGATGAGTTTTTGCATGCTTATTTATATGAATTGTACATGGAAAATATAATTTTTAAAAGGATAGTGATGGGTGCCATGCCTTTATTATTCTTGAAATACCCTCAAAAATATCCTTATTTTTCTTCGGGATCACGCTAGTTGTGCATGGAAAGAATGAGCTAGCTAGAAAAATGCATGGTGTTTTAGGATAAATTTGATTTCACCACCATGTAGGGGAACTAAAAATTATTTCCAATTATATATTTTTGGATCTCAAAACTCATTCCAAAGCTCCCATGAATCACCTCTTGAAGTTCAGGTACTCTTTTGCGATGCAAGCTCCTTCGGCCTCAAAAACCTACTTTTGGTGAACTGGCTCCTAAACCTCCGAAACTTCCCAGAATCTTCCTAAATTAGTTGTAAAAATGATTTATGGCTATATTAATACACCTCCAATGATGAATTTATTACTTTTACCATAATCTCTGGTGATCATGTAATTTTCTTAGAAAGGGTGATGATAATCCCTTTCTAAGCTTGCTTGAAAAACATACCTTAAGATGATAATACTCCAAAAGTACTTGAATGATTTTTTTCTCCTAAATCACCTATGGGGGAGGGATGAAACTTCACAAATGGACCAATAGAAGGATAGGGTAAGACTGATACTGAGGCATAGGTTGACTTGGGGGGAGTGTCCTTGAAAAGGTATGCCATATGGAAATTTTTCGACACTAGGGTATGGTTGTCTGTTTTTCAAGTGAATTTTTCTCATGTAAAAACAAAGGAAAAACAAACTGGCTCTAGTCTTGGGGACATGTTGTGGATCCATCATAGACAAATGTGTACATGATTTGCATGAATATCAAAATATCAATTTACTTCATTGGACCAATGCCTTATCCATTAGGTTTTAGAGAGTCATGTGTTCTGAACACACACATACACACACAAACAAACACACAGAAAAGAAAAACACACAAAAGGAGAAAACAACACATACGGAAACAAGGGATATTATGCTACAGGGTGGAGAGAAATCTACATAGGTTGAAAAATTAATATACACATACTCATCAATGGGTTGGGAATATTACATGCCATCATGGAATAATTAAACTAAAATGTGATCTTTGAAGGACGAAAGTTACTATCTGATCAAACCATGCTCGTGTGATGGATTTGCAAGGCTTGAGAAGAAGAAGATATAAAAAGAATCCTTCTTCATACTCATAATATATTGAGAATTTTCTGCTGTATATGATGAAAAATTGGTCACCTATCTGGAAACTTTGCATCTTGCGGCTTCCGCTTGATGTCCTGTGATCATGAGAAACCATTCCTCCGTGTTCTCAAAAGTGAAAACACTGAATTTACCACAGAAACATTCCTCCTCTTTGAATTGTAACATGAAAACATACCTTAGACCAGAAAGAAACCCTGAAGGAGTGAGGACAAACTAATTTTCATCTAGTTCAATAGCTTCCCTGAATATATCACTTTGTTTCTATGAACAAGCGCTTTCAAAAATAGAGTCCACTCATGCATCCACCTTTCTGCCTCTCCTTGGGGCCGCTCTTTAGCTCCGTCCTCATCTATACCTGGATGGAGCCTACCTCCGAGGGGGAAGGGTGTTTCTGATTCTTCATAGTGAGGCTCTCTGCCACTAGGCATGCAGACTATAGCTGGTTCGCCTTCCCTAGATGGAGAATTATGGTTCCTTTACAAATGCAAATGTCGGACCATGATGGCTGGCAGGTGGATCCTTCTTCGGCCGAGCCTAATAGTGGAGTGTTTATCCATCCTAGGGATGAACCTCCTCCTCCTAGTGCTGCAACATGTTATTGATTCAGTTGGTGTGATTTGTTTCTTGTCCTTTCTACAAGCCCTTTGGGCATTTTAATGTAGCCCCACATGGCATTTTCTGTTTTGTTGTTACTCTCGTGGCATTTTATGGGACCATGTGTTTTCCAATCACCCTTGCTAATGTAACTCTCTTTATTTTAATTTAATATAAAGGGTAGTTTTAATAGTAAAAATAGAGTCCACATTACTAGGCCAAAGGTCTTCATCATCCTCAAGAAATTTTTGTAGCATGGTGTTGGCGAGAAAATTTGTCAGGTGGACAAATTTGTCCATTTCTTGCCAATGCTCTAGGAATCAAAGTCCCTCTACTTAGACGGTGCAACTTCCATGTTTACATGTACTTGAAAAAGTGGATTTTTCCTGGTGGCCTTGCGGCTGGAGATCCAATAGGGGCACTCCACTGACCTTGTGCCAAAGCTAGCAATTTCTTGCTAGAGAGGACTTTGTCAAGAGAGCAAGAAAGGGAGTGAGAATATTAAGGGGAAGAAACTAATGTCACAAGTAGATGTTCAGAGCCCTACAAGCACTAGTTAGAAATCTCACACATGCATTTTAAAGAAGAAAACAACATGATTTTGGAGCCATTGGCTAGAGGAAACCATATGTACAAATACGCATGCCTTGGAAAACATAATTTTTTTCCTTTATTAGCTTGCAAAATCACAATTGTACATAGTGAGGAATTGAAGAAATGTGACGTAGAGAAAACAGAAAAAAATAAGCTATCCCTTTGTTCCTTCACATGCATTACTCTCTCATGAGATTACAAATTGACAACCAGCTAAGAAGAAGCCCAAATGAGGGGCTCATTACAATTTATAGAGGAAGGACGACTCTCCATCTTCTCGATGACACTTCATATGCCCCATTTCTAACTTTAGATTGTTTATATTCCTAAAAAAATATTAAGTCCCTTTTATAAAATCAAGGTGACTTAATTTTACATTATGTTTTTAAAGTTTGCTTTTGATTAACTTAAAGGCATATTAAAAAGTGCAACCCCAATGCGAAATTATAACATCAAGGAGAGATAAATTTGGGGGGGAAGGAAGAGAAGAGAGAGAAGAAGAGAAGATGCTGCTCCTAATGAAGTCCACTGATTCTGATAATTGGAATGCTCCAATGCGATGAAATTTTGAATCTCTGAATCCTTTGCACCATGAGAAAATCCTTTGGATGGTTCACTAACACTTTGGGTTAAGTTTTTAAGAACACTATTGAATGACTTTGTTGATGACCACAAACACAACTCACAAAGATCCTTTCCAAAGAGACGAATCTCAAAAAACTAACCCTGTCAGGATGATTAGAATGTTTTTCAATGATTGCAACCTTCACCTCACACATGATACTCCTACAACTCGAGCCACAAAATGAGTTTCGAAAGATGTTTTTGAGTTCCGTAAGATGGATCGTGAATTCTCTATGAGAAATGCCTATGATGATCCCAAATGATTATATTTACCTAAATGATCATCCCTCTATGTCCCATTCTGCCAAAACTGCTCTTTGAGTGTGACTTACCATTAATAGGAAGTTCCCAGATGGGAGAGTTACTATTTTTGGTAAGAGGTGAATTTTGCCTCTTCTTGACCGTCCTAAATTATTCATTCACTCTTGTGCACACTGCCTTCGCCTCGACCACTTATTGGGGTGAATTAGTATTTTTAGTAAGCACCCATATAGGGAACTTACTATTTTTAGTAAGTGGTCATTTTCACTATTTTCTGTTTTGGACAATATTTCTGACTTCCTGATGATCTTTAGTGCACACTGCCTTTCCGATAGCTACTTTTGATGATGACTTTCCAAACATGGCAAACATGTCTAAGAAAGCTTACTATTTTTTGAAAGTGGATTTCCGGTGCTCAGTTTACGATAGAACGCATATTTTCAGACTCGAATCATCTTCGTAATCTTATCCTATGAATTTCACTTGATTTTTCCTGCCAGAAAACTTGAAAATAAAAAATGAAATTTTTACTTGGAAAGGGCTTCAAGCACGGAGCTACCATGGAATCCATTAATGGATTCATGAATTTTTTTTCAGGTCTTTTTTTCACCTCCAATTATGATGAAAGTGACTCCATTGGGATAGGTTTTTCACTTGGAGTCAATGGGAAAATTTCTAGCTTGATTCCATTTCCAAATTGATGGGAAATCTGACGAATGTGAGCTATGACACGAAAAGTGGTTTTTTGTTGGAAAAAATTATTCAGAGCACCATTCTATCTCCAATTTTTTCATCTTGATAGTATTGGAAAATGAGGAAGTCTGCAAAATATGGTGTCTCGATCCGTGCTCTAGATTGAGAGAAACGAGCATTTCTCCGTTTTTTTACTATGAGGTTTTATGATGAAAATATTATTTTTATTAATTTTTTCACCATTTTAATCCATTATTTTTGTGATTTTTGTGTTTCTGGATAAAGAGGGGTTGCGTGGAATGATTCAAATGCAACAATGGAGGCTAGGAATTCTTGAGAAATTTCGGCAGCATTTCGGCAGGGTATGGAGATGTGGGGGAGAAATACAAAAAATGGTTATCTCCCAATATTTATATGCCCAAATTGGAAGGGGGAGGGATGGGGTGCATTTTGTTTCCCTTTCATCCATTTTTCCAAATGGATGAAGGGGACATAAATTTCCTCTTCATGCCTCATCATGACATTTGGCGAACATACGTATAGGGAGAGGGAAGGCTTAAACTTAGCTCTTGGGGGTTTAACTAGCAAGCGAGAGGTGACGTTGGTGTTCTGGGGTCTAAAAAAGGTTGGGAACATTTTTTTGTCCCTTATGTCCATTTTATAAATGGATGAAAGGGACATGAAATCCTTCCAGGCTCCTGGTGCTGACACGTGTCCTCTTGAAGAAATGACTAACTGCGAGAACTCTTACTTCGAGCCCAACTTGCGACGACGATAACTTGAGCTTTTGGATGAGTTTAGAGGTGAAATATTATATGAAATTGACTGGAAACCACCAAAGGATTTGAATTGTGATGGTTTAAATATTCAATTATTAACATATCACCTCAAAATCACACCTTATTTCTCGGGACCACCCGTTATGCGCCAGAAGAATGAGTTGCCTAGGGAAGTGCATGATGTTTCATGATGTATCATTTTTTCAACCATTTAGGGAATGGAAAATAATTTACATAGGTAATTTTTTGGGCTCTTGAATCTTCAAGAATCTCCCAAAATATTTTCTTGAAGTTCAGGCACTCCTTCGCGGTGTTTTCTCCTTTAGGCCCGAAAACCCACTTGAATCTGCTCCAAAACCTCCGGATCTTTCCAAAATATCCCAAAACCTTTTCATGGATATTATTAGAACTTGAATGAATATACATGTTTAGTTTTTATTCTTTGTTCCACTCTGAGGGTGTATTAGTCTCGAGAATCCCAGTGGTAGCCCTTCCCAAAACTACTAAAAAATTGGTATTCTCCAAAAGCTCCTAAAATCACCTAGGGGGACTGAATTTTATTTCATAAATAACCTAGGGGTATTGGATGGAAATCCAATTAAGGACCATTAAACGGACTTAGTAAGGCTTGGTGTTAAGAATGGGTAGACCTGGGGTGTCTTGGAAAGGGAAAACTTGAAAGTTTTAACACAGGGGCATCATTGTCTTGCTTTCTATTGAATTTTTCCCCTGTAAAAACCCATGACAACACATGGAAACAAGTTTAAGACAAATCATAGATTGAGAACTTGTGAGTCCAATCTGATTTAGAATTATTTCGTAAGATTCATGCACATCTTTGCTTTGTTATCCAGAGTAATTGTCATTAATATCCCTCCATTCAAAATTGATTCTAGCATCATTCTCAAAACCACAATCCTTGATTTGATCATAGAGGAATTCTTCATTCTTGAGTGAACTCTTCAACATGAATTATTGTTATGCATTTTTGGAGCATCCCATGGTGGTAATTTAATCTTGAATACATTCATAAGGGTCCTGCAACTTTTCACTTTGTTTTGAATAACTATCTTTAGTGAAAATTGGCTCCACATTTTCCCTACTATCTTCCTCCATGTTAGAGATTTTTTTTTTGAACATCGAGGAAAATCATAAGATATTCAAGAACCCTCCTTCTTTTTCACTTATGACCTTCTTCACAAAACACAAAAGAGAAATACATACATTTATACTCCCTCTTGTCAACCAAGGGATCAGAAAAGTCATCAAGCTCATCCATTTGTTCTATCTCAACATCAAACATTGGTGTATCAAAGTGAGCAACACATATTGATTCATACATGTCTTGCATTTCCATAGCATGAGTCAAGAGTTTAAGAAAAAGTTGAGGGTCTTCAATTTCCTCTATAGCCTTCAAGATGTCTTGCACATATGGTTCTTCCAAGTTCACCATAGATTCATCTTCATCCTCATTGGAATAACTTCAACCGCATGCTTCTAGGAGATGGTTGAAAATCTGATTTGTACAGGGCCAAGATGCATTTGAAACATTCTCATTTACCTATTTCATGATTGTTGTTTCCCAAGATTCACTTTCTTGAAAACACGGGTATACTTGATTCATAACACCTTCTGACAAGGAGAAGAGGTCCATGCTTTATGGGAAGGACACTCCTTCAAGTTCAGAATCCATTTCATCATCCTCCTTATGGGAAGTATAGAACCATGTTTGGGCATAAATATGGAAATAATTTTCAATTGTATCTTGATCCTTCATTATTGAATCTTCTTGTTCATATAGAAAATGAAATAATTCATACTCACCATGATGATCAACATTATGCTCCTTGGGTAGGAATGGTGGAGTCAAATCTTTGAAGGGGTTATGCTCAAATTGTTCATCCTACTTGGCTTCAAAGAGGAAATTGGATTCTCCCATTTCTTAATCCATGATCGAATCGGGAAGAGAATTTGATTCTTCAACTATCTCCATCTCATCATGTAGTATTTCTACATCACTTGAGGATTCAAAATTGGAAAGGAAATTTTCCATGAAAACCTTACATTCATCATCTTGGGTCCAAAGTGAAGGATGGCTTCCTTGTACTTCTTCACATATCTCCATTCCATCATTAATCAAAAGATCAAAATCTGAAAGGACATTATCCATGATTACCTCCAACTTGTCATTTTACGCTTCTTCATTGTTTGTGGAGTCTTCGGAAATCATTGAATCATCCACCATGTAACAAGAATCTTCCTCTCTTGAATCTATTGCTCCTTCGATGGGTTGTACCTCAAGCCAAAATGAATTGACGAATGACAATTCCAATTCCATGCATTTTTCATCATCTTGAAAGGCATTTATTTGATTTTCAATGGAGGGTTCAAGGATGATATCTTCTTCAGGAGCATCTAAGAATCTTCTGGGGAAGAACACTTCGTAGTATGGACAGTCATCAGGGTATTCTTGAGTTTCTTCATTGTTGAGAACACGAAGTGCTTAAAGGTGTTTGTACCTTCTTTGCAGGGATAAAACATACCTTCAAATTTCATGACATACTTCGGGGTCTGAACTTACTTCCACTATGCTTGTAAGCATTTTCACATATTCTCTTTTCAAAATGCCCATTTCTTCATCACTATCTACAAGGAAGTCATCTAGAGAGTGACATAAGAAGGATGATGTTCTCAAATTTTTAGTGAGTTGTGTGAGGTTACAAAAGTATTCTTCATTGGATCCTGCACCATCTTTTATTTCATCGTCCTCCATAGCACTAATTTGATTTTCCTCAGAAGGCTCAAGGACAAGATTTTTTTCAACAACTTTTAAGGACCTTTCAGGGATGAACACTCTGTAGTATTGATGATCATTGGAATATTCATCCATAGGAAAAATCTCCTCCTTTTCCTCTTTGCTAGGGAGTACTTTAAGTTTTTCGTTCATATTTTGCAAAGCTTCAACATATGTAAGAATTTATAGGTAGATTTAGGGAGTGAAACTTCCTTGTACAATGCGCATGACCCTTTACACATACTCAGTTTTCAAGGCTGTCATTTCTTAATTTCTATATGAAAGGAAATCATCCCAAGGGAGAGCGATAAAAGACATGGCTATGAGTTTTTCATTAAATTGTGTGAGATTGGAAGTATTACCTTCAATAGATTCTTTGCCTTTGTGGACTTCATACAACATATTGTACATATTTTGTATATTTTTTGTCAGTCACTTAGATTCTTGATCATGAGCCTCAAAAATTCCCATTTTCTTCCATTTAACAAAGTTCCTCTTGAATTGTAACCACAAGGAATTGATGACAGGTTCTTCACAAGTGGCAATTTTTTTATTCTATCACGTCTTTGCTTGATTTTTAGAGGCTTGTAACTACTTGAAGTGAGAGACCCTTCTATCATTCTCCTTCTTGTAAGAACTGGTTTGGAATGATGGCTGATCAATGATCTTCATTTCTCGGCCACCATCTTCTTCTTATTCTTCCTTGTCACTCATTGGCACTTCACTGCAATATGGAAAGTTATCCATTGTGTTGCGAGAAACGAATGTGAGATGGATTATTTCCTTAACGGAATCGCCTTCAAAAATGATTTTCATTTGAAATCTGATTTTTTGTATTTTTGGGTAGAGATCCTTTTTTGGGTGAACTTGGGAAAATATATCCCCACCGGAGTCACCAAAAATTTTTGATGAAATATTTTTTTAGTTGGGTGAATTAGGTGTCTCCACCAATGTTCAAGGGGTTATGACCCTCTACATTGAATGGTACAACTCCAATTATTGAATGTAACTAATCTAATCCTAAACTAAATGTTGTGGGTTGGCCAAATAGGCTGGGGATAAAACAAGGATACTCCACTAAACTTGTGGCAAAGTGCTTGTACGAGGTAAAAGGGAGGAAATCACAATGATGAGGGGGAAGGAGATAAACTAGGAAAGGAAAGTTACTGCAATGAGTAGGCCAATCGCAGAGTTTACACCCAGTAACCAAAGTAGTTGAACATTCAATATATAATAAAGCAACGATGAAGCTATTTAGTGAGATGGAAAAAACCTCAGACACTAAGTTATTAAATTCAATCTATCAAAGATACAAAGTTCTTTTGTGATCACCATGGTTACAAAGTGCATAAGAAATAGAACTAGAGGAATACAAGAAAAGGAAAATAGAATTAATGTAGCTCTTATTTCTTGTGCATTGATACAAAGTTCAATAACTACAATCCACAATTGCTACAGAGTGGAAATTTTCAAAATCTAAGATCCTTTGGAATGGAGAGGCCATCCCAATTTATAACAATGTGAATTTACCTCTCATCTCCCCTCACATGACTCTTTGCATTCCTATTCCACTTGTGACCTTTCGCTTGCCATTAGAAAAGAAAAATTAAATATTTCTATTATAATTTTGAGAAAATACTTCTACAATTTTAAATAGGTCACTTAAGTGAATAGGATGAAATATAATGATTATGCCCAACGAAGAATTAGAAAGGAGAGGGAGAAAGAGAGAAAGAGGGAAGGGAATGTCATTTTTGATGAAACAACTTCCTCATTGAAGAAATTTACTGAATCATGCCTCGTGATGGTGGGTCTCTGGAGCGGGTTCCTTTTCCTTGAATTCTTTGTTGAATTGAGTCATCGCAGTTATCAACTTATCTTCCCTTAGAATGAAAACACAACCCAACACCTTGGCCCATGTCTCAAGGACACCACCGATCCTTTTACATTGATGAAGCCATTCTTTGTGATCCATTGCTATTGCGGAAATGAAATTTATGATACTAGATAGGGAGTCTCAATTTTCTTCATTGAAGGAAAGAGAGTCACCGGCATCCTTCTTGACTATCTCCTATAATGTAATGATGAGTTCTTCTGATGACGAGTCCTCAGTGAGCGAAGGGAACTCAAATATTCAAACACAGTGGCAGACTTCGTTCAAGATTTTGAAAACCTTTCATTCACAAGAGTCCAATTCAGATATAGAATTCTTGATCATTGCATATCCTGCATCCATGATGCGGATACAAACTTGAGACAAGTCATTAGTAGTTGATGCAAACACTTCATTTCCTAAAAGGGTGTTAGAGTCAAAGGAAATCATTTTGGAGACCAGTTGGAGTATCTCGTTAAAATGACTAACCTCCTTTGCAAACTCCTCCTTTTTCTTATTTACTCCAAACAATGTTTCATGAGCATACTTGATGAGGGAAATGAGGTCTAAGCAAGGTGCCTTTCCTTTCTCAATGAATTCTTTAATCCACTTCTCATTAGATTTCCCCCACATCATGTATTATTGTGCTTTCTTAATTTCCTTGAGGTCAATACTACTTATTGAAAGAATGTCTTCGATTGGAAGGGTGATGGTTGATTTAGACCCTGAGAAGGGTCAAATGTAGGAATTGAGAACTCCTACTTGTTTATCCAATTGCACAATGATTTATTTGTATTATTTGTTTCGAGAAATGAGGTAAGAGGCAGATTCCTTGAATAGATGAGAGTCACCCTCATGTGAAGCTTGGCTTAATGAGATGTGGATCATCTCATAATCTGACGAAGTTATTTCCTTAGTATGATTTTCAACTTTTGGTCTGGAAAATTCAACATACTGATTACCTGAGGTTCCATTGAAGAAGTGGGATGTTGTCTAATATTTCTTCCTTCACTTGGGTTTTCATATCTCTAAGATTTCTTTGAGACTTGGTATGACAAATTGATGTGTTATTCTTAGCTCATTGTTGATCATTTCTAGAATCCACACGAATGGCTCATCAGATGCTGACATGGTGCTTTCCATTGGAGTGTTCTCAAGAGCTCGTTGTGAAATCAACTCTCTATTGTCATGGGTAAGCTCTGAATTTTGGGGAGACATTCCCAGACATTTGAATGTTTAGTTTTGCTCTTATACACAACTGTGACTGAATTGGGGCTTGCAAATTCAAACTTCATAGCTGACATAAGCCCTTATCCACATTTATAAAGTGAATTTAGAATTTTTATTAAACTACCATTTTCACCCTTTTTGACTTTGATCACTCTGTTTTTCCTTCCGGATGCTCCTTGAGCACATTACCTTTGCTGAAACTACTCTTTGTGAAGACTTACTAAAAATAGCAAGTGCTTGTGTAGGAGGCTTACTATTTTCAGAAACTATATTTTTGGACCTTATATTTCTACGAAATCAGTTTTTCTGATATGGCTTTTTAGTTTTTGTTTCACCTCTGAAGTTTCGGCTCAAACCGATCTCCAGAATGGAATATATTAAATTTTAAAATTTTGGTGCGGGAAACTAGGGTTTGCTCGATCCAAAAATTATTAGTTGTGCATGTAAAATCAAGAACCTAGGTTTTTACGGCCTCTAAAAATGTAGAAGAATGCAAAATTTTTGAGATCAAGCCATGCTCTAGTTTTTGAGATATGTGATTTTCTTGTTTTCATGTACACCCTTCATTCTGGATTTAAAAAATGGACCATGGAACATTGATTTTAGAGATTTTCTTGTAAAAAATATGGTGCTGAGATCATGGAGGAATGATGGATTGAATGGGAGAGAGAGAAAAAGGAGGAGGAACTTGGAAAAAAATTTCCAGAGTTCTGGGTGCAAAAGGAGGAATGTGGGGGAGATGGAGAAAATGGATAAGTTTGGTTTTAAATAGCTATTGGAAACCTTGAGGGGATGGGGAAATTTTTTTGTCCCCTTTGTCCCCTTGGAAAGGGAAAATGGAGGCAAAAAATGGTTCCCTCACGTAAGGCTACCACTTGGCACTCATGCACAGGTAGAGAGGAATGGAGGAGGGGGTTGAAATCAAGCATCTTGGAGCCACTTTGTGGTCATATGGAAAACCTAAAGGAAGAAAGGGGGAGGGGTGCAGTTTTTTGTACCTCTTTTCCCCATGGAAAGGGACAATGGGGGCACACAAATTTTCCCTCACCTCAGGGTGACACTTGTCATTCACGCATGTGAAGGTGAGGGGGCTAGTCAAACTGGTCAAAGGTGCAAAATGAGCCACCGGGGTCATATGGTGTGACTAATATGTGAGGGGAGGGAACAATTTTTCCCCCCTTTTCCCCTAATATGGGGACAATGAGGACACAAAAACATTCCTTAGCCTTATGACATGTCACTTGAAGAATTTCACTAAGTGTTGAACATTGTACCTTGGGAGACAAATTGAAAAGACCATAACTTGCTTGGATGAGATATTGCACACTGTATCTATATGAATCTAACATGAAAAAGGAATTTTTAGAAGGATGGAATCTATCTCATGTCTTTATTCATCTTGGAAAACCTTAAAAACCCTCATTTTCCTTGGGACCACTAGCTGTTCTTAGAAATAATGAGTTTCCTAGAAAAATGAATGAGGTTCATGAGAATATGATTTTTTCACCATGTAGAAGAATATAAGTTACTTCCAAATGATGATTTTTGTCTTCATTTTGGAGCTCCCAAAATACCTCTTGACCTCCTTTCGCGGTATAAGCTCCTTCAGCCTCAAAAACATGCTTTGGATGAATTGGCTTCCTAAACATATTTCCAAAATATTCAAATCAGTTGCATTGTTATCATCTCTTCAATACACCTCCTTGATGAATTTTAGCCTTTGAAACAACTTGAGATCTGTGCAGAGGAAGGCTGTTGATACCCCTTACTAAGCTTGTTTGAAAATCCACTTTGAGATGATACTACTCCTAAAGTACTTGAATGATATTTTTCTTCCTAAATAACCTACAGGGAAGGATGAAACACACATATGAACCATTAGAAGGATAGGGTAGGAATGATACAAGGAATAGGTTGACCTGGGGGGATGTTCAGAAAGGTATACCACAAAAAAATTTTGACACTAGGGTATGGTTGTCTTGTTTTCAAGTGAATTTTTCCCATTCAAAAACACAGGACAACACCTTATTTTTATGATTTTTTAGAACAATATCTTGTATCTTGTTATGTTTCCTTTAAATTTTTTAACATTTATCCTAACTTGAAACTACCATTACACTTAAGGAAAATCAAGTTCCCTTCTATTAAAATTGGTTTAGTACCACCTTGACCTTTATGATAAGAAAAATATTTGATTGATTTTATGTTATATTTTTTAGTGTAAACACCCAAATTTGGTCATTTTTCATATGATAATATTGGTTTTGGCTTATATCCCTTACAAATGACTTGTGTTCATAAACCTAGTTGAAACATACTATCTCAGTCTATCATAAGCCTTGCAATCCCTCATTATACTATTTAATCACCTATAAGAATACTCATGTTAGATAAAATCATCTTGTAATTATTGTACAAACCTCTTCATATCATTATTTTAGTACCTAACCCTATAGTAGAAACCATTCAATAGTGATAAGATCAACTTTGATCATATCCAATGTTGATCGATTATATCCTTAGTATTCTAAATGCTATATTTAAAAATGAAAATATTTCTATGAGTTAGTATTTTCCATTATTCAGGTGCCTCTGACAATGTAATGCATGCGAAGGTCACCAATGCCTTAAAAATCACCTTGACAGAGGCTGATGGATCTTGTTACTCTATGGATTCAAGAGAAGTTCCACTTGTAGGGAAGGTCAAGGATGCACATGAGGTTCTCGCCGAATTTTCAAACAAGAAGTGTCAATGACTATTTGGTAGCAAACATCCTGACTACATTTGGAATATTGTTGAGTAGAAGCTTCTACTGAGACTTGGGAGGAAAAATACAAATGAATTGTTTTTCCACAACCATCCCGGTTAAAGGAGGCATGGATAAATTTCTTCCTATGAAAAAGATGAGATACACAGTGTAAAAGTCAAGAAATCCAAAGGATAATGTTCTATACCAAAATAACGGGAGGATGAACCATTTTATAAAAACTGAGGAGGAGGATGAAATTCCCAACTTGATAGGGTCAAACATCCCTTTCCGAGGGGGTATTGATCTTGAAGATACATTGAGAAATTTTGAATTGTGAGAATGTAACCCTGAGTTTCCGGATGATGCAAGCCACGAAAAAAAGGACACGATTCTCAACAAATTGCAAGTGGAGAAATCAGCTGACATGTTTCCCCATGATGAGGAGGTGTTCTTGTTCTCATTCAAAGATGAATATTCTCTTGATCATGTCACTCATTAAGGAGAAAATCCCACTTGTGACAAACCTTCGATAGAATATTTTGTACAAGAATTGCTAAGAGTTACTGAAGAAACAAAATATCCTCAGCTCAGTCTTGAACTATTTATGCAAGCCATGTATTTACAAGACATGTATGAAGCTAATTCTGAATTCTCTACTAATTTTAAATTTGATCATGATGAAATAAAGAAGGGTGAAAAATTAGATGTACCTCTTGTGATGATGATTGATGGATGTGATGATGACACCAAAGTTTTCTATTTTCCATTCGAAGAGGAGGATTCTTTCTATGATAAAAAAGTTGAAACAATGAGTTTTGAGGTCCTCAAGGTTGAGACCCCCATAGAAAAAGAAGAAGTGGAATGCAATGAGCTTCAAGATGGTGAAACAATTCTTCTAAATGTTTTCCTTAAATTCCAAAATAAAGGTTCTACAAGTGAATGTAAATATGATATTTTGGTAGTTCCAAAAAAGGACTCCATGTAAGAAATATTGAAAGTTGAAGAAGGTACAAAATATCCCAAGCTAAGTCTGGACCTCTTGACTCATGCCATGGCCATGCACGACAGGTATGAGGTTATGTATAACTCTTTGCTCTATTTCCAAACAACTCATAATGAGATATATGAATTCAAGGCATCCAAAGAAGAAGTTTTCAATGGACATGAATGTGGGAAATAAGATAACTAAGGATATTCATGCAATTAAAAAAATCAGCCTTAGGGCAACAATGTAATGCAAAATAAGAAATCAGCAGTGTGGGGGATCACAGAAGGAAATTTGTAATTTGAAATTGGTTCCCAAGATAGTGATAACAATGGAATTTTTGAGTGAATCTCTGAGAATCAAAGAGATCATGTAGGCTCGCTCCTCCAAAATATACGGGCAGTCATGAAAGCACCTTGATTTCATAAGTAGTTGAGGAAGGGAGGATACTTTATCAAACCAGTCAATGGCTTCTTGGAACATCATCACTCAGTGTTAACCCTTTAGAGGTAACTTCTGAAGAGAAAATCACTACAGTGAAAGTGAGTTATCCCCTGCATTGTACCATAGGTGATTTAGGTGTGTGTTTCCCTTTCCCTATTGTGTGTTTTTTTCCATTTTCGGTGTGGTGTGTTTCCCTTCTATCATGTGTGTGTATGTTTGTTCTCCTTTCATTCTATCTCTTGGTGTTCAAAGGTTACTCTATAAAGCCTAATGGATAAGGAATTGGTTAAAGCTATGTACTAATATTCTAGAGTTCCTTCTCATCCCGTCGTCACTTTGTTTGATCCAGAATAAGTCCCTAAGTGAGATCTAGTTGTTGTTCTGTGTTTTTGAAAAGGAAAAATTCAACTTGAAAACATGACAACCATACCCTAGTGTCAAAAATATATATCGTCAACCTTCCCTGACACCCCTCCAGGCCACTCCATACCCTATACAAGGCCTATCCTACCATTTCAAGTGGTATTATATGTTGTGTCAATCTTTTCCATAGGTGATTTAGGGAAAAAATATTCATTCAAGTGCTCCGAAGATGATATCTTTCAAGGAAAGTTTTTCAAGATACTTAAGAATGACTATTTATAGCCTTTCTAAGACAAATTTCACACTCCCTGGAGTGAAGTTGCAAGATCAAATTCATTAGAGAGTAGTATTAAGGAGCTAAGAATGTTTTGCAATTGATTTTGGAAAGTTTCAGAAGTGTAGGGACAAGTTCAACAAAAGCGGGTCTTGGAGGGTGAAGTAACTTGCAGTAAAAAACAACCCCTGAGCTTAGAGAAGTGATTCTAGGATCTCTGCAAGGACTTGGAGGTAAAAAAAACATATCAATTGAAATGTATTTCAATACTCTAAGCGATGGTAGTCTCAATTTTTTCACAAGACATCAAAAAATTTCCCCATAGTTTGCTTTCTACATGCACAATAGGAAATCCCTATAAAAAATCCTATTTTTATGTATTTTCAAGAATAATTAGGGCATTATACCCATTCCATTCTTCTCACAATGATATTTATAGTCAAAATCATATAAGTAAATGCATGAAAATACCTCCATATGCTCAAGTTACACCTCTGACAAGCTCCTCTCTAAGGTACACATTTGGAAGTTAGTCAATTGTTTGGGTGGACACATGTCACTCCCAGGCTCAAATCTAAATTTATAGTCCCAAATTTCCAAAACCCCCAGGTGTTTTCCGTTCACTTTCTCTGTCTCCTCCACCGACCAATCTCACAGTACCACTTGTCATGTTGAAATGAGGTTAATTTTTGTGAATCCCTCATTACATTGGGATATTTGGGACCATTTTTTTCCCAAGCCCATGAATATTAAAAATTATATATTTCATGAAAATTCTAAGTGTCCACACTACTTGCACCCTTCGTGCGTGCAAGAAAAATAACTGCTGGAAGAAAAGTGCGAACTCATTGCACCTCTTCATCACTCCATTTGTCTTCCTTCCATTAAATCATGTTTAGGACACTGTATATTTCCATTAAACCTATAATTTTCTTAGACGAACCCATCTCTCAAAACATTCTTGGTTGTCACAACAAAGATTTTCCACTGCCAACGAACAAAGGAGTTGAGCATACCAAGGTTCATGATGGTCATTCTCCAAAACACCTATGTGATATAAGAAGCTCAAATAATGAATTAATTAATTCCACGATGCAGCAGTGAAAAATTCAATGAGATTCCTCTCCACTTCTCAAGGTTCCAGTAGGCGGAATCACATGAAAATTGGAGGAAATGATCCTTGAAAATCTAGTTTTGTATGAACTAGTTTTATAGCCATGAAGTCCCTATTTTTAGGGATAAAGAGGAATGATTTTTAATCATAATTATTCTATGTCACCATGATGCAGACCTACAAGTTTCTTTTTCGAATTCACGAAGGCCCATATGAGAAAAACCCTTGAAAATTGGAGGACAATGATCAAAAAAATGTTTCGCGTGAACTAGTTTCCTGCCATGAAAGTACCTATTCTTTAAAAATGGCCAAAGTTTCATGAAATTTATTCCCTAACTGTGAGTTTCATCAGAATTATTCATCACATGAGGAACATGCTTCTTTCAGCTTTGAATTCGCGTGATCCAGACAGGAAAAACCCTTCAAATTTGGAGAAGAGCACCTCGGGAGAAGTAGAAATTGTCATGACCTTTTTGTTGTAATCTGACACCCCATAGTATTGATAAAAATAGCATATGTTATGCCCCTCCATATATGATAAAAATATTAATTCCCTTGAATTTTATATCCTAACAGTCATTAAACCTGGGAAAATTAAATTTTTTCCCAAACATAGCAAGTTCGGGAAAAGTAACCTCTCTAAAACATAGAAAGTTGATAAAAATAGAAATGTTAGTGAAAATTCACAGAACCCCCCAAATGATTTTCTACTAAGGAAAATTCAAAGGAATTGATCATACCAAGGTTCTCAAAGATGATTTTTATTCTCCAAAAGGCTACCTCTTCCTAAACTACTTGATATAAGTTAAGCTTGGAAAGCTAATCTAATTAATATAACTTCCATGGATTCAAGTAGAGGAAAAAACAAGGAAAAATAGAGCTCTACACTTCTCAAGGTTCTAGTGGAAAGTGTTGATCGCATCAAAACTTGGAACAAGAAAGGTGATCCTTGAAAAATGGACTAGTTTCGTCACAGACCAAAGATGAACATAGTTTTCCAAAACTCCATGAACCAACTCCAAAACCTGAATGAACATCCCATATATACAATTTGAGGAGGTATAAAACAACAAAGAGGAATGGATTTTTCATTGCTCAAAATTTACACAATCATCTTTCACATGAGGAAAATACATTACAGAGTACAAGTTTCAAACTTTTTCAACCCTAAGGAATTCAAGAAGGGAGAGGCAGAGAAAAAGGATGAATAACCTTTTTCAAAATGAGCCAAAACTGGCTTTTATCGCTTGAATAGATTGAAGGAAATGATCCGTGGGAAAATAAATTTTAAAACTCTAACCACTGGAAAGATTCGCGTAAAACAGAAGGGCACCCTCAAAAATCCATTTTTCAATGCATTCAGCCATGAAAGAACCGATGCCATACTTCATCAATTTTTGTGGATATGGAGGATCGGTTTCTACATTTTTTTCCCGTGCTAGGGACATTTCTTCATTTTCTCCCACAAATCTCCATGAGGGTACATCGTATAGAGAATTTAAAAATATTTCTAATGATATAAAGTTCGCGGAAATCTGAGCTCTGGATCGAAAAATATGGCCATTTGAAGATTTAGGGCAAGACAAGGCAAAATTAGGGCAAAAATCGGGTTGGCGGGCAAATTTTCCCTACGAGGGAAAATTTTCTAAAAGTTCTCCACCAGCTCAACCTCCACTACTGACTTGGACATGAGGCGTATTATGATTGGTGTGGGGCCTTAACCAATTTTTCTCCATTCTCCTTTACAGGCTCGCGAGTGAACTTTTTACCTTTGAGTTTTTTTAGCCAAAAGGCTAAGTGTCAAATTTCTCTCCACACCTCCGCCAACCCACCAATTTTCCTTGGAAAAATTTCTTTCCCTGCTCCGCCAGCCCAAGATTCTCTTGCAAAATTTCCTCCTTACCTCTGCGGGCCCGCCCAAGGAAAGTTTCCCCTCCAAACTCTACCGATCCATAACTCAAAAAATACAAGGAGTTAGGAGGACTTCTTTACCTTTCTAGAAAGGGGAAGAAAAATCCTATCTAATGAAGCCATTTCTAGAATCTTTTGCAGTGCTTGCAATGTGTAAAAATTGAAGTTGAAGCACAAGGAAGGAAAGAATGAAGGAAAGTTAGCCAAATTAAGCAGGGGCTCATTTTGGATAATAAGAATCACATCAGCAATGAAAGAGGATGGAGTGTTCCAGAAGGTTGATAATGTGAAATTGGAGAAAAACGGGTGATATGTCCCAAAATAGTAGGTCACAGTCCTACCTACTAAAAATAGAAAGTCTTCGTTTTAGGAGTAGAAAGTTGCAGATGAATCTATTTTCACTCATATTTACACCTTTTTGAATCTCCATAGTGTAATTGGATGATATCATATCTCAAAGAGAGGGATGAAACCTTCATGTTGATCTTGAAAACAACATCTTGAATCCAACAGTGTCCAAAAGCAAGGCTAAACATCGCCAGGCACAATAGGTGGATCCATCACCATCTCTCGGTGAGTTGGGTGATTTGAAATAAGTTGGTAGGGGTAATCTCAATGAGCTAAGGAAGTTCATAAATCAAGTATTAAGGAGGATCATCATAAGCATTGCATGTTTTCATCCCGAGCTCACATTGGGAGGTCTTGATTTTTTTTTCTAAACACTCATTTCATGGTCCAAGGTGCTCGTACATCATGCAGAGGCTGTGATCATCATTGAAAAGTTGATCATCAAAAGCAGAGAGATACCCATTCATGACATGGATAATTATTCTCACCTCTCTTCATTCTTCCTCCTCTTCTTTACCCCTTTTCTAATTCTTCGTTTTGGGCAATCATGGCATTCGTCCTATTCATTAATGTGACTATAGGCTACAATGTAATAAGTTACCCTATTCATTATGTTTCTTTCTAGCTCGTTGGTTATGTTTCCTTCTTTTTTAAGGCCCCTAGGATCCGATCCCTATTTTTACCTTATCTAATTAAAAAACAGAACTTAATGTTATTTCCTCGGAATTTCAAGAGTCACATGTTGTGAGGAAAAATGAAAGGTCATGTGGGGGGTAGGCGAAGAGTCTCCTCAAGGTCTATATAATGTAAAGACACCCTCATTCTTAAGGGTGGTCAATTTTGTATGCTCATGAGATTGAAGAAGAAAAAGAGATAGAATTTCTTCTAATTTCCTCCTATGTTCTTCCATTTCCTACTATGTACAAATTTTTGAAAAAATAAATGAAAGAGAAAGGAGTTTCTTGCCTTTTTTTGATAAGGAGATCACTAAAACTTTGTGTTCATAATTTTATCTTGTCTTGTTGCTAGCAACATAGTTGTTTTCTTTCTATCTATGTGTGTTGAAGTATTTTGGTTAATGGTTGTAGGAATATGATTTTCTAACTAAAATATTTATCCCCCTCTCCTTTTTCCCACTCCCTTTCCTACTCTCTTAGAAAATTCCTCCCTTGCAAGTAATTGCAAGATTTTTCCACAGGTTCAATGGAGTGTTCCTGTTGGAATCTTGATCTCTAAGACCACCACAGATTTCACTTTCATTCACACATAATAAATGGAGATGCACCATTCAAGAAGAGGGACCTAGAGTCTAAGAGCATTTGCGGATACTCACCAATTTGTCCACCTGACAAATTTTCTCACCAACAACAGGTTACATGTATAATTGGTGGCATTGAAGTGAGTCCAGATCGACAAAACAAGGATCAACATTGAACATCCTCTTGCATAGAAAAGATCAAAACTTGAGCATCTGGGTAGACACTAACGCCCATATCTAGTCACTAGCGCTCGGGCACTCCCGTCCTGTTATAAGCACTCCTATCATGTACATTTCCTAGTTACAGAACCTCTAGTGAGACCTAATGAAACTCTTCTCATTCTGTTTCAGTAGTTCCTCAATCTAGAACACTTCCTGATCACTTAGAAACCAACTAAGTCATCTCTCTCTCTCATTTGATTAGGGTTTCATATTATTGCTTCTTTGTTGCTTGTCCAATTATTGTAGTTTATTACTTGTATATCATGCACTACAATAGTTACTTTGAAATTATATTTAATTCAATTTATATTAAATCATTTGGTCAATAGATGACTAACATTGTAGAGTGTGTAAGGTCAATAAAAGTATAAGAAACAAATCAAAAGACCCAAAAGATGTTGTCAATCACTAGTTTTATTTCGTAGGAATCATGTATATATTAGTATGCTCTAGGACCTAGAAATGTACCCAAGTGCATAAATTTGTGTCGACACTTCTAGATCCATTTTTAAATCAATAATTATTAATGCTTCTATATGTATCCATGATAAAAGAGAAAGAAAAATGTGGCGTGTGACTTGGGAGAGTATTATTTAGTAGTGTTTTATATAAAATGTCCTTGTATACAATTGAAATATTTAATTAATTTAGAATAAAATCTTAGTATGGAGTTGCTTAAGTGCCCCAATATATCATATCCTCTTGATTGAGCATTTTGTTGAGAGATATAAGTGGGAGGAGGTTGAGGAATGGGTTGGTCTCCCACAATTGATTGCCTTCCTCATATTGTAATTACAACATGGACCATTAATCCCAATATAATCCTAGGGAAAATAATAAGGGTAGGATGTTAGTACAATTTTGAGGTCGAGGAGGTAGGACAAAAGGCTTCATACAAGCTATTTGGTGCCGATTGGTGATGGGATTACCTCATACTGACTATTGTTATAAGAGGAATTGAAGAGAGGAGGAGCTTGAGGTATGTACAAGGATTTCTCATCATTGATAGATTCACATTCATTGATAACATTAGAGCTAGAAACATTGGACCTAACCTTATGAAAAGGAAAAGTAGATTGTAATGTACAATCTGGACTCATGATGAAAACCATAATGACACCTATGGTTTTAGATACGAGGACCATTGTGACCAAATAGGAACCTTAGGTAAACCAAGGGTTTGGAAGGTTGTGTTAAATCAATAGTAGGTTCATCAAAATGATAACACCCAAATTGAATTTTATTTATGGTGATAAATTAAACTCTTCTTAGGATTGAAATATAGAAACAATGCATAATCATATTAATAAATAAACAATTACATTTAGATATGCAAGATTAGGAAATTATATTGAGAAGTGGAATTAATTAGTGCATATTCTAAATGTAGAGATTGATAAGAGGATAACTACACTTATCTTTCAGAATTTCTAGACTAATTTGGGTGTGAACATGAGAGAAAATGTAGTAAACGATCTATATTTTCTTTGTCTCCAGAATTGTTACTTGAAAATTCCTTTGGATAGAAGTTTCTAAGAGGATATAAATTCCATATAAAATGTGTACTATGTTTGATGGACTTGTCCAATCTATTTATGCACCTCTAGTTTCTGTTTGTTTTATTTCATCTGGGTGTTGTAATTTTCTTCAATAAAAATCACATTAATGTGCAAAAGCCTAGATCTCATTGAAATACATTTAAAAAGAGGCAAAGATTTTGGATTACACCATCCCTACACCACCTATGTAGTACTACTTAAAAGAGGCATATATACCATGTAATTCTCCACTTATTGGAAGTGTAATTTTGATGATGCAAATAAGAATTTAGATTTTGATACTTAATAATGCTTTCTTTGACTTGGATTGAGGTGATTTTGACTTGGATTAGAATGACCAAGTGATTTCTAAGTGAGTAAATGAGTGGATTCAACTTGTATTTATATGACTCCATGGGTGATATTTTGAACTAAAAATGACTTATGAGGGGAATAAACATACATGTTAGAAAATTTGATTAGTAGGAGGTCCCTTGATAGTAATTCCCAAAAGGATGAGATTGACTTGTATATCCTATCCTATTAGATTAATCTGTCAAGTAAGATATAAGAGCTATGTAAAAGCTAGGAATTATTTTCACATGAATTATATTAGGTTTTAATTGATAATAGTGTTTTTATGGGTGTATGGGAATAAAAATGAGAGATTTCAAGTCTTGAGATAGCCTAGGATAGTGTTTTTTCCTCTGTTTGTGTGCACAAATCATTCGTAAGGAATGCAAAACAAATATAACATCATCAAATACTAAAATGCAAAATTTATGTATCTACAACAAGGAATAACACCTATCATGGATGAAGAACAATTATGATTATGTGGTTGAAATATGGGGCAAGTCTTGGTTTGGCTTTCCCCAAAATTTGAAAAGATGATGTTATTAGGACTTTTTCATTCAAACATTAATCCATATGTGATTATATAGATTTCAAAGCTTCTTTGGAAAATTTGGGAAATAATTGGATGTATCTTTCCATTATGTGTTTGTAGTTGGGATAGAAATTATCCTCAATCTCACCCTCCTACTCAATTTATTCCTCAAGGGTAGGTTGTTCAAGTGAGATCTAGTGGAAATCATATTATTAAGTGCATCGGGCATTTTCCTCTGTTTGTGTGCACAAATCATTCGTAAGGAATGCAAGACAAATATAACATCATCAAATACCAAAATGCAAAATTTATATATCTACAACAAGGAATAACACCTATCATGGGTGAAGAATAATGATGATTATGTGGTTGAAATATGGGGCAAGTCTTGGTATGAAATATGTAAATAATATGTTACTATATCCTAGTCTAAAACATGCTTTACCAAAAATTTGAAAAGATGATGTTATTAGGATTTTTTTCATTCAAACATTAATCCATATGTTATTGTATAGATTTCAAAGCTTCTTTGGAAAATTTGGGAAATAATCAGATGAATCTTTCCATTATGGGTTTGTAGTTAGGAGTGGGGTTTTAGAAATTATCCTCAATCTCACCCTCCTACTCAATTTATTCCTCAAGGGTAGGTTGTTCAAGTGAGATCTAGTGGAAATCATATTATTAAGTGCATCGGGCATTAGTTTATTATAGGTGGTAGCAATCACGTTACAATCTATATAAAAGGGGTGTAATTGACCGTGCTAGGTTAGTGAAGGGAAATATAACCATATAGAATTACACCCCTTTTACATATAATTAGAACCATATATAATTTGAAATTACAAAAATGAAATGATGACATGAAAAACATGGAAGGAATAAACCTCTTTTTTATGTGGAGGAAAGAGCTCCCCTTATTATTCATTATTTTCTTACACTTGGAGATTTGGATTGGATTTGTTGAACTTAATGAAGTATTAGGGATGACCAATCCCCAAATGTGCCAAAGGAGAAAACTAGAGTATTGGGTACATGCAAAGAAACAAAAAATAGAAGGTAGAGAGAGAAAAAGAGAGAGGTAACATAACACCCTATGGAGGAAGAATATTGTGTATCAAATTTATTAGTAACCTCAATATCTTCCCCTTTGAAAAAGGATAGGAAAGACTGCCTATATAGATCTAAACTCCTTCAATATTTTCCATAACCCTATGGACCACACCGTTGTAGATGGATTTAGGCCCAAACATGTATATATTGGCACAAAGTATAAAATATAATTTGTACCCCCATGCCCTTCATGTGTTCTGCACAACTAAGTGGGATTATGTACAATAATGAGATAATGAGGGAGAAGGAGAATCATGCCCCCCAAAACCTTGTATTATGTAACTGTAATATCAAAATGGAGGAGTAAAAAATTCATGCCCCTTATAAATTTCTTTGAATTGTTTCAACTAAGTATGAAATTATGCCAAAAGCCTGTATCCATAAGTAGAAATATGAAATTATAGATGAATCCAGTGTAATTTCCCCTAGGGAAAAAACATATGGTATAGTTGGGATCATCCATACGATCATTACCTTTTAATATGGTTTTGAACCTATGAAATATTTACTTTATTTTTGTTTCTAGAGATGTTTCCAAGGACCTGTACCATATGAAAATGTGTTCTTTAACCCAAACATATGCATGTAGTTGTGGAATATATCCTAAATAAATCCCCCTCTTTTGAGGTATGTGTGATAAATAGTTTGAGTGTGTCGTTCAAAGTAATAGATGTATACACATATATTGTATATCTGATAAGACGTAGGAGAGTGTGAAATGTTGAAGTGGTGGCCACCTTTGAAAACCTATACTTACAAAAGGGGTTGCACATGGTAAAGACTATGATGTGCAAATAAAAAATCAACAATAACAATAAATACAATAGTAGAAACAACACATGTTGATGGAACACTCAAAGAGAGATATAACAATAGTCAAGTGAGAAAATAGAAGCAATAACATTCAGAGAGGAGTCACAACAAGGCATAGAGCCATAAACATGGGACACCCACGGTGTCATAAGACAATCAAGGCACGAAGGCCACATACAAGATAAATATTGTTATGCAATGAAGGTATAGATCCCATAGACATAGGACACCCACAATGTCATAAGACAACTAAGGCACAAAGGCAACATACAATGAAGCAAAACAAAGTAGCAAACATGTATAGAAAAAAGTGATTTCAAACAATGATAAAAGCATCATAGAAAGTAGTAAGAAAGGAAAATGAAGAAATATATGTCAATACTCCACAAGACACATGTGTTATTCATGTTATCTCAAAAGATAACATGTACACAACATACGTACGCAAACATAATGAGGAAGTAGAAATGAACTATGATGAAACAATAACACGTGTGTAGTATGGAGGGATTTTTGGACATGTGTCAATATTGTTTTCATTTATGTCAAGTAACATTGATGTCAAAGGGAATATTTGTGTGCATAGGTGAGAGCATGATGTTTTCATAAAGTGTTGTATTGGTGCATATGCATGGTTTAGCGCATGGTTCATATTGTATGGAATAATGAATGAGCTACAAACGTTGTATGAAGGTGTTATATGGTCTAATAGATGCAGAGTGAGGTGGTTAAGGTGTTAGTGATCTTGAAGGCTGGAGAACATGTCAAGTTACATGAAACATAAGTTGGTACAAGCCATTCTAGGCCTAGTCCTAGACCTAATGCAAGTAGATGGTATGGTAATATGAGGTTTGAATAAAATAATACTTGCATGATCAGGTGTGTTTTGAAATTTCATAACATGTGTGGGAGGTGTACAAGGTCACGGTTCAAGTGTATAGTGCATGTTCAAGGTATTTATAAGTAAGATCTAGAAGAAAAGACAAGGCATGGTAAAACTGGATAACATGGTGAGTTTCAGAGCTAAGAAAGCATCAATGAGCATTGAAAATCATGGAGGAGGTCATCCCAGAGGTGTATGTAAAGTTTTAGGTCAGAAGTCAAATGAGGAAGCATGAAAATTTGTTTTGAGATATACCAAGCTCTCAAAAATGTCTTTTTCCAGCTCGATGCTCAGCTTCAAGTACTAACCCATATGTGGGTACTCTGCATGGGGAACTAGTATTTTGTGTACGTTAGGGCATGGAGCTAAGAATATTTTCCAAGTGGAATGGGTTCATTTGATCATCAGACTTTTATGAACCATAGTTAAGAATCCAAGTGGATTTAAACCCTTGTAAAACCCTAGTTTCTGAGAGATGGAAAATATATGAAGGGCTTGGTTTGAAAATAGCATGGGAAGGCTTATATGATGGTTGAGTCATGTAGAGGATTCTTCAGAGATCATTTTGGTGGTGGTGGCATGTTCCAAGTGTGATGAGAAGCTACATAAAAACCTTCGTTGTATGAAAATTCGTATGTACATGTATGAGTTTCAGGGTTCATGAAGTGAAAAAAATTGATTCATAAAGCTTGGGATGTATGATAAGTGCTCATGTAAATATTGGGACAAGTTTTATGTAAGAAATTTTTTAAACCTTTCTCCCAAATGTGCTTACCGCTAATGGCCTAAAGAGGCAAAAACCGGTCTTATAGGTCAAGGAGGGTTTGTGATGTTTTTCATGGTATCAAAGTGAAATATGAGCATGGATAGCTTGTAGAGATCTAGAATTATGTGTTTGAGCGTATGGTTTGATCAGAAGTGGTGTATTTTGGCTCAAGGTCTAATGGCCTAATTGACCTAATTAGGCTTGTCAAGAACGTTTGTGGAACAAGTATGCAAGTATGAATTCCTTCATGTGACGTATAAATATGAGTGCTTGAGGAGGAGTGTTAGGATGCCATTAAAGTGTTCCAACTGATGTAAGTGCTTGGAAGTTTCCATGGAGGTGTTGAAGCTTTATGAGTAGATGACTGGTTCTTGAGACCTAGAACCAGGTTTGAGCCGTCTATGAGATGTAAGAATTTTGGAGCCTTATGCCTTAAACTGATGATTAATACATGAGTTGTATGAGCTAGAAGAGATCATGATATTTCTAGTGATATGACATATGTGCCATGAAAAATAGTTTTGGTGTGCAAATTTGTTCGCTTTTGAAGATTGGATCTTAGAGACTTATATGCAGATTTGAGCAGTGTTAGAGACAAAGGTGTTTTGGAGTGTTGTGCCCTAAATTAGAGGTTGTTACTAGCTGTGTGAGGTGCCTTAGATTGATACATTTCTAGTTATGTTCCATATGTGACTTTACAACATGGTTTGATACGAGAACCATCTTTCTTTTGAGGAGTGATTAATTAGGTGATTATACTTAATTGATGTTGTTTGCTTATTGGTGTGATCCATGTTGAAGATGGAGGTTGTAGAGTTGCTTATTCTTGTAGATGGTGTTGAGAGGTTTTTGATGACATGTCTGGAGCTGATGGAGTCTTGGTGGAGCTACCTTGTGTCCTTGAAGTTCAAATTATGACTATTGGAAGAGATAACTAGTGTTTTAGGCCTAGTTAAGCATGTTTTTGTTTGTAAGGCTTATGCCAGCCTAAAGTTTCATGTAATATCGTTTTATTATGTTTTTAATGTGTATTATTATGTTTTTCAAGACCGAAATTGCATGGTTTGATGGTCTTTGCTGATCTAGAGTGGTTTGTGGCATGAATCATGTATATAAAGCAAAGTGTAAAGCTCATTTGAGCTAGGGGAAGGGTATGGAGATTTGAGAGAGTAAGAGAAAAGGTGTGAAGAGGTCAAAGGGATCTAGAGTAGAGCAAAGAAGAGACAATGAAAATTTGAGAAGAGTAGAGAAGTAGAGGTTTAAGGTCATATGAGTAATCATCACACTTTGGTGTAGACATGAGGAAAAAAGGAGAGAGAGTTATTTGAGAGAGATTTGAGTGAAGAGGGATGAAAGAGTGATCAAAATTAGTAGGTTGAGTAAAAAAGTCATCAAGTGATATCATATTCAAGTGGTCAAGTGGGTGCTTGGTTATCCTAGGGGGTTTTAGCCTCCTTGTAGAGTGGATGCTCTACTAAATAGGGGTTGGTGTTCCTTCTGGGGTTGGTGCCTCACTAAAGTTGTAGGGGTTAGTGCTCCTTGTGAAGTGGGTGCTTCACTAAACAAAATTTTTGTATTGAGTAATATATATAGAAGTTTCAGTGGGTTTTCTTCCCTTTAAGGGTTTCTCACTTACATCTTATCTCATTGCGTGAATTACTCATTTGGTTGATTGTATGTGCATTGTTTTATGTTCAAGGTTTTTAATTGTGCATGGCTGATTAAATGAAAGTTTTAAAGGACTGATTTACCCCCCACCCTGCAGTAATTGTTCTTCCAACAATTGGTATTATATAAAGATAATTTTGAAGAAAGTTTAACTACTTAAAGGAGATCCTTTGAAGCACAAAAATGGCAAGTCAACAGATTGATTCCTCTACTAACAAAGCTCTTATGTTTGATGGGTAAAACTGTGATTTTTAGAGTATTAGGATGAGAACTCACATCATGTCTTTGGGATGTGATATATGGAAATTAGTTGTGAATGGATACATTATTCCTCAAACCCCTCAAATCGATGCTACATGTAAGAAGGCTAGCAATGATAATTCTATAACTATGAATGCTATATTATGTGGTTTGGCAGAATAGGTGATGCAATGTACTAAAACCAAGGCTATGTGGGACAAGATGAAGATAATTTGTGAAGGTCAAACTAAGGTAAAGATGGAAAAGCTTCAGAATTATAGAAGTCAATTTAAAATCCTAAAGATCAAGGAAGAAGAAGCCATTACTGCATATCTTCTCATGGTAGATCAAATTTTCAACACTATAAGAGCACTAGGAGAAGAAGTGGAAGAAACCTCGATGGTGAAAAAAGTGTTGAGATAATTCATTCCCAAGTTTGATCCTAAATTTTCATCCATTGAGGAAGCCAAGGATCTAAGTACTTTGATGATGGATAAGCTCCAAGGTATTTTGATAGCCTATGAGATGAGGACCATTGATACAAAACCTATCAAGAAGGAGGTTGCATTCAAGGCTGAGAATAAGTTAAAAGGTAAGAATACCACTAATTATGGTGCTCCTAATATTGATGATGATGAATTGATTGCTATGTTTTCTAGGAAGTTGAAAATGGGTTCAAGTAAGTATAAAGGTAAATTTACTTTCAAATGTTTCAACTGTGTTGAGATTGGACATATTGCTAACGAGTTCCCTCACAAGAATAAGGTTGAGAGTGTTGAAGAAGCCGAGGGATCTTAACACTAGACAAACAATCCAATAGGTCTAGTAAGAGCAAGAAGATATTCATAATGTTCAAGGGAAAGAAGAAGTTTTCTAAGAACAAGAAAAGCTTCTATAAAAAAGAAGATAACCGTTCTTCTAATTGTAGTGATAATAACACTTCTGAGAGTGAGGATGAAGTTATCAAGAATAATAATTTTTATACCCTATTCATGGAAAAAGAAGCCAGTTTCTCCAAAGAAGAAGATTCCATGATTTATGGTAATGGATGGGATTCAGATGAAGAAGAGGAAGAAATTAACTTAAAGATAGAATATAAAAATTTCCTAGAGGAGCTAAAGCTTAAAAAAAAGAAGAATCAGAAAATGAATGCATTAAATAAGGACTATGAAGAACAAATTAGTATTCTATATAGAAAACTAATCATGGATGATGAGGAGTTTGAAAACATCAATAAACATCTAAAAGATCAACTTGAAATAAGCCCAAAAAATCTATAAGCCAAGGAAAAGGAATGTACCAAGTTATGCACGAAGTTGGAAACTCAAGTTAGGTTTCTCAAAACTAGTCTCAAGGATAAGGAGGATGAGTGCATCAAGTTCAATATGGAAACAAAGCTATAACTAGTCTCAAAAAATCTGAATATGTACCAAAGACTTGAGAATATCCATAGTGTTCTTGATGATTTTTTGAACAATCAAAGACCCTCTGGTGACAAATATATTTCAGGATTCAAGGAAGAAAAAAAGAAATAAGAGAATAATATTGAGCCAATTCAAAGACCTACCGAAGTCAAGGAGAATATCAAGGTTCACAAGAATGACATAAGACAACCTAATGCAATGAGGTTCTCAAGTAAGTTTAATGGTTATTGTTACTCATGTGACATTTTTGGTCATAGAGTTAGGGAATGTAGAAGGGCAGTCAAGAATGATTATCCATGAACCAATGGTAGAAATAAACATTCATATCATTCAAGAGACAATACTTGTTATAACTACAAAGAGAAGGGTCACATAGCTAGATACTGTCATCATGATCCACCTAGATAGAATTGGAGAGATGAAGGTAAGAATCTTGTTGTTTGTTTCAATTGTAATTTTGTTAGGCATATTGCTAGATATTGTAGATGGAGGAAAAATAGTTATGATAGTAAGGCATATGTAAGATCTAATCATGTAAAGAAAGCAAAGGAAGAACCTAAATAAACTTGCTCTAGTCATGATGAACCTACTGTTCAAAGAAGCATGTTTGGTATTGAAGAACCTCAAGAACTCCTTCTATCAGCACAAGAAGACTACCAGGTGGATGATGGAGAGATGAAGACACAACTAAGGAAGTGGATTATTAAGTATGGTGACATGTCCCATGAGGGGTGTTTGACATTACTAAATATATCTAGTTGAAAGGTGTGTCTCTTTTATGCTTCATAGAGGTATTCTCCAAGTCTGTTGAAGCATCACGGGGTTGTGTTCATGGTGATAAGGTCAGTCTATGCCATAATAAGGTATGTATTATGTTTTGTTTACTTGAAAAAACATGACAAGGATGTTATGATCAATATTGTAGACCATTGTGAGTGGTTATAGGAAGAAGTTTGAAGGTCTGTAAGAAGATATCTAATATAACTGTGATATGTTCTAAGACCTTGTGACAATGAAAATATAGTTATTGGTCTTATCATTAGGTCATGTTAGTGTACTTGATATGTACAAACTAAAATCATGTAGATATGAGATAGTTGCATACTTGAAAAGGTCTACTAACAATATTGTGGATCCATTGGTGTAAAGTTTGTTATTTCAAGGGATTTTTATTATTATGAGATGGTTTCTTGAGCTTAGAAGTATCATGAAGTTATGAGTGCATTCAAGTTGAAGAGATTCAATGATGTTGAAGGAGTAAGTTTCATATATGATTTAAAGTATGCTCTATAGGTTATGTTTCACTCTCAGAGTCATGTCAAAGGACAAGGAGTGGTTGTTTGTATAACTAGAGGTTAGTTAATTTAAAGCCTTGTGTTTAGATAAGTTTTTTCTTTCCAACTTTAAATTAATGAAGTGAAATAACAAAAACAAAACTGACCTTAGAAGATGGCGGGGTTTACAGATACTCGAGAAGATGAATGATGATGCTGATGTTTTCTTGAAATCGTTGAGTCTAGATGAGTATACAAGTCCTCTAATCCTGAAAAGCAATCTACAATCAAAGACACTAAACAAAAAGGATTATAAAAATGGATAAATGAGTTGCTCGGAAAAGGATGATTCTAGGAATCCAGACAGACTTCCTTGGAGGATGTCAGCTTGCTTTGTAACAATTAAGTGAATTGAAAAAGATATCGATAACGAAAAATAAAAATAGAAAAATGATTAACGGATGTAGAGCTCTAGAATTCAAGGTTGAAAGGAAGGTCCTATGCAGATTCAAAGGTGGCCCAGGAAAGTGTAGATGTAATCTAAACAGATTCAAAGTAGTCGTACCAAAAGTCCCCAACCTCTTTTTGGATATAATGGAGGAAATCGATCTGATCCTCAATTTCTTATTCATCAATGAAAAAATGGATTAAACAGAGCGTGAGTTCGTGTACGATATTGTACTGTTCCCAAAAAAAGGGGTGTTGGACTATGGGGAGGTTATAAATGCTTGTAATCGGATGTGAACAGCCAGGAACTGCCATCTAACAAAAATCCATACTGAGAAACAACATGTTAAATGTAGAGGATTTGATAAAAAATGGTATAAATCTGATAACTGATAAAAAGATGATTTTGACAGGAATCACTAGCGATTTATGCCAATCAATGACGATTAGGGTGAATAGCTAGCGATTTCTGTGAAAATTGACAATTTTTCTAAAAATGATAATTGAAAACGATTGAGATCTATAATGATTGCTTTAAAAGTTTATGATGACTTGAAAATGACAAAGAGAGATATACAAATACCTTTGAATGGATGTGGAGCTAAAGGATGCCTCAAATATTCAGCGGGAAAGATCTGAGTTGATACATTGTCTTGTCATGTTCCTACTTTATCGACAATATTAATTTATATATCTACTATATTTATTTGAGAAGTTGGGTGATGGAAATTACCATCAAAGTGCTTGAAAATGATTGATGTTGATGGCTGATTATGCTTAAAGATGTCCCAGATGTTGTAATTAATGTTGAAAAATAGACTTCAAGATAAAAAAAAGGGGCCCTAAGATTCAAGATTGAATATCCCTGAGAGAGAGCACAAAGGTGCTATTTACAATCACTGGAGATCCGTTTTTTAGGGAAATAGCTAGAAAACTGGTTGAAACCACTTCTAATAAGAGGTTTTTGTTTTGGGATTTGGGTATATGATTAAGAGAAGGTTGGGGACGAGGTGTAGAGGTTAGTAAGGTTGTGGAATGGTTAAGAAATTGTTGATTTGGTTTTGTCTTTATTTAATTTAGTCTCCAAATGGTTTTGGGTTGTTTTAAGAGGAGTAAAATGAGATTTTATAGTTGTGAAATGATTTAATGAGGTGAGAGAATATTTACATGGAGTAAATATTATGGGGGATTTTTAAACTTAGGATAAGAGATGTATGGTTTTAGACAATGTGTTAAATGATTTGCTTTGATTTAATATAACTGTGAAGATGATGGGTATGGTGAAGGAAATTAGTGGTGTAAATTTTGAGTGTCTACACCTTGATATGAAAGTATAAGCTCAAGAATGTGTCTAAATTTTTTAATAACAGTAAGCATAATTTCATGAAGTCTTCAAGGTGATGACCAAAGTTGAAGGGATACAAATATAGGTCTAAACTTGCATGAAGATTGAGTTGATTTGCTTAATTTAGGCATCAAGAGTAAAATGAGCATGGTTCTACAGGGACAATCATTTTTGGGGTTATAGTAATTAAATTCATTTGATGAAGTATGCATCATCTCAGGGGAGCAAATTTGTTGCTCACCATTATATAAGGTAATAAGAAGAAGTATGCACAATGCAAGGGGGAGCTAGTTATCTCCAAGAGAGTTAAGAATATTTGAAGACATGTTCAAATTATGGGACTATGTTTATATGAAGGAATATAACAAGAATGAAGAACCAAATTGGCATGTATCTGTTCAGGGGATCAATGAACAGGGTTGAAGATCAAGTCAAAGGATCATCTACAACAAATGGTGTCAAGAGAGTGAGTACAAACCAAGGGGGAGTTTGTAAGTATGATTTTATACATTGTTGATGTTGTTTTCTTGTCAAGTTGTTATAAGATCCTTTTCCATTAATGTTAAAGGGGAGAGTGTACTCCAAAACAAGAAGATTGAGTCCTAAAGGTGCTTGCATGAGTGGTTTCCATCAATGTTTCTGAAGATGGTTGACATCAATGAAAAATGGGGATATTGTTGGACAGGTGTCATTGATGTTAAGTAGCATTGATGTCAAAGATAATCTTTGTGTGCATAGGTGAGAGCATGATGTTCTCATCAGGTGTTGTATTGGTGCATATGCATGGTTTAGGGCATGGTTTAGCTTGTATGTACTAGTGAGCAAGCTCCAAAGGTTGTATGAAAATTCTATATGGTATAAAAAATACAGAGTAAGTTGTTGAAGGTGTTAGTGAGGTTGAAGGATGGATAACATGTTAGGTTACATGCGACATAAATTGGTACAATCTAGTCCTAGTCCTAGACCCAGTGAAATAAAATTGTATGGTAACATAAGGTATGAAGCTTAATATACTTGTCTGAGCATGTGAGGAGTTATTTAACATTGCATAACATGTGTGGAAGGTTTAAAAGGTAATGGTTCAGGTGCATAATGCATGTTCAAGGTCCTTAGAAGCAATATCTAGAAGATAAAACAACTAAGGCATGGGAAAACCAAATAGCATGGTGAGTTTCAAAGTTGAGAAAGCATGAATGAGCATTGAAAATCATGGAGGAGGTCATCCCAGAGGTGTATGTAAATTTTCAGGTCAGAAGTCAAATGAGGAAGCATGAAAATTTGTTTTGAGATATACCAAGCTCTCAAAAATTTCTTTTCCATCTCAATGCTCAACTTCAAGTACTCACCCACATGTGTGTACTCTACATGGGGAACTAGTATTTTTTTGGATGTTAGGGCATGGAGCTAAGAATATTTTCCAAGTGGAATGGGTTCATTTGATCGTCAAAATTTTATGAACCATTGTTAAGAAATCAAGTGGGTTTAAACCCTTGCAAAACCCTAGTTTCTGAGCAATGGAAAAAATATGAAGGGTTTGGTCTCCAAATATCATGGGAAGGCTTGTATGATGGTTGAGGCATGTAGAGGATTCTTCAAAGCTCATTTTGGTGCTGGTGGTGGTATGTTCCAGGTGTGATGAGAAGCTACATAAAAACCTTCGTTGTATGAAGATTTACATGTACATGTATGAGTTGCATGGTTCATGAAGTGAAACTAATTAATTCTTCAAGCTTGGGATGTAAGCTAAGTGCTCATGAAAATATTGGGACATGTTATGTGCAAGAAATTGGTGAAACCTTTCTCCCAAATGTGTTTACTGCTAATGACCTAAAGAGACAAAAACCAGTCTTATAGGTCCAATAGGGTTTGCGATGTTTTGCATGGTCTAGAAGTGAATTATGACCATGGATAGCTTGTAGATGTTTGGAATGATTTGTTAGAGCTCATGGTTTGATCAGAAGTGGTGTATTTTGGCTTAAGCTCTAATGGCCTAATCAACCCAATTTGGCTTGTCAAGAAGGCTTATGGAATAGATATGCAAGTATTCATTCCTTCATGTGACATATGCATATGAGTGTTTGATGAGGAGTGTCAAGATGTCATTGAAGTTTTCCAAGTGATGTAAGTGCTTGGAAGTTTCCCTGGAGGTGTTGGAGCTTGATGAGTAGATGGCTGGTTCTTGAGACCTAAAACGAGGTTTGAGCAGTCTCTGAGATGTAAGCAGTTTGGAGCCTTATGAAATGAACTGATCATTGTTATGAGTTGTATGAGCTAAAAAATATCAAGAAATTTCCATTGCTATGACATATGTGCCTTGAAAAATAGTTTTGGTGTGCAAAGTTGTTCGCTTTTGAAGACTGATTCTTGAGACCTATATGCAGATTTGAGTAGTGTTAGAGAAGGAGGTACTTTGGAGTGTTGTGCCCTGAATTGGAGGTTGCTACTAGTTTTTGGAGATTCCTAAGATTGATAGATTTACTTTGATGTTCCATATGTGACTTTACAACATGGTTTTATATAAGAACCAACTCATTTTGAGGAATGATTAATTAAGTGTTTAGACCTAATTGATGGTTCTTGCCTATTGGTGTGATCCATGTTGAAGATGGAGGTTGGAGTGTTTTTTATGATTTTTTATGGTGTTGAGAGGTTGTGCATGACATGTTGAGAGCTGGTGGAGTCTTGGTGGAGTTGTCTTGTGTCATTGAAGTTAAAATTATGACTGTTGGAAGAGATAACTAGTGTTTTAATCCTAGTTGAGCATATTTGTGTTTGTAAGACTTATGCTTACCTAAAGTGTCATGTAATATCATTTGATTTTGTTTTTAATGTGTCTTAGTATGTTTTTTATGACTGACCTTACATGGTTTAATGGTATTTTCTAACCAAGAGTGATCGGTGGCATGAGTCATGTATAGAAAGAAAAACATAAAAGCTCATTTGAGCTAAGGGAAGGGGATGGAGATTTGAGTGAGTAAGAGCAAAAGTGTGAAGAGGTCATAGGGCTCTAGAGCATAGTAGAGAAGAGGCAATGAAAATTTGAGAAGAGCAGAGGATTAGATCTTCAAGGTCATATGACCTAATCAACACACTTTGGTGCATACATGAGCAAAGAAGGTGAGAGAGTTGTTTGAGAGATATTTGAGTGAAGAGGGCTGAAAGAGTGATCACAACCAGTTGGTTGAGCAAAAATGTCATCAAATGATCTTCATATTCAGGTGGATAAGTGGGTGCTTAGTCATCTTGGGGGGTTGTATCATCCTTGTAGAGTGGGTTCTCTACTAAATAGGGGTTGGTGCTCCTTGTGGGGTTGGTGCCTCACTAAAGTTGTAGGGGTTAGCGCTCTTTGTGAAGTGGGTGCTTCACTAAAAAAATATTTTGTATTGAGTAATATATACAAAAGTTTCAATGGGTTTTCTTCTCCTTGAGGGTTTCCCACTTACATCTTGTCTCATTATATGAATTGCTCATGTGGTTGATTGTATGTGCATTGTTTCATGTTCTTAATGCTTAAAGGTTTATAATTGTGAATGGTTGATTGAACAAAAGTTTTAAAGGACTGATTCACCCCCATTTAGTCATTGTTCTTCCAACAGGGATGTCCCCAAGAGAGTAATGTAAGGAACCAAGGTAACTCATATCATCATGTAATGATATGTGTGTCCTGCATCAAGCTCAATATACCTTGTGAACACATGTCTATAAGGAGTAGAAAATATATACTATCAATCAAATCTTAGTGATAAACAACATGTGTAATGTAAAGTTCTAACAATTCAAGCTATGTGTATAGGTCTTGGTTTTGATTTTTGTACAAATATGTGTATCTTTCTGTATTTTTGAATTTGACTATTTATAGAGAAAGGGGGAGCACAATTGCTACCCAATGGGAGCCGCAGGAGGAGGAAAATCAATTCTAAAATAAATGGGAGGTTAGGTACTCAATTTTGCTAAGGAAATATGCTCATTTGTGAGGGGCATGAAAGCGATAAGATGTGCCATAGTATTCATGATAGGTAATGAGGTGGAATAGATCCGTGAGAAGTAGTGTGTGACGTAATAGACCTACAAGGAGGACTGTAAGATAGAGATCCATGAGAGATATTGCATGTATTAAAATACCTATGAGGAATTGTGGGAGGACAAGATCCACTAAAGATAACATGAGTAGTTGAAAGCCTAGCGAGAGAACTAGAAGGATGGGAGCCATTAGAGATAACATGTGCATTAGAAGACTTATGAGAAATACTAGGAGGGCAAGAGTCACTAGTGATAACTGGTGAAGTAGAATTCCTATCTAGAGACCTAAGAGTATGAATAAGAACTATAATAGTATGATAAGACAATAGAGGAAGAGGGGCCTCAAAGGGAATACCCGAGTTGTGAAAAATTTCTGTAGGTGAATGAATAAGCTTGACATATTGGTGTGTAATAGATGGAACGAACCTAAGAGCACGTAAACAAGGAAGGCTTAGTTACATGTCACTTGAGATAAGAGTGGATGCCACTAGAAATGAGACCTATGTAATAATAGAACTAATAGTGATGGGTAGAATAATATGTCCAAAGTTGGAATTTAGAATTACATGCGATTTGATTCTTAATATAACCAAGAGATTGAAGTATATTAAGAGCACATACATTATGCTTGTTATGTGGATAAACAATTTTTTTTGTATGGGGACCTAATTAATAGATGCACGAATATATAGAGTATACAATATCATCCATATCAGAGTCGTTAAAAGTAATAACCAGTGAAGAAGGTGGCATAGGAAAAACAATGCCAATAATTACATCTAATGGGTGGTCATAAGAAGACAAAGGTCGTACTGCATGATGAACATTGTGTACTTCAGAAGTAGATTTATCAATGTTATGATTAGGAAGTGTATTGTTGAAGATTTTCAACTTTGCATTATCATTAGTAGGCTTAGAGGATTTAGTGGGATCATCCCATTGGATTTCATTTATATCAATAAGATCTTGTATAACATTGTGAAGCTTGATACATCGATTAGTGAGGTGAATAATGCATGTGTGATAGTTGGAATAAGCATTAACATCAAAACTCTTACCATGAGGCTTGCTCACATCAACATCAAGTGGTGGAGGGAGAGACATGAGGTTGCACTCAAGTAATTGTTTAAGAATAATGTGAGGAGCACAATGTAAACACGTAAATTGCCTTTTTGTAGGTTGTAATTGTAAATTAGCAGGTTGAGCTATGACATTAACAATGTCTTTAGTAGTAGCCTCGCCTTTGAATATGGACTTGTTTGGAAATTTCCCATTAGATGCAGTAGAAGAGCTAACAACATACTTAAGCTTATTCATATGTAGTAACTTGGACTCGTGTTCTTTCAGTATATGACATAGATGATCAAATGAAGGGAACTTATTGAATATGACTAATTCTTGCAAAGGGGAAAGCAAGCTTTGTGTGAAAATATCTTGAAGTTCGATATCAACCAAGATATTATTCATTTTAGCATAATCACTTATGTTCTCATTACACCCTTGGCGTGCTTTAGACATTTGAGCATAAGAGACTTTGTCACCAATACTGATAGAAAATTGTGCTAGAGATTGATTGACCAAATAAGTGAAAGATTGCACAGAATGTGTTGGAAGATCATAAAACCATTGTAAAACAAAATCCTTAAGAATTATAGGGAAGAGCTTTGTAAGAATGATATTGTTAGATGCATAGTTAAAGCAAACAACATGGAACGAGTGAAGGTCCTCTTTGGGGTCAATCTTGCCATCATAAATAAGAAGCTTTGGAATAATGAAACCAAGAGGCAAGGGATAAGAAGCCACTTCAGGTGCAAGTGAGTTATAAAGCAATTGTGTAGAATCTTTAGTATGAGAAGCAACATATGCAACTTGTTGTAATTGTAAGATTTAAGCTTGTAAAGTATGAATAAGGGTTTCAAGAGCTTGCATGCTAGAAGAAGAAATATGTAGCCCACTATATTGTATATAGGGACAACGATATATGTGAGAATAAACATAAAGACATTGGGTGCTGGGATATGAGGTGCCACCATTAATGCACCACTGATGTAGGAACCGTAGAGGTGGGAATAGTAGATGTTTCGATATTGGATTATGAAGCAAACTTAAGTTGATCTCAATTAGTGTTAGAGCATTTACCTTGTACATGATCGATGATGACATTGAAAATGGTACTAGTAAATATATCAACACTAGAACAGGAGTCAATAATAGGGAAAAAATTGCCACATTGTGGACTGACATAAAGGAAATATTATCTCATACTAGTAGGAGAACGAGAGTCCCTAGGCTCCAGGAAAATATGATAGAAGAGTTGAGGATTAATCACGATGATGTAGAAGAATAAATACAACACTAAGAGCGTATGAGATGAACATACAAAAGTGAACCCTATGTCAACTATGGTTAATCCAAAATGTTCGATCCAATAGTCGAGTTCACCAATTGTTTACACCCTTTTTAAGCTTTATAGATTTATGTTATGGAAATGCACAACAATAAAAAGAATGTAATGTTTTATTACAATAGGTTATTCTGATTAATTAACTTCCAACATTAATCATGTAATATCATAATAACACATTAATACTTGTAACTAGTGATAACAATATGATACAAGCTTAAAACCACAAAGGGATAGATTTACTTAGATATACACAGTATATAGGAGAGATCTGGGTGCATTGACAGGAGAAACTAGGAGTACTAAACTTGATGATGCTTCATTTTTGAGACTGTGATTGGAAACTGTCTTGGTTCTGAACCGTACAACTATGCAAAGATCAGTTGTACAGTCATGGACCTACTATACGGTCAGAGCGATATGCGATGATCTAATCTATTTGGAAAGTGACATAAATGACACCTATAAATAGGGGAGATAACATGAAGTTGAAAAAATTCATATCTGATAGCATCGACCATGGTTCATGCAGTCATCTAATACAAAACAGTTTTCCATATGACATCAAATAGGATCAATATTATTGGCTAAAAACTACCATAATGAGAGGCCTAAAATGGAGAATGCATGGCAGTGGAAAAAAGAGTTAGGAGTAGATGTGAAGGTGATCTAATGAGGATCTAAAGGTGTTGTAAGTAGGTGTGAAGCTGATAGTAAGAGGGTAGTAAGAGTACATCAAGGAGGTAGTAAGGCATTCTTAGGTATATTAGGATGATCTAAGACACATGTGAATTTACAGAAAAATTTCTCTCACCAAGTATCCCCAAATGAACCTACTCATCTCCGACACACCCCTTAAGGCATGTGCTTAGGGAGATTAATGCACAAATGACCTACAAAGAGAAATTATTATTAATATTGAAAAATAAAGAGTACATATTCTCCTATGTGCAAACACTTGCCTTCATTTACACAACATGGTTTGGCTTTGCTCACACACAATGCGACAATTGGGCACCTCTGCCTCACCCAAATAAACTTCCATATTTGTCCAGGGCAATCTCACCTACAAGAGTTGATCCACAAAGCACCTAGGCTAGGGAAGATGTAGAGGCAATGAACAATGCCAACATTAGTTGAGACTTTGTGCTTGAGGGGAAAAACCTTCGTGATGCTGGTTGGGGCAAAATCCCCTAGCATTAGTTTCTGTGTTACAACCATTTAGTTTGTTGATGTAATTCTTAGTTAGGGTTTTGTTAATTATTTATTGGTTTTTGTTTCCTAGACTTTTGAAAGTCTTCATATCACTCTAAGGTGCCGTGTTTTCATAACACCAACCTTTTTTTTGTGTGAAGAGTTCATAACATTTTTCATTGAAGCAATAGGTATTGTCTGTATGTAGAAACGAGGGAAAAATTACACTCGACTTTATTAAAAAAAAAAAGGCTTTGACCTCAAAAGCCGAATAAACTTTAAAAATAAATAAATAAAATAAAAATGCATATACTTAATTCCCTCCATCAGTCTCTAAACAAAACTGTACTCTAGAATTAGAGTTTTTATCTTATCGTCGCTGCAGAGTTCATGAGATTGAAAACTGGTTTCTATAAACTGTGAAACAGTTTTTTATGCTCTAGAAACTTAAAAATGCAAACTTTGACTGAGAATACAGTGAGAAGCCTTCTTAATGGTAATGGTTCTTCTCAATACCATCTCCAGAAAACATTACACAAAGCTTCTACTATTCAGTTGCTCTCTTTGTTCCTCTCCAAACTTCACAAGATACATTTCTTCAGCAGTTTCTCAGGCGGTGTTGGAACAAAACCCAGTAGAATCAATACAATCCAAAAACAATAACATTGTATTCTCAGAGCAGAGATCAAATTACATTCCATCTTTTTCATGGCACGCTGTTACCGATACAGACATAGTGGCTACCTATGCCTCTCTGGCACAGGCCTGCACAAGCACCAGGGAACTCAATCAACTAAATGGCGTCATAATTATATGTGGGGTTGTACAAAATGTTTTTTTGGGCACCAAACTGGTACATATGTATTCCAAATATGGCAGTTTGGAGAATGCACGCCAAGTGTTTGACAAAATGGGGAAACGGAATGCTTTCATCTGGAATGCTATCATCAGAGGATATGCATGGAATGGACCCTACGAGGAGGCCTTGGCTCTTTATAAACAAATGCAGTGGGAAGGTATATGGCCGGATAATTTTGCTTATTCATTTGCACTTAAGGCGTGTTCTGCGCTATCTGCTTTGCAAGAGGGCAAGAAGATTCATGGCCAGATAGTTGTGAGTGGTTTTGAGTCTCATGTTTTTGTGACAACTGCATTGGTGGATATGTATGCTAAGTGTTCGAGTGTAGAGGATGCGAACCAATTATTTGATAAAATGCAGCAGAGAGACGTGGTTGCGTGGAATGCCATGATTGCCGCATATGTCCAGAATGAACGTGCCAGTGAGGCATTGACACTCTTTTGTCGGATGCGGTGGGAAGATGTATCGGCTGTCTCGCCCGATTCAAGTACGATGGTAAATGTTCTCCCTGCGTGTGCTGATGTGGGGAATCTACAACAAGGTAAGTGCGTGCATGGTTATGTACTTCGGAGTGGATTTGATATAGATCCCTTTGTGGGTAATTCTTTGATAGACATGTATGCTAAGTGTGGGGATTTGGAAATTGCGCGCCAAATGTTTGACAGAATGTCTCCAAGAGATATGATTTCATGGAATGCAATGATTGTTGGGTATGCCCAGAATGGACACGCCGGTGAGGCCTTGACACTTTTTCATCAAATGCTAGAGGAAAATATTGTACCCAATCCAGTTGCTATTGCTAGTGTGATTTCGGCTTGTGCTCATTTGGGTGCTCTGGAACAGGGCAAGAGGATCCATGACTTTATAAACAAAAATAAACTTGAGGTTGATGTTTTTGTTACAAACTCCCTCATAGGCATGTTTTCTAAGTGTGGTAGCTTAGAGTTAGCACGACAGCTTTTTAATAAAATGCCCGAAAGAGACGTGGTTTCATGGAGTACCATGATTTCCGGCTATGGAATACATGGACATGGCAAGGAGACACTGGAACTTTTTTCTGAAATGCAACAAATTGGAATGAAGCCAAACCATATCACCTTCATTCATGTTTTGTCGGCGTGCAGTCATGCGGGCCTTGTAGATGAGGGCTGCGAATGCTTTAATTGCATGACTCAAGTTTATCAAATCAAACCTAACATGGAGCACTATGCATGCATGGTTGACCTCCTTGGTCGCTCTGGGCGGCTAGATGAGGCACAAAGGTTCATAGAAAATATGCCCGTTGAACCCGTTGCCGGTGTTTGGGGAACCTTGCTTGGTGCCTGCCGAATCCACAAGGATATCGAGCTGGGAGAACATGTTGCAGAGCGCATTTTTGAGCTAGACCCCACATATCCTGGATACTATGTGCTGTTGTCAAACATGTATGCTGATGTTGGCAGGTGGGGTGATGTGGCAAGGGTGCGAAGAATGATGAATGAAAGAAGTTTGAAAAAGACACCAGGATGGAGCGTAGTTGAGCTTCATGGCAATATTGACACTTTTTATGCGGGAGATAAGTCACATCCTCAATCTGATGAAATATATGCTACGCTGGATACCCTGGCTCTGCAGATGGAGAAGGCAGGGTTTGTACCCAATACAAACTTTGTGCTTCATGATGTGGAGAAGGAAGAGAAGGAGGACATGCTTGCTAGTCACAGTGAGAAGCTAGCCATTGCTTTTGTACTTATAAACACCAGCCCGGGGACCCCTATACGGCTCACTAAGAACCTTAGGGTTTGTGGTGATTGTCACACTGCCACTAAATTCATTTCTACAATTGTCAGGAGAGAAATTATTGTGAGAGATGCACACCGCTTTCATCATTTCAAGGATGGAATGTGTTCTTGCAGAGACTATTGGTGATGCTAATTACACAGCGATGTATAGACTATTTGGACTAGAAATTTATGCATATATGTTGTCTTCATTGGGGAGCCTGGGCCTTGATCTTACTGTGATTTCATTGTTAAACTATATTTAGAAATCCATTGTTTTTTCCATGGAAATAGTTCGTGATTCTACATGACTTTCATGATGCATTACTCGAGCAATACATAATTAGCACAGTCATTGATATTTGATGACCAGAAGCTCTAACTAAGATACTAATCCTTATATGTTTAGTGGAATCACTTCCAAATACTGTAAATTAAGAATTGGGATCACAATTTAATACCACAACGCTTTAACAATGCATTGTGAGACCAAATTTTCAAGCTGCCATTATGAACCACACATAGCGTAATTGCATTGTTAATTTAATAGCTGTGGGAAAGAAGAGCATAGAAACTAAATTTTCCAAGCTGCCAGTATGAACTACACATAGCATAATTGTATTTTTAATTTAATAGTTGCGGGAAAGAAGAGCCTCTTTGCTTGTAGATGAATAATTAGAGGCTATCTACCCCAAACTCAGATTTCATGTGATTTGGATTATATGGCATAATATGATTGATTTATCTCCATTTCCTTCATTGTGTGCCTCTTATTTGGGGCTGTCGGAAAGCTTTGGAAGTGACATTGGCTCCAAACAAGGGTCTCCATTATCCCTGACATTATTTGGACTGTACATAGACAAGTTAGATGAGTGGAAAAAGTAAAAACAAGCTTGGAAGTGAGGGCGCCCACTTAGCTTGGTATGTGGTAAAGTTACTTCTTTACACAGATCATCTTATCTGAATGACCAAAACAGCCTATAGCTTGAGAGAACATTTGAAGGCCCTGAATTTTTTTGTAAAGAGTAGGGATGCAAATGAATACCTGTAAAACCAAGGTCTTGATTTTCTCCTTGCAAAGAAAAAGACATAAATAAATTTACTTTTTAAAGCAAGTCCGTTGGAGGTATTGAAAAAATACAAGTACCTAGGTCATCATTTCCACAACACGCTTAGTTGAGAGATACAAATGACGTAAAGGATACACACAGGGTGTAAGGCATTACACTCACTACAGAATAGATGTAGGATTGCAGAGTTGTGGGTCTGGAAAACGGACCCTGTTTGGTTTGCTTGTCACATCAATGTTACTTTATGGATACGAATTTTGGTGAAACGATACAACAGATATGAAATGGACACAAATAGAGAGAATCCAAAATCATTTAATCAAAAATAGTCTCAAAATCAAAGCATCGGTTCTAGGATATATTATTAGCTGAAATTGGGATGTTTCCTTTGGAGGCACCTGCTATGATCAAAATGCTATGCTACCTAAATAAGATGGATAGCATGGAGACTCCCCAGAACACTTGTGGGTAGAAGAGCTAAATAGGAGGCAGGGCACTTCAATGAAGCTAAACGGCAAGTGGATAAGTAGATGGGACATTAGCCTGCATGAATGTCCAGACAACAAGAAGGAAATAAAGAGAGAAGGAAAAAAATCAGGCCAACCATGTGGACAAAATAGCTTGGGAGGATGAAAGAATACCTCATTAATGAATTTAACCCCACCTATGAGCATGATTGGAAAGCATACACACAGGGTAGAAATCATATGGGAGGCAAAAATGGTGATAATTTAAGTCAGAACTAGCTCACACCAGTTCATGTGTTAAACTGGGAGATGGACAGTGCCAAGGGTAGAGTGGGAAGATGTTTATTTTACACATTGGAAATGGTGCATACAAAGTGGCAGTACAACATGGAATGCCTTGCTTACAATGACATCTGAAACAATTGTACCAACATCTTGAGGGTAAACACTTTAACTGACCTGTTTGAACTTTGAAGAGGCAAATTTAAACAAAACGGCAAAATCTCTGATCAAGATTAATAATAGAACGTTCAGCCTCAAGAATTAGACGCCAATATCCCAAGTTTAATTTGGCAGCCTGAAGATATAAGCAATTTGCTTAGTTGTTGGACAGAACTGTAACTCCACCTGCCCATCTTGCATCAAATCTACGATAAAGTGATACTGGATATCTATGTGTTTCGTTCTGGCGTGAAGCTCTAAATTCTTTGTCACTGCTATAGTGCTGATGTTGTCACAATAAATAGTAGTTGGATGCTGTTGAGACATCTGTAGATCTTGTAAGATCCTTCTAAGCCATATGGCTTGACAATTAGTTGCTGTGGCAGCGATCCATTCAGCTTCTGCTGAGGATAGAGCAACAATGGCATGTTTCTTGCTACTGTAAGTTACAACTATGGATCCAAGTGAGAAAACATAACCAGAAGTTGCTTTTCCATCCATCAATTGAGCCAGCCCAATCAGAGTCTGAGACTCCCACTAGTTCAAAGTTTTCAGCTGAAGGGTAATTTAAACCAAATGGGATACCATTCACATACCTTAATATTCTTTTTGATGCATGCCAATGGGATTCACGTGGCTCCTGCATAAACCGAGATACTAGGCTCACTGCATACATAATATTTGGCCTAGTTGTAGTGAGATACATTAGGCTCCCAACCAAGTCCCTACCAAGCTTTTGTACATAGATGCATCCACCTTGGAACTTTCATGTTCCTTGGTCAATTTCTCACCAAGTGCTAATGGAGTTGCAACTGCCTTGCATATCTTCTTTTTAAACCTTTTCAACATCTCTACCAAATACATGGCTTGTGAAATGAATTTTGACACCAAAGAAATAATGCATATACCCAGTTCTGACATTTCTAATTCAAGTGTCATTTTATCATCACTATAAAGGAAAAAATTAGAATTTCAATGCCAACATGTTTAACATGCAAGAGTGGCTTATGAGTTACTTCTGCTGAAACCATTCTTCTTGAAATAAGTATAAATTCTTGCATATCAAACACAAGGAGCCTGCTTTAACCCATGTAGAGCTTTCTTCAAGTTGAAAGGCAACTGTTCTTTGCCTTTTAACTACATAGCCAATTGGCTGTTCCACATAGACTTCCTCATCTATATAGCCATTGAGAAAGGCCAATTTCACATCCATCTGACATATAGTCTACTTGAGTTGTGCAACAATTACCAACACGATCTTGATGGTGTCAAGTCTTGCCATGGGAGTAAAGGTTTCAGAATAATCTACTCTAGGTATTTGTGCAAACCCCTTGGCAACAAGTCTTGCCCTGTGTCATTCCACAGTACCACCATTGTTTATATTTTGGAAGCTGCACCAATTGCCATGAACTATTTTTAAGATTTGCTGCCATCTCTTTATTCATAGCATCAACCCACACCATCTCTTTTATTGCTTCTTCAAACACGGTTGGTTAAATTTGAATTTGACCAAACAAAGCAAAATTTACAATTTGGTTCATATTTATGCCGAAAGGCATGTTCCAAAGGGGAGTGGGAGCGATTAACTCTGACATGCGCGCCAACGATCAATGGCCCCTGCAGTGGCGTACGTCAACGTTCTCTAAGAAATAACATCCACCATTGATCTGTTCAAAACCGGCATCCACTTTACTGTTTTAACTTTTAATCATTGAATACTGTCTCCTCGCTGTCCTATCCTAATTACCCACCTTTCCTTTTCATTTTGCTTTAAAACTTGACTGTTTTATCGAATCGGACGAACCAGAAATTTCATCCGTGCTGGATCGCCTTGCGCGCCGTTGGATTCAAAAACCTGCAGAAGTTTTTTAGAAAATATTACTCTAGCTTTTAGTTCTATCTAAGTTTCTAACAAATTGTAGACTGAAAAAATTCTTGGAAGATTATAGGTTGGTTAATTTATTAATTTTTTTGTTCATTTTTTGCAGATTGTCTGTTACAGAAAGTAATCTGGTGATCTGAACGAGCTAAATGAATACCTGTTAATGCTGCGATCACTGATACAAAAGACATGAATTTCCTCATGAGAACAGGTCTCCAACCCGATATGTTTACATTTTCTAGTGCACTCCCAACCTGTGTCAAAAGATAAGCTCAGAAACAGGGTACAGACATCCATGCGTACTCCGGACCTGTGCAAAAATACGAGATCTGGAACAGGGTATGGATATCCATCAAAGGATAAAAGATAGAGGAATTTTGTCAGATGTTGTAGTTGCAAATGCACTAGTTGACATGTATGCAAAATGCGAAACCTTACACAAGGCACGTGAACTGTTTGACAGAATGCATAAAAAAATTGTGGTTTGTGGACAACATTGACTGCAGGTGACGCACAAATGGGTTTGTTGAAAAGGATTTAGAAAATTTCATGCAAATGCAATTGGCAGGTGTAACCACAACCTGTGCCAGCATCCTCCCAGCCTGTGTTAAAATGGGAGCTTTGGAACATGGTATGGACATCAATCAGAGCATAAAGGATCTGAGGAAGCTGTGACTATTGAAGATCACCGAGGCTATGGTGTCATTGGTTGTAATTTCGTCCATAGTAGGTGCTTTGTTCTTGGAAATGAGCTCCACGGAATAAACTGGAAATTTCACACAGGTTTTGGCCACAACAATTGATGCAGAGCACAAAACTCATCCAACCAATAAAACAAGTTAGAATGATCAAAAACTTCCAAAACAGTCCTGTAGTCTTGCAAAATAGCTATTTTCTCGAGTCAAGAAACCCTTAAATCATGCAATTTAGCCCTATATCCCCAAATAGGCTTATGCAATGCTTGAGGTATGTTGTCAGACCTTATATCATACCAAAACAACTATCAGATTAGATGAAAACTCAAGGAATCTTCTATTTGTTCACCTTAGTCCAAAACTGCCTCCTAGCTTCTCAAGCCCAATGCCTCTGGTGAGTTGGTGGTTGGAACAAAATACAAGCAACCAGAACAAACTCAAACTAGTTTTGGGCACCCATTTGCCTCCTTGAGATGTGTGATCAATCTCTTGACTCAATTTTCAATGTAAGTGTCTTTTCTACCCTCTCTCTCCTAGGCCTAACTCTTCTTTTAGTAGCCCTGTCGAAGGTTCTTTTTAGCATAACTTTTGTTAAAAAGACTCTTCAAACAAACTAGTCACCTTTTGGAGTACCCATTTAGGTCATTATTCACTGTACAAAATTTCAATGTACCTTCTTTCACAAAATTTCCTCCAAGTCCATTGTTCTAGATCTCTAATTAAGCCTCTTATAGCCAAAACAGTCCTTTAGAACAACTGTTAATCACAGTAGCTTCCCTTGATGGATTCAAACCCTGAATTTTTGAAAATCCTTAATAATAGGGTGCCTAGATACTTCCCTAAAAGTTTCAAGTCCAAATTTAGAGTTTAGCCTCTCCAAATCTTGTTTTTGGAACAAACCCTAAGAGGGTTACACAGAGTGTCTGAGAAGGATTATTTACTCACCAAATTCTTCCCACTTGCTTTCAAAGACTGAAAACACCTCCTACAGGTCTGTGCCAAAGTGGGTAAGCTCAATATCTTGACAGTAAAGATTCTTTTTTCTATAAATTACGAAAATGAATCACAAAATCTCGTACTCTGTCCCATGAAACACGGGTTTCAGTCTTTCCAAGGTATTTCTAACAAACAACACTGAACTCTCCCCTTCAAGGGTCTATGAGAAGTCTGTGCATACCTCATATACTCTTCTTAGTCATAATAGTTCACCTCTCTGACCAGGTTTGCTCTTCATAGTATCAATCTTCTTTTGATTGTAAGGAATACATAGTTGTTACAGGATTCCTCTAATTGTCGCAGTACATAGACTCCAACAAGACATGAAATACACCTTCTAAATAACAAAACAGAGAAAATGAGTTCATACCAACCATGCGTGTGCTTCACCAATGGAATGTATTAGATTCAATGATCACTAATGCACAAATACAAATTGAAAAACTGTTTGCAAACAAGATTTTCGTTCAAACGTTCTTGGAGCTCCTTTTTCATTCGAATGATTGTATACAATATTAGTTACATCTTTTTGCTTCAAAGACTTCCATAACAAACTGTTATGGTCATAGAAAAGAGGTCACATTATGAAGGAAAGAAGGTAAGAACAAACTCTAAGAACTACATGACCAACTATACAACTGAAAGATCCATTTCCCAAATCTGATTCAAATTTTTAGTTTAACTCGTTTGACATTTCGTCAAACACTTAGCATGCAACTACTTACAGGGTAGGTAAAAACAATAGTATGCAAAACACATTTTTCTATGGCCCAAATCAGACTCGGAAATGAAATATAGTACCATGCAAGATCAACTTAATTACTGCAATAAATATTCCACAATGATGACTAGGGTTTGATGGAAAAATACACATAAATGGCTTCCAAAAAATTATTTCTTTATCACAAATGATTGTAACTGATTTTAGAAGTTCAAACATACAAAGATCTGATTTTATTGACGCCACAAACACTCAAAAATCAGATCTGAAAATCAGATTATAAAACTACCTGAAACCCACTGTGAAAACCCTCTAAAAATTATAAAATTGTTTTGCTTCACTTCACAAAAATCTACAGATGATTTGACAATAGAAATCAGATTTAAATACCTCAACGAACATGCCAAATCAGTTCCAAAATGGGTCGATCCAATAGAAGAAGAACTCCTGCAATTTATTCTCCAAAATACCCGCAAAATACACTGCTGGAAATGACTGAAAATAACGTGAAAATCTGATTACAATCAATGAGAATTTCTGAGTGAAAAACCCTTTCAACTCTCGGGGTTTTCGTCCACGAGATTAAATCCACAAGGGGTTTCATCCTTAGAATTTTAATGCAAAAGCTAAAGCTCCATGCAAGAGAAAATGTTATAAAATATTTCTGGAGGCCTCTAGGAAAATCCCCTTCTTCTTTATATAGGAAATGGAACCCAAAGTGACCTTTAGAATTCCCATAAAAGTGACATTTGGAGTTCCAATGAAAGTGACCTTTGGACTTCTAATGAAAGTGACCCTTGGACTTCCAAATCACATTCTCCCTTAGGAAGTACATTTTAATTAAGTGCTTTTATTTTATCGCACTTTCCTAAGTTCTAATTTAAAGTTAAGTCTATTAATTTATTATATGTGTTCTTTATAATATTATATTTTAATTTTAACACCATATAATAAAGTTAATAAACTTAAGCCACCCTTGAGCTCACCCTTTGGCCATCAGGTAGATAAAAATGGGCCAAAGGTCTTCGATACAAACTATCCAAAAAGAGGGACATTACAGTCCTCCCTTCCCGGGATTGCTTGCCCCCAAGCAATCACAAGTAGAAAATATGCATTCCCATCAGTTCCTGGATCCCAAATCAGCCTAAACTTATTGAATGGCTTCACATGCACTATACAAAACTGCTCGAAGGTTGCAAAAAAGAACTTATGCAACTTACTTGTGAAAAGTGCCGCAATCCTCCTCATGTGCGCTTCAAATTTGTCGTACTCTTCATCATGTACTTATTGTCCCATGATGAACTGTAGTGAAAAATACTCATATATGTTTTCATTCGGTGATTCCTTGTCCACAACTATCATAGACATGGCTGTCATTTGATGGGGCGGCATGTATTTGAGTGCTTACATAGTAACTTGCTTCTATAGTAACTTGCTTCTCTTCATAATGGAAACTCAACTCCATAGCTTACAAATCTTGGGTGACTCTTCCCAATAAATGAAGCCATTGCATACCAAACACAACATTGCTATCTTTCAAATCAATAACATAGAAGTCATCACAAAGTGTGTACTCACCAAATAGAATGCTGAATTTGTTCACTCTCTTCTTGCAAGGAATAGTGAGACCACCTGCTATAGTGACATCAAAGCCTTCAAAATGATCATAATGCAAACCTCTTCTGTTCACCAATTCTTCATCCATGAAGTTATGTGTAGATCCACTATCAAGAAGTGCCATGATTTCACATTCAAACATTGTACCTTCAAACATGAATGGATTATACCTTGGTGCTCCTGAAAGATAGGTGATTTTACCTTCACTTTCAATGTTTGGTGTTGGTTGTCCCTTTTCATTTTCTGAATCAGTATCATCCTCCACATCTGAAACAACCTCTATGAGATGTATCTTGCCTTTACCAAGGCAATTATGTATAGGCTGCAAATGATCCTTACAATGAAAGCAAAACTTATTCCTCCTCAACTCATTACGAGTCTCCTGATCCATCTTCAGTGTAGACTCAACCTTTGAAGAAGTGGGCTGCTCACTTTCATGTTGCTCTAATTTCTCATTCTTGACATTCTTCTTTGAATAAAATTCATGCAAAGTCCTAGGCTTAAGAGACTTGATAAAACCTCTCAATCTATCATAAAGTCCCTCTATGAAAATCATCACTACCCTCTTCTCAGGCATTTCCTACACCATCACTGCTATATGCTGAAATTCGTTGATGTATGGCGGAGCTGTGCCAAGTCTATGTAGTAAAGCTCTACATCCTTGCGGTCAAATCTCACAATCAACCTCTCGCTGAACTCCCTGTATGATTGTATAATATCAAGGGTTTTTGTAACTAACCCATGGTGCCACCAATCGTACGCTACTCCTTCAAGGTACAACGTGAAAAATTGGATAGCTTCCTGCTCCTACATAGGCTTAAGGGTGAGGTATGTGTCGAGCTTGTGAATCCATGCTTTGACATTGATCTTTCCACTACCATCAAATGTGGAAATGGTCACCTTGTTGGTGGCCTACTTCAACTCCCTGTTCTGTTGTGCTCTAGGCTTTTGTACTTGTCTAGATCTCAAGCTCTCTCTCCTCTGAGCACAATACTGATGAAGGGGAAAGGCATTCCGTATCTCCTCTAGTAAAGCTCTCCACTCATCATTAGCTGCCATTACATTATCTTGGAAAGTTGTATTCTCAAGTGGATCTTCAACTGCTGGTGGATCATCTCTATGCAAGAAACTAGGCTGCATAGGCCTATCTGCTATCCTGGTAGGCATCCTATCACGGTGAGGTGATCCCCTCATGCTGTCAATCTCGGAAGGAGATATATTGTGCCTCTTGATAGATATAGATCTATCTCTCCTGTCATGTATCTCTCGTGGTCCCCCTAAGGCCAATCTATCAAGAGTAGAGCCCATACGGTCCATGGATTAAATCAACTCTTGCTGGGGAGCTACCATGGCTCTCAATAATTCTCGGTCTGGATCTGATTGCTCATCCCCGGGAGGACTACGAGACCCTTCTCTTCTATCATCCATAACTCCAATACCTGTCCCAAGATCAGCTCTAAGTCGTGAGTGTCTCCTAGTGTAATACCTGTGTGTTCCAAACTCTGGTGGCTGCATCAAATCAAAACCCTCCAGGAGATCTATTGTTACTCCTAATAGATACATATCTATCTCTCCTATCATGTATCTTTCGTGGCCCACCTAAGGCCAATCTATCAAGAGTAGAGCCCATATGGTCCATGGATTGAATCAACTGTTGCTGGGAAGCTACCATGATTCTTAGTAGTTCTCGGTTTTGATCTGCTTGCTCATCCTGGGGAGGAATAGGAGACCCTTCTCTTCTATCATCCATAGCTCCAATACCTATCCCAAAATTAGCGCCAAGTCGTGCCCGTCTCCTAGTTTAATACCTGTTTGTTCTAAACTCTGGTGGCTGCATCAAATCAAAACCCTCAAGGTGGGAGGAACATTGCTCTGATACCACTGAAAGATCCCTTCCCCAAATCTGATGCAAATTTTTAGTTTGACTCGTTTGACATTTCGTCAAACACTTAGCATGCAACTACTTACAGGTTAGGTAACAACAATAGTATGCAAAACAGATTTTTCTATGGCCCAAATCAGACTTAGAAATGAAATATAGGACCACGCAAGATCAGCCTAACTGCTGCAATAAATCTTCCACAATGACGACTAGGTTTTGATGGAAAAATAAACATAAATGGCTTCCAAAAAATTATTTCTTTATCACAAATGATTGCCACTGATTTTAGGAGTTCAAACATACAAAGATATGATTTTACTGACTCCACAAACACTCAAAAATCAGATTATAAAACTGCCTGAAACCCAATATGAAAACCCTCTAAAAATTATAAAATTGCTTTGCTTCACTTCACAAAAATCTGCAGATGATTTGACAATAGAAATCAGATTTAAATACCTCAAAGAACATGCCAAATCAGTCCCAAAATGGTTTGATCCACTAGAATAGGAACTGTTGCAATTTATTCTCCAAAATACCCGCAAAATACACTGCTGGAAATGATTGAAAATAACTTGGAAAATCTTATTACAATCAATGAGAATTTCTAAGTGAAAAACCCTCTCAAATCTTGGGGTTTTCTTCCACAATATATCAAATCCACAAGGGGTTTTGTTCTTGGAATTTTAATGCAAAAGCTAAAGCTTCATGCAAGAGAAAATGTTAAAAAATATTTCTGGATGCGTCTAGGAAAATCACGTTCTTCTTTATATAGGAAATGAGACCCAAAGTAACCTTTGGACTTCCCATGAAAGTGACCTTTGGAATTCCTATGAAAGTGACCTTTGGACTTCCAATGAAAGTGACCCTTGGACTTCCAAATCACATTCTCCCTTAGGAAGTACATATTAAGTGCTTTTATTTTATCGCACTTTCCTAAGTTCTAATTTAAAGCTAAGTCTATTAATTTATGATATGTGCTCTTTATAATATTATATTTGAATTTTAGCATCGTATAATAAAGTTAATAAACTTAAGCCACCGTTGAGGTCACCCTTTGGCTGTCGGCTAGACAAAAATGGGCCAAAGTTATTTGATACAAACTATCCAAAAAGAGGGACATTACAGTCCTCCCTTCCTGGGATTGCTTTCCCCCAAGCAATCACAAGTAACGGATATGCATTCCCAATAGTTCCTGGATCCCAAATCAGCATAAGCTTCTGGAATAACTTCATAGGCACTATACAAAACTGCTCCAAGGCTGCAAAAAAAAACTTATGCAACTTATTTGTGAAAAGTGCCACAATCCTCCTCATGTGTGCTCCAAATTTGCCGTACTCTTCATCATGTACTTGTTGTCCCATGCTTAAATGTACAGAAAAATCCTCATATATGTTTTCATTCGGTGATTCCTTGTCCACAACTATCATAGACATGGTTGTCATTTGATGGGGTGGCATGTATTTGAGTGCTTTCATAGTAACTTGGTTCCCTTCATGTTGGAAACTCAACTCTATATCTTGCAAATCTTGGGTGACTCTTCCCAATGAATGAAGCCATTACATACTAAACACAACATTATTATCTTTCAAATCAATAACATAGAAGTCATCACAAAGTGTGTACTCGCCAAATAGAATGTTGACTTTGTTCACTCTCTTCTTGCAAGGAATAGTGAGACCACTTGCTATAGTGACATCAAAGCCTTCAAAATGATAATAATGCAAACCTCTTATGTTCACCAATCCTTCATCCATGAAGTTATGTGTAGATCCACTATCAAGAAGTGCCACGATTTCACATTCAAACATTGTACCTTCAAACATGAATGGATTATACCTTGGTGCTCTTGAAAGATAGGTGATTTTACCTTCACTTTAAATGTTTGGTATTGGTTGTCCCTTTTCATTTTCTGAATCAGTATCATCATCCACATCTGAAACAACCTCTATGAGATGTATCTTGCCTTTACCAAGGAAATTATGTCCAGGCTCCCAATAATCCTTACAATGAAAGCAAATCTTCTTCCTCCTCAACTCATTACGAGTCTCCCGATCCATCTTCGGTGTAGACTCAACCTTTGAAGAAGTGGGCTGCTCACTTTCATGTTGCTCTGATTTCTCATTCTTGACATTCTTCTTTTGGGGCAGAAATTAAGGGGGTAGTATCCAAGTCCATGGCTGTTTGAATAGATTCATGCAAAGTCCTAGGCTTAAGAGCCTTGACAAAACCTCTCAATCTATCATGAAGCCCCTCTATGAAAAGCATCACTACCCTCTTCTCAGACATTTTTGGCACCATCACTACTATACGCTGAAATTCATTAATGTATGCATCAACGTTTCCACTTTGGCGGAGTTGTGCCAAGTCTCTGTAGTAAAGCTCTACATCCTTGCTGTAAAATCTCGCAATCAACCTCTCGCTGAACTCCTTGTATGACTGTATAAGATCATGATTTTGTGTAACTAACCCATGGTACCACCAATTGTATGCTACTCCTTCAAGGTGCAACATGGAAAATTGGATAGCTTCCTACTCCTGCATAGGCTTGAGGGAGAGGTATGTGTCGAGCTTGTGAATCCATGCTCTGACATTGATCTTTCCACTACCATCAAATGTGGAAAGGGTCACCTTGTTGGTGACCTTCTTCAACTCCTTGTTCTGTTGTGCTGTAGGATTTTGTACTTGTCTAGATCTCAAGCTCTCTCTCCTCTGAGCACAATAATGATGAAGGGGAAAGGAATTCCGTATCTCCTCTGGTAAAGCTCTCCACTCATCATTAGCTGCCATTACATTATCTTGGAAAGTTGTATTCTCAAGTGGATCTTCAACTGCTGGTGGATCATCTCTACGCAAGAAACTAGGCTGCATAGGCCTATTTGCTATCGTGGTAGGCCTCCTCTCACGATGAGGTGATTCCCTCACACTGCCAATCTCGGAAGGAGATCTACTGTGCCTCCTGATAGATAAAAATCTATCTCTCTTGTCATGTCTCTCTTGTGGCCCACCTAAGGCCAATCTATCAAGAGTAGAGCCCATACGGTCCATGGATTGAATCAATTGTTACTGAGAAGCTACTATGGCTCGCTGCTTGCTCATCCCGGGGAGGACTACGAGAACCTTCTCTTCTATCATCCATAGCTCCAATACCTATCCCAAAATCAGCTCCAAGTCGTGCATGTCTCCTAGTGTAATACCTGTGTGTTCCAAACTCTGGTGGTTGCATCAAATAAAAATCCTCCAGTTGGGAGGAATATTGCTCTGATACCACTGAAAGATCCCTTCCACAAATCTGATCCAATTTTTTTAAATGGCTTCCAGTTTCACATGTTTGACATTTCGTCAAACACATAAAATGCAACTAATTACAGGTTAGGTAACAACAATAGTATGTAAAACAAATTTTTATATGGCCCAAATCAGACTCAGAAATGAAATATAGGACCATGCAAGATCAGCCTTTGGACTTCCCATGAAAGTGACCTGGAACTGCTGCAATAAATATTCCACAATGATGACTAGGGTTTGATGGAAAAATACACATAAATGGCTTCCAAAAAATTATTTCTTTATAAAAAATGATTGCAACTAATTTTAGGAGTTCAAACATACAAAGATATGATTTTATCGACACCACATACACTCAAAAATCAGATCTGAAATTCTGATTATAAAAATGCCTGAAACCCACTATGAAAACCCTCTAAAATTTATACAATTTCTTTGCTTCACTTCACAAAAAACTGCAGATGATTTGAAAATAGAAATCATATTTAAAGACCTCAAATAACATGCCAAATCAGTCCCAAACTAGGTCGATCCAATAGAAGAAGAACTACTGTAATTTATTCTCCTAAATACCCACAAAATACACTGCTGGAAATGACTGAAAATAACTCAAAAAATATGATTACAATCAATGGGAATTTCTGAGTGAAAAACCCTGTCAACTCTTGGGGTTTTCATCCAAAAGAGATTAAATCCACAAGGGGTTTCGTCCTCCTTGGAATTTTAATGCAAAATCTGAAGCTTCAGGAAAGAGAAAATCTTATAGAATATTTTTGGATGCCTCTAGGAAAATCGCCTTCTTCTTTATATAGGAAATGGGACCCAAAGTGACCTTTGGACTTCCCATGAAAGTGACCTTTGGAATTCCCATAAAAGTGATCTTTGGACTTCCAATTAAAGTGACCCTTAGACTTCCAAATCACATTCTCCCTTAGGAAGTACATTTTAATTAAGTGCTTTTATTTTATCGCACTTTCCTAAGTTCTAATTTAAAGTTAAGTCTATTAATTTATTATTTGTGCTCTTTATAATATTATATTTTAATTTTAGCACCATATAATAAAGTTAATAAACTCAAGCCACACTTGAGCTCACCCTTTGGTCGTCGGGTAGATAAAAATGAGCCAAAGGTCTTCGATACTAACTATCCAAAACGAGAGGTATATTACAGTCCTCCCTTCCCAGGATTGCTTGCCCCCAAACAATCACAAGTACAAAATTCATTATTAATGAATTATAGATTTCCAACTGAATAGAAAATATGCATTCACATCAGTTCATGTATCCCAAATCAGCCTAAGCTTCTTGAATGGCTTCACATGCACTATACAAAACTGCTCGAAGGCTGCAAAAAAATACTTATGAAACTTACTTGTGAAAAGTGCCACAATCCTCCTCATGTGTGCTCCAAATTTTCCATACTCTTCATCATGTACTTGTTGTCCCATGCTGAAATGTAGTGAAAAATCCTCATATATGTTTTGATTAGGTGATTCCTTGTCCACAAATATCATAGACATGGCTGTCATTTGATGGGGCGACATGTATTTGAGTGCTTTCATAGTAACTTGCTTCCCTTCACATTGGAAACTCAACTTCATAGCTTACAAATCTTGGGTGACTCTTCCCAATGATTAAAGCCATTGCATACCAAACACAACATTGTTATCTTTCAAATCAATAACATAGAAGTCATCACAAAGTGTGTACTCACTAAATAGAATGCTGAATTTTTTCACTCTCTTCTTGCAAGGAGAAAAACCCGTTTCAAACTTCCATTTAACGTCAACAACCAGCACAACATGGAAGTATTCCATTCAAAAATGCAAAGAATAAACAAACAACCAGTTTTCCTATCATTTCCAAAAAAAAAAATACAGAGACCACCTGGTATAGTGACATCAAAGCCTTCAAAATGATCATAATGCAAACCTCTTCTGTTCACCAATTCTTCATCCATGAAGTTGTGTATATCCACTATCAAGAAGTGCCATGATTTCACATTCAAACAAAAACCAAATTTGGCTCTATCTCCAAATAGATACCTCCGCTACTTACCTGCCCCACCAAACTGGCGTTGTCCACGTATGGACTTTCCATTAAATGCCATTGAATACCCCTTCATCCTTATCCTCTCCCTCCAAGGGTCTGTGCGTCCCCTTTAGGTTAGGATTAGTTTAGGTTGTATATTAGTGTTCACCTAGGTTATAGTTTAGTCTTAGGTTATTAGGACTTAGGTTTATTTATTTATTTTTTGTAATTTAAAAATCCACTTAGGATAGTAGTTTAGGATGCATGTTAGGACTTAGGATTAGCTTAGGATTTAATTCCTACTAACCACTAACACTAATCAACCCCTAACCCAACCTCTCAACTAACTCTCATAACGATGCTGTGCAGGACGTTCCGTCCTTTGAATCACATGACAAGGCCACCCGTGTCCAGGCATTTCTTGCCTCACGAGGTTTTAAGTTCGACAGTACAGGGTTCAAGGATTGAACCTTTGTCGTTGGAATTTACGTGCCAGCTGCTCATACCTGCAATCAGGCGCTGCACATTCATATCAACCTCCGTTTGGTTCCAGAGTAAATCGACACAGAAATCACAAGAAGACCACAGCATACTTTGGATCAATGAAATTGATTCAAGGTGTGCTGTCAATCAGCAACGAGAGTTTAGCAAGTATACGACAATTTTTCGTCACATCAGCAAACACACAAGTACAATAACTGCTGTCCTATGCAATAATCACAGCATGCAAGAATCCAAGTTAGCAACACATTCCTTTAAGATCAGAATTTATCTTAACATGTTTGCCTTCATTTCAGCAGTTATAACAGTATGAAAAATATTCACCAAGATAACTTACAAAATCAGAGTGTTACAACCTTCAAACATGAATGGATTATACCTTGGTGCTCCTGAAAGAGAGGTAATTTTATCTTCACTTTCAATGTTTGGTGTTGGTTGTCCCTTTTCATTTTCTGAATCAATATCATCCTCCACATCTGAAACAATATCTATGAGATGTATCTTGCCTTTACCAAGGCAATTATGTATAGGATCCCAAAGATCCTTACAATGAAAGCAAAGCTTCTTCCTCCTCACCTCATTACGAGTCTTTTGATCCATCTTCAGTGTAGACTCAACCTTTGAAGAAGTGGGATGCTTACTTTCATGTTGCTCTAATTTCTCATTCTTGACATTCTTCTTTTGGGGCAGAAAGGGAGGGGTAGTATCCAATTCCATGGCTGTTTGAATAGCTTCATGAAAATCCCTAGGCTTTAGAGCCTTTACAAAACCTCTCAATCTATCATGAAGCACCTATATGCAAAGCATCACTACCCTCTTCTCAGGCATCTTCGGCACCATCATTGTTATACACTGAAATTCGTTGATGTATGCATCAACGTGTCCACTCTGGCGGAGTTGTGCCAAGTCTCCATAGTAAAGTTGTACATCCTTGTGGTCAAATCTTACAATCAACCTCTCGATGAAATCCCTATATGATTGTATAAGATCATGATTTTGTGTAACTAACCCATGGTGCCACCAATCGTACGCTACTCCTTTAAGGCGCAACGTGGAAAATTGGATAGCTTCCTGCTCCTACATAGGCTTGAGGGCGAGGTATGTGTCAAGCTTGTGAATCCATGCTCTGGCATTCATCTTTCCACTACCATCAAATGTGGAAAGGGTCACCTTGTTGGTAGCCTGCTTCAACTCCTTGTTCTGTTGTGCTCTAGTCTTTTGTACTGTCTAGATCTCAAGCTCTCTCTCCTCTAAGCACAATACTGATGAAGGGGAAAGGTATTTCGTATCTTCTCTGGTAAAGCTCTCCACTCATCATTATCTGCCATTACATTATCTTGGAAATTTGTATTCTCAAGTGGATCTTCAACAGCTAGTGGATCATCTCTAGGTAAGAAACTAGGCTGCATAGGCCTATCTGCTGTCCTGGTAGGCCTCCTCTCACGGTGAGGTGATCCCCTCATGCTCCCAATCTCAGAAGGAGATCTATTGTTACTCCTAATAGATACATATCTATCTCTCCTATCATGTATCTTTCGTGGCCCACCTAAGGCCAATCTATCAAGAGTAGAGCCCATATGGTCCATGGATTGAATCAACTGTTGCTGGGAAGCTACCATGATTCTTAGTAGTTCTTAGTTTTGATTTTGTTTGCTCATCCTGGGGAGGAATAGGAGACCCTTCTCTTCTATCATCCATAGCTCCAATACCTATCCCAAAATTAGCGCCAAGTCGTGCCCGTCTCCTAGTTTAATACCTGTTTGTTCTAAACTCTGGTGGCTGCATCAAATCAAAACCCTCCAAGTGGGAGGAACATTGCTCTGATACCATTGAAAGATCCCTTCCCCAAATCTGATCCAAATTTTTAGTTTGACTTGTTTGACATTTCGTCAAACACTTAGCATGCAACTACTTACAGGTTAGGTAACAACAATAGTATGTAAAACAGATTTTTCTATGGCCCAAATCAGACTTGGAAATGAAATATAGGGACCATGCAAGATCAGCCTAACTGCTGCAATAAATCTTCCACAATGACGACTAGGTTTTGATGGAAAAATACACATAAATGGATTCCAAAAAATTATTTCTTTATCAAAAATGACTGCAACTGATTTTAGGATTTCAAACATACAAAGATATGATTTTATTGACGCTAAAAACACTAAAAAAAACAGATCTGAAAATCAGATTATAAAACTACCTGAAACCCTCTATGAAAACCCTCTAAAAATTATAAAATTACTTTTCTTCACTTCACAAAAATATGCAGATGATTTGAAAATAGAAATCAGATTTAAATACCTCAAAGAACATGCCAAATTAGTCCCAAACTAGGTCGATCCAATAGAAGAAGAACTGTTACAATTTATTCTCCAAAAATACCCACAAAATACACTGCTGGAAATGACTGAAAATAACTTGGAAAATCTGATTACAATCATTGGGAATTTCTGAGAGACAAACCCTCTCAACTCTTGGGGTTTTCGTCCACAAGAGATTAAATCCACAAGGGGTTTCGTCCTTGAAATTTTAATGCAAAATCTAAAGCTTCATGTAAGAGAAAATGTTATAAAATATTTCTGGATGCCTCTAGGAAAATCGCCTTCTTCTTTATATAGAAAATGGGACCGAAAGTGACCTTTTGGACTTCCCATGAAAGTGGACCTTTGGAATTCCCATAAAAGTGACATTTGGAGTTCCAATGAAAGTGACCTTTGGACTTCCAATGAAAGTGACCTTTGGACTTCCAAATCACATTCTCCCTTAGGAAGTACATTTTAATTAAGTGCTTTTATTTTATCGCACTTTCCTAAGTTCTAATTTAAAGTTAGGTCTATTAATTTATTTATGTGCTCTTTATAATATTATAATTTTAATTTTAGCACCATATAATAAAGTTAATAAACTTAAGCCACCCTTGAGATCACCCTTTGGCCTTCAGGTAGACAAAAATGGGCCAAAGGTCTTCGATACAAACTATCCAAAAAGAGGAACATTACAATCCTCCCTTCCCGGGATTGCTTGCCCCTAAGCAATCACAAGTATAAAATATGCATTCCTATCAGTTCCTAGATCCCAAATCAGCCTAAGCTTCTTGAATGGATTCACATGCACTATACAAAACTTCTCAAAGGCTGCAAAAAAGAACTTATGCAACTTACTTGTGAAAAGTGCCACAATCCTCCTCATGTGTGCTCCAAATTTTCCATACTCTTCATCATGTACTTGTTGTCCCATGCTGAAATGTAGTGAAAAATCCTCATATATGTTTTGATTTGGTGGTTCCTTGTCCACAACTATCATAGACATGGTTGTCATTTGATGGGGTGGCATGTACTTGAGTGCTTTCATAGTAACTTTCTTCGCTTCATGTTGGAAACTCAACTTCATAGCTTGCAAATCTTGGGTGACTCTTCCCAATGATTGAAGCCATTGCATACCAAGCACAAAATTGTTATATTTCAAATCAATAACATAGAAGCCATCACAAAGTGTGTACTCACCAAATAGAATGCTGAATTTTTTTCACTCTCTTCTTGCAAGGAATAGTGAGACCACCTGTTATAGTGACATCAAATCCTTCAAAGTGATCATAATGCAAACCTCTTCTGTTCACCAATCCTTCATCCATGAAGTTATGTGTAGATCCACTATCAAGAAGTGTCATGATTTCACATTCAAACATTGTACCTTCAAACATGAATGGATTATACCTTGGTGCTTCTGAAAGATAGGTGATTTTACCTTCACTTTCAATGTTTGGTGTTGGTTGTCCCTTTTCATTTTCTGAATCCGTATCAACCTCCACATCTGAAACAACCTCTATGAGATGTATCTTACCTTTACCAAGGGCAAATTATGTCCAGGCTGCGAATGATCCTTACAATGAAATAAAAACTTTTTCCTCCTCAACTCATTATGAGTCTCCTGATCCATCTTCAGTGTAGACTCAACCTTTGAAGAAGTGGGCTGCTCACTTTCATGTTGCTCTGATTTCTCATTTTTGGCATTCTTCTTTTTGGGTAGAAATGGAGGGGTAGTATCCAATACCATGGCTATTTGAATAGATTCATGCAAAGTCCTAGGCTTAAGAGCCTTGAAAACACCTCTCAATCTATCATGAAGCCCCTCTATGAAAAGCATCACTACCCTCTTCTCAGGCATCTCCAACACCATCACTGCTATACAATGAAATTAGTTTATGTATGCATCAACGTGTCCACTTTGGCGGAGCTGTGCCAAGTCTCTATAGTAAATCTCTAGATCCTTACTATAAAATCTTGCAATCAACCTCTCGCTGAACTCCCTATATGACTGTATAATATCATGATTTTTTGTAACTAATCCATGGTGACACCAATCGTACACTACTCCTTCAAGGTGCAATGTGTAAAATTTGATATTTTTCTACTCTTGCATAGGCTTGACGGTGAGGTATGTGTCGAGCTTGTGAATCCATGCTCTGGCATTGATATTTTCACTACCATCAAATGTGGAAAGGGTCACCTTGTTGGTGGCCTGCTTCAACTCCCTATTCTTTTGTGCTCTAGGATTTTGTGCTTGTCTAGATCTCAAGCTCTCTCTCCTCTAAGCACAATACTAATGAAGGGGAAAGGCATTATGTATATCATATGGTAAAGCTCTCCACTCATCATTAGCTGCCATTACGTTATCTTGTAAAGTTATAATCTTAAGTGGATCTTCAACTGCTGGTGGATCATCTTTAGGAAAGAAACTAGGCTGCATAGGCCTATCTGCTGTCCTAGTAGGCCTCCTCTCATGGTGAGGTGATCCCCTCATGCTTCCAATGTTGGAAGGAGATCTACTATGCCTCCTGATAGATACAGATCTATATCTCATGTCATGTATCTCTCGTGGCCCACCTAAGGCCAATCTATCAAAAGTAGAGCCCATATGGTCCATGGATTGAATCAATTATTGCTGAGAAGAAACCATGGCTCTCAGTAGTTCTCGTTCTTGATCTGCTTGCTCATTCCAGTGAGTACTACGAGACCCTCCTCTTCTATCATCCATAGCTCCAATACCTATACCAAAATCAGCTCCTAGATTAGAAGATTAGTGGGCTCATCCCATTCAATTGAATGAGAGTCAATAAGATACTTATGATGTGTCACAACTTAATACAATGATATGTAGAGTGACCAATACATCTATGCTAATCATAATAGGCATCAACATCAAATATGTTACATCGGAAATTACCTGTATCAACCTCAAATGATGGAGGGAGAGACACAAGATTACATTCAAGAAATTTCTTTAGAACCATGCATGGAGGACAAGGTAGCCATGTAAATAGTTATTTTACAGGCTTCAATTGTAGCTTAGGAGTTTAAGCAACAACATTGAAAACACATTTAGAAACAACCTTAAGATAATGCTTATTTCCTTTGAAAGTAGGTTTTCTTTTGAACTTAGCATTGGAAGAATTATATGTACTAGAAACATAATGAGTTTATTCATATGAAATATCTTATCTTCACACTCCTTCAATGTATGACATAGATGATTGAAAGACTAAAAATTATCGAATATGACCGATTATTGTAAGGGAGGAAGAAAAATTTGAACAAAAAGGTCTTGTAATTCACTGTTAGCTAAGATATTTATCATTTTAGTAATCATTGTGTGATAATGCAAGATATAGTCACTAATATACTCTTCAAATCCTTGCTTGATTTTGGACATTTGTGCATAAGGTAAATTATCCCTGACGTTGATTGAAAATTGTGTCACAAATTGATTTTCCAATGTAGTATAGGAACACACAAAATGAGTGGGGAGGTTATAGAACCATTGCAACACAAAGTCCTTAAGGATCCTAGGGAATAACTTATTAAGAAATATATAATGAGATGCATAATCAAAACAAACAACATGAAAAAATCGAAGATGTTCTTATGGATCACCAGTTTCATCATAGATAGGAAGCTTAGGTGCAAAAAAATTGGTAGGAAAAGGGTATGAGACAACATCAGGTGCAAACATGTTATGCAGTACTTGAGAAGAGTCCATAGCATTAGAAGTATGAGAGACACCTTGTTATAATTTTAAAATTTGTGCTTGGAGAGAATGAACAAGGGACTCAAGATCCTGGGTGTTAGATGAAGATGTATGTGATCTAGTATGAGGATAGTTATGAGATGTAGTAGCTACAGTGGTTGCAGGAAGATACATATAACCATTTTAAATGGGTATGATAGATGTGCCTAAGGAATTAGGAACTACATATGTGGGTACTGTATATGTTTCTACAGAAACATGCTTGAGTTGATCTCTGACAACATATAAAAGAAGATAAATGTGATCTGGATGATCAAGAAAGAATTACCATAGATGTTGGACCTCATATTTAGGAAGGCCATGTGGAGGATTATTAGAATTAGTATTAGAGCCATGAACTTGATTAAGGTCATTATGAAGAGCGAGGATAACATGAGAAAATACATTAGCAACAGAATATTTTGGCTCATGAATATCATCTTCATATGTGTCTGAATGGACGAATTAAGGGACTATAACAAAATCATCTAAATCATCATATAAACCAAGGAGAATTTTTAGAGTGCTTAATATATGCATAGGTGAAAGGAACAACATGATAAGCCATTAATGTGAACAAATCAAAAATGAATATTAGATAAAACCCTAGGGCCACTAGGATTAGGGATACAATGCTTGATTAGGAAGTCCGGTTCACCAAATAATATAAAATTTTAAGTGATTTAATCCTATTTCATTCCATTTTAATATTTTAGATGTGTTTATAACTAACATATATAAAAAGGATGAAATATTGCAACAAGAGGATATTATGATTTAATTAACTTCAAACATTATTTGTTTAAATTATATTAACGCTTTACAAAGTGACTATTGATCTAACTATCAAAACACAAAGGAGAAATCAAACTCATCTGTTTTTGAGGATCTAGAAGATTCTGAGTGATATGAATGCAATAGCAGGATGCTATGAGAAAGTGCTTTGTTTTTTATACTGGAACCAAAAATTGTACCTAGTCAAAGTGGTACTAAGTAAAAACCGTCTATACAATCCTGGCCCTTATGTATGGTCTTCAACCTGATTGGATTTTGGCTCTACAACTTTCTGTGTGCTTCACCTGCTTAGAAATGATTTTAATCTCTCTCAATATTATTTTCTCTCCTATAGAATTGATCTATAACTCTGATCAAACCCTCAAAGCCTCATAGTGCAAGATAGAGTTCTTGCATAACAAATTTAGGTGGGTTGTGGGCACCCTTATGCACTGTTGACATCGTCACTAATTTAAATATGGATCAAACCACATGTCATTATCCTAACTTGTGATATCTACCGTAGTACAATCAAATTTGACAATCATGCTTTAATAATGCTTCGATTTGAGTTTCAAACTTTCTCAGATGCTTGAGAAATGCCACTTTACTTGCTTGTGGAGAGAATATTAAGACTCTTGGACCTGGTAGGAGACTTCATACCTGTAGAGGTTGCTTCCCCAATGGATTTTCATCAGTTACTTCATTGTTTAGGGAGTAATAAGTGCCTTTAGTGCTTACTTTAACATGAAGAGAATATAAAGTGCCAGTACCCTAAATGAGGTATGATTGACTTGCTTATATAGAATTTTAATGATTGTTATGTCATGAAAGGCCAACCAAGCGGGAATATTATTCCATATGGAGGAGATGGAATTGAAAGTTTGGGACCAAAACATGTTGGTCCAAAATTGTATAGTAGGGTCAAGATATAATTCTACATCCTAACTGAAACTGGTGGTTTTAACTGAGGGGGAAAAATATTATTTGAATTTTTGGGTTAGAAGGTGGATGTAATTAGATGAATTTTATGCTATAAAACCTCGGGAACTAATGACAAAAAGGTTTGTAAAGATAATAAATTATCCAAAGGGATATTAGGTTGTGTGAATCAAGAGTGTGGAGAGTGTGTTTGTCCATACAAGTGTGCAATGTCAAAATTAACATTGTCAAATGATAGATTACCAAATTTGAGTGTCTACAACAACCTAGACCAGTTTCTAGTCACTACCCATCAGGAAGTTGTCCTTTCTAACCATAATCCCATTAATTTTCTAATGGCGATGAGAAGCAGTCAATTTTAAGTGACACATAATCAATTATATCTCAACACCTCTTCATTAGCGTATGAAGGGACTATCTAGCTCATTGTCAAGGTGTGGAACTTGGCTCCTTGTCCTCCTTATGTTGCCATCTAGATTGTGTGGTGGGATGAGAAAATTCTCTCCATTGCCACCTTCCTCCACCACTTTGGAATTTGGAAAACATGTGGAGAAGGTTTGAAAATGGGAAGATCAAGATTATAATTCTAAATTATAGAAAATTTTCTCTCTCCTTTAATCTATTCCATTTGACCTCTGACTGCAAGCCATGTGCGACAAGATCAGGAATAAGCTAAGACTCAATCTAAACTATACTACAAGTTGGGCTCAAATTCACATGAGAATCCATTGGCTAAAATTAGGTGACAAAGATTCTAAGGAGTTATTCAAATCACTGCGAACCAAGTAGGCTTAGGAGAAAATTAATTCCATAGATTTATATCATGATAAGATCACCAACGTTCTTGAAATTTATTTAGAATTTTTTGACCATTATAATATTGTCTTCCAATCCCTATAGGATTTCAAGGAAAGGAGGGTTTCTTTACAAAAAATTCCTAGATGTTGTTCCTTGCAAAGTTTCTTCTACTTATAAAATTTAATGTGATGACTCTATCTCACTCGAGGAGCTTCATAGGGCCTTGATTACTATGGCTAGTGACAAAACACCTAGGGTTGATGGTTTTCCTCATGAATTTTACAAAGCAACTTGAATTGTTTTTGGGCCTAATACTTTACAGGTTTACAAAGAAGCATTGAACAATAATTCACTCAGTTCTATTTTAAATAAATGAAACATTAAGTTCATACCTACTGTTGGTAATCCCAATATCCTCTCCAACTAATGTCTTATCATATTTTCGAATGTCTCTTATAAAATCCTTGCTAAATATTTTATCCTCCACATTTGCACATTCTCCCTTCTATTATCAGAGCTAAGAATACTAGTTTTATCAAAGATTGCTACATTCTAATAAATTTTATTATTTTGTAGGAAGACATGGAATGGGCTTGTGTTACTAAAAAAATAACTCTCTTTGTCAAATTAGATTTTTAGAAATCATATGATCACATCGAATGATCCTTCATTCTAGCTATGCTATAGGATTCAAGTTTTGGAAATCATTTTATCCAGGTTGTTCAAAATTTATTCTCTAACGCCTCTTCTTTCTTAAAAATTAATGGTCACGAATCTTATTCTTTTTTCCTCTTTCATTCCATTAGGAAAGATGTCCTCTTGCCCCTACATAGTTTTTTCCTGATGCAGAAGGTTTTGGCTATCTTCTTTCTAACTAGGCTACACGAGGGAACATTAGAGGAATCTATCTTCCAGATAGGTCTTCCCAAATTATCAATGGAAACTTTTCTAATGATTCATTTCTCACCCTTGCAAATATTGAAAGCAATTTCAATGAAACCAAGATCTGCATCTACACATTTTGTTTGACCTCTGGTAATAATATTCAATAGTTCAAATCTTTGGGTTACATGTAGATTTTGTATTCCATGCTGGTTTGATTTCATAATTTCTATTGGAAATGGATCTCCAATAGAGAACAATTCATATTTATGGGGATTCTTCTTACATTTAATAGAACATCCTCTAAACTCTGGAAATATATGCTTGACATGATAGAGAAAAATATTTCATACTAGATTTCTAAGTCTCTCTTATTGGCTTGAAAATTCCAAGTTTGCACCCAAATTCATTTTGCAATGCAAGTCTTCTATTCCTCATGTTGGTGCCCTTCCAAGGATTCGTATGAAAAATTGGAAAAATTTCTTAGATATTTCCACTGGGCTAATTGCAAGCAAGTGATAGGTTTTCATAGAGTTTCCTGGGAGGCTTGTTGCCTTAGGAAAAATGTGGTATGGGAATAATTGATATCCATAGAAAAAGTATTGCATGATGTGCTAAGTGGGTGGTGAAATCCATCAAGGGAAATACATCTCGGAGAATTATTCTTACACATTGTATTACCTCTGGTGCTCCTTATGTGAAATGATGCTACCAAATTATTTGTGTGTATACTCTCTTTACGACCTTTTCCCTGATTAAAATTGAAGGTTTGTTTATTGTTAAAATCATATGGAATTATTTTGAGGCTATCAAGCCTTTTCTCAAATGGGACGATGATGGTATTCACACAATCTCTCATTGCATGACTCTAATATTTTGTGGTTTCCCATTATGTTATGTGAAAACTTCACCCAGGATGAAACATTTAACATCAAAGCACTCAGAATCTTCCATAAAGGGATTTGCAAGATTTAGTATTTAGTGTCCTCTAAAGACTAGATCATATGGCCAAAATTTAAGCATAAATTCAACCTTGTAGACTTAGATCTTCCCTTGATTCTCAAGATTTGGGATCTTATGTCGGATTTTGTGCTTCATAAGTCAGGACTTCAACCATCTAAGGCATGGTGGTAGGGTTGGAGATGGAATTTCAACACAACCTTTCAACATTGTAACCTGAGTATACTTTATAAGTTGATGAGCCCATTTTCCCCTTCCCTTAGAAAACTAAATTATCACTATTTGAATTCCTCCCCTAGACATTGGTTTATTCACCTTGATTCGGTTTGGATATCCAACATGAAACCCATTTTTTAATTTTTATGGTATTTCATATACCAAGGTCTTCCTTTAGGGGAAAAATCAATTACATTGGTGTTATTAATGTTAAATACCCCATTTTTTCTTGTCTCAAGTCCTTCAAACACTTGTTCAAGTCTTTCCCCAGTGACCAGTTTGTTTGGCATTGTATATATTCTCTTTTCTAACCTTTCCATCTCTATCCTTTCACTTGGAAAATGGCCTTTTTTAGTGATCTCATGTTGGTCATCTTACACAACTTTAATATGGATTTTTGTAGAGCTATAATTTTTTTTTAATTATGGAAAGCTAGAAATGTTGCTTTTTTTAGCAATGATGATATTTCACAACAATTCACTAGTAATGACAAGGTTTTTTTGATATATCATGTGTTTTTTAGATCCAAATGTAAGCTCAAAAGGTGGCCTTGGAATTCTAGTTTTTACAAAAGCTACTTGACCATTAGGGAGTATGTCATGAACCATGAACCGTGTACCTCCTAATTTGCCATATCTTGATCCTCTGCATGTAGTGGTGAGGTGTAAAAGAAATCTCTCTCATAGCTGAAATCCCTCCCTAGTTCATGGTAACTCCTATGATCTACCATCTCAGCATAACGGTTGGATCCCACCTCCTCGAAGAAGTAACTGAAGTAAATTGCTTCAACTAGATAAGGTTGTTATCGATCCATCTTGTTGGCCATCACCAGCTCTGAGTGTCATGACTATGGTTGGTTCTCCCCCTAGTTGGGGAACTATGGTACCATTGATTTTGCATAGAAATGCATAGAACTTGAATGGTTGGTCTGCACCCAATCTAATGATGGATGATACATCTAGTTTGGGGAGCCTTCCTCCCAAAAATGATCCACCTCCTCCTCCAAGTGTTGTTTTTATGTGTGCCTAATTTATTTGGGATCGTTTAATGTAAATTGGTTTTTTTGGTGTTTTTTGTTGGTGATGTGCTCCCTCCGGCCTTTTTTTTGGTTTCTCAGCCATGTGTAGCATTTTTAAAACTAAATTATTCAAACACCTTTTAATTATAACTTATTCATAGTAAATTAATGATGCATTCGAATAAAAAATAAAAAATAGATTGAAAGGGTTGTAGTCCAATTGGTGTGGATGATGGTTTATTATATCCATCCACCAGGGTACAAATCCCTCTAGATAACTGAAATGGAAAGTCCAATAGGCAGGGGAAAATTTGGTGCTTAGGTGACTTAGATGGATTGGATTCCCCCTATTTGTGGTTGGTTAGTCAAAATATCTCACTAGTTTATATGTATGCTTACTTAGAATTGTATGCCACTATATCCTAATTGTGTAACATGGGTTGAGATGTCAAATTTCTATGTAATCATTGTGGATCCCAATAAAAAAGCAAAAATAGTTTATTTTTGGAGGATTTTTTTAAAAGGGGATTATAATCCTATTGACTTGTTTAGATATATAAAAAATAAAGTTTTTTTTTCAAACTAAAATAAACAATTCTTTTTAAAAATAAAACAAATTTTGAATAGCGAAATAGATTATGTAATCAAAACATCTAATATTATGTAATGAACCACTTGTGACAGATTCTATCGAACAACACAATGTGGTACAAATTAGTTTATTGACCATAAATAATGAAATCACATTACCAGATTGAAGGCCACTTTGAGGGGGAAACCTCCTTTGAGCAAGCTCAATACAATAATATTCATGGTTACCTTTCTTAGGCCTAAGCACTCCCTGATTAAGAAAAATATGAAATAATAGATGTCTATAATGCCTAATCTAATTGCTATTGTAGCAGTAAATGAATAAGAAACTAAGTACAACAAATGACCCAAGTAAATTAAGGTAGAAAATATGACACCCTAATTACAAAGAAGGGATAAAATGACTTAGTTGTTTTGTAGAGATCACGAAGGTGCACAAAGATGGAAAATTGGAAAATATGAAGCATAAACAATCGCAACGAAGCTCAAAAAATGTATATATGGAGGAATATGCTGGATTGGGGCACCTAGGATGGGGCAGGGGTACTTGTGAATGCCACAATCCTGCTCTAGGTGCCTGCGACTACTAAAAATATCATAAAACAAACTTTTACCAGTCGCAAGGTGTTCGCTATCCTTCACCTTTGGTCACTAGTAGGTTGCACAATGATAACCAAGGTCACTAATGATTAAACTAAAATGGAATATTAAGAGATATGGTAGTTTAACATGATGTTATGCAAAGATGTAAATACTTAAAATAAAATGCAATAAACAGACCCAAGAAACTAAGTAAATAAAATGTGGAACCCTAATGTGCAAAGAGGGTTGGAAAGGCCTTAGCTTATTTGCAAATATCGCGGGACTATGTTGTAGTGGAGACTGAATTAACTAGAAGAGGAAACAACCACACAAGAGCTTGAGAAAGTGCACATATGAGCTATCTAAGTAGATTGGGGTGCTTGGAAAGGGATGGGGGTGCCTAGGGGAGCTTGGTCTGATATCTCGGTGCCATAGTTTGTAGAAATGACCAGGGAACCTCCTTTAAAGTGTCGCTGAGTGAATGACTGCTTGCCTTCTCTTCCTGTCGCTGAACTCCACTAGATGTTGTTATAAATCAAAGATGGAGGAAACACCTGCAAAACCCTAGATAAAACATCAAAACCCTAAAAGATAAAGAGGCATATGAAGGGTTCGGGTTGTCCTCAGATGCCACAATGGTGGAATTACTAATGAAATGATGCACTACATCTCAAACCCAATGTAGTTCTAGGTATGTGTGCATAAATTATACCCTAGGTGCTCTTGTGTCAGTCACATTTTGTGAGTAGTGAGCAATAACTATATGTAGAATGTAAATAGATGGTGCATGGAATAGAATGAACTCCCCTCCTATGAAGTGTGATACAAATAAACTAACCTTTATCCCTTTTGATGGAGCTAGATGGATGTAAATGGAGCAATATAAACCTTTGATGGATGTAACCTTAGGTGGTGATAGTAAGTGTTTAGTTCTTGGTCCCTCATTATGGTCTCATAACTTTATATTTATATGGTTATCTTTTTCTAATTTTGTAATTAACCCCAAAAAGGCTGCCCACAAAAAATCTAGAAAGCTTAAATGGTTAGAAAGTGCCCAAAAGGTGAGATTAAAGTGTAAAGAGGATCAGGGCACCTCAGAGGGGACCAGGGCACCTGGGGTGCCCCAGTCCTGGCTAGGCGTTACAATAAACAATAAGAAAACACATTATGAAAATATAGATTGGGAAAGTGCAGGTGCAATATCAAAAGTGATAGTGTAAGGAAAACTAAAATGGCCAAAGACATGGGTTAATCAATACTCTTTTTCACTTGAAAACCATATGAGTAATAGTATGAGACCAAGACTAAATAATTACCCAAAGTGCATGATTTTGTGTCTACATTTCCCCCAATTTTATGTTGGTGAGTAGAAAGATCAGTAACATAAAGTAGATAGAGATGCATACCTGATATCCCTGTAGAGTGATGTAGAGAGCGTGCCAAGGGACTATAAAAAACTTGGAGTAACAAAAATATTAAGCATGGAGACTAAAGATTCAAAAGTGTAAAAAGTGATGAGAGTGAACCTATGGCAGAAGCACGTGTGTAGATACCAATGTGTATGATGTACCTTCATGTTAGTATGTTGTGTGTGATTTCGAGTGATGTCGTTGTTGTTATTGATTGCTTTTCTTCCCATACGGATGAACCTGCAAAGGAGAAGATGATCAAGTAGTCAAATACACATGTATATGTGTAAAACCATGTGTAAAGATACATTTATATAAGTAAAAAAATGTAATAAAAGTATGGAAAATGAAAAAGGAGCATAGGAACTTGATTCGTGATGAGAAAAAAAGGTGTAGAAAGGATCTTGTAAATGTTGATGAAGTGAGAGGTATTTGGAAAATATCACACCACTGGATGAATAAGTGTAGGGAGAAATATGTGTTATTCTGCAACCTGTAACTAATTCCCAAGAGTGTAAAGAGATCTCTTTATTGTCTGGATTTTTTGGTGATATGATGCCACTAGCTAAAGAAGTGTAGAGAGGAAAGTCTGATGTTCCTCCAACCTATAAATTCTCCTAGAATGGTAAGGACTATCTTCCCTATAAAAAAAATCATGTATAGAGTTCTATAGATAGGTCTAAACCCACTCGTTATATAACCCACTGTGTCATAAATGTAAACTTAAAACTAAATTTTATCGGTAATGTGATGTGTAGTTTGTGTAAACACAAATGACGCCCCTCATTTTTGGGGGCCTATGTGACATTACAGATAGGATAATGTGGCCCCAAAATAGAATCAACTAAAAAAAATATGGCCTACATGGTGGAGAGGATGTGCTTGGTAGAAACCAAGGCACATACAAACAAGTGGCTAGAGACAAGTGTTCGTACAAAGAAATAAAAACATGCATATAGAGAACAAGTGTAAGCTACAGTGAAGACAATGTAAAACACCCAAGAAGATAATGTATATTGCATAAAGAGGGTTACAAACATGGGACACCACTCATGATGTCGCAAGACACTCAAGGAGGTGGTGTCAGAAAATAAACAAGCACATGTGCACAAAAACATAGGGAAAACCCCGAAAACAAGGTCATATAATGGCAAAGAAAGAAAAACAAGAACACACAAATAGATAGCCGTGGTAACAAGTAATATTGTAAAAACAAACATTGGACATGAAGCACTTGTTATCATGTTAGAAAGGTAATAATTATGTCAAAATCATGTATAATTGATAAAGTAGGGTGCTAAGTATAAAATGAAACAATAACACCTATAGTGTATGAAAGTGGATGCCCCTAGGAACCACTATGGGATAGGTAGTATGCCAAGACACCATGTTGCATGTAGAAGCTCTGTATCTATGATGAAAACTAGAAAAAGATGTGAATGTGCATGTGTGTAAGGTAAAGATAATGACATGCAAGAGACCTATCGAGCATGTGTAGTAAGAAAAACATGTACAAGAAAATATAAGAAAAAGTAAATGTGACCAAGATATGTATCATGATGTGGATGGATGGAATGGAATGCAAAATGGATGGTAGGATCTCTGTGCCCCCCAAATGAATGGAAGTGTATGCAATGGGGTTCATTTAAATATACCCCATCAGTAGTACAAAATGAACCAAAAATGAGAGTGCATCATCGAGATATGGTCAAACTATGTGTTGTGTGTAGTGCGATGTGGGTGAATGTGTATGTGTGGTGATGATATGTGACCTAGAGATGATGTATGCGTGATTCTATATCCTAAGCGTATATAATGACAAGATGATCGAAATGAGTGATGATTTATCCTAAAGTGTATATCACTATAAGATGAGTGAAAGGAGTGGTGATGTAGCCTATGGCGTATAAAACTACAAAATGATGGTATAGGTGACAATTTAGCCTATAGTGTATGTCACTAACCTAGTAATGTTGCATGATATGAGGTTTAGGATGAATGCATGAATGTAATGAGATCCATTTGTGATGTATAACCTCAACAGTCTAGTATAGACTATGAGACTAGAGTGCATCATAGGGTAGTGAGTGCAACGTGTATAAGTAGATGTGTAAAATGCATAGTGGTGATAAGATGTAGTGCAAGTTATATAATACCTATTGTGCACTGTGTGAGGTTCATGTGTGTAGGAATCCCTTAACATTCAAGTGTGAACTGAAGCATAAGAGTTTGTCATTGGGAAATGACAATGTTAAAGTGGATATGACGATGCCTATGTTAGGAGTTTGATATATGATAACACAAATGGAAGAGATGTGTTGTTTCTAAAATGAGGGGATGTGTGAATATTATGCCCCCCTAAATGTGTGGAGCTGAATGTAGTCATGTGACACTTTCTAAAATATCATTACTATCATGATCAAAACCCATTGGAGCGGAATTAGAGACATGAAAAGTAATAAAATGAGGTGGATCATACAAAGAACCATTGTGATGTAGTGTGTAGATGCTCATTGCATATTATTCATTAGGGAAAGGGTCCGGTGGATAGTCATGTGCATACCAATGAGAAATATTCAGAGCGTAAGTGGGAGATGAATCCGTACAAATGGAAATGTTTTTAAATGACATATGAAATGTGAGAGATGTGTTGTCTGAGTCTATATTACCACCAATATAATCAATCCAATATTTCCCAAGTGTTAGTGGAGGAGTGCGAGGGGCTCATGAAAAAAATATTTGAAATGAAATAAAAATGGCCATACGCAGCTATGATGTGACAATAAAAATTATATAGATGAGGTGAGTGAATCGGGGGTTAGATATCATTAAGTGTCAAACCATATCTAGTTAATCCCTCAAGTGCGCAAATAGTATCTAAACAAGTATGATCAATCGAGATGTTATGCGAAAAAAATTTGTTAATGAGTAGTGTGCATGTGAAAGGAGGTGGTGGAGGTGCGGACTACATGGCAGGAGATGAAATAATGTATAAAGTGTTAACATATCCATGATAAAGTATCATAACATTGGTAGAAGGAGGGGTCTTGAATTTCTATTGGCTCGAGTTGTCATCCAAAAAGAGTATTTCAAAGTAAGAGTCATCTACATCTATAGGTGTAAAATTCAGCTAGCCTAATGCTTCATCAATAAGTTTGGCAACGTTGGATTCATCATCAGATTCCTCATAATCATATGTGTGAGCATTGTCATTTTGTATAAAATTTTCAAGTAGATTGTTAGGAGATATACTATATGGAGGAGTGGGAGGTGTATCGATAGGTGTAGTAGTTGTGCTTAGCAGAGCAGATACAATAGGTGATATTATGGTTGTGGTATGAGTAGAAATAGCCAGAGTACTCGAAGTGGAAAAATACGGTGGCAAAGTGCTAGGTCGGCCAACATCATATATATCAATGCTACCATATGGAATAGATTGTAAAGGTGTAATAACCATAACGGTAATGGGGTCTATACGATAAAATTTGAATGGTTTGGGATTTGTAGTGATAGTATGTTCATAGCCATCATGTAAGAACTTAACACATTAGTGTACAGTGGATGGGACCACTTGCATTATGTGGATCCAAGGTCTTCTAAGAAATATATTGAATTGAAATGAAGCATATATAACATATAAGTCAATGAGAACTATCTTAGACCTAACCTGAATGTGTAATGAGATATTCCCTAGACATGTGCGAGTGGTATAGCTTCATTGTAACACTCGGATCTTGATCATAACCATGGATGAGGGTAGAGTTCTTATAAATCAAATTATCATTTTACCAAATTGTTTTTAAAGAGAATGAGCACATAAATTGACGGATGACCCATTATAAATAAGTACTCATTTAATGCAAGTGGTGATAATGACATCGATAATGAGAAAGGGTGCACATGGATTACGTTTAGAAAAAGGTGATAGATCCTCATCTACAAAGGAGATAACATGTGTAAGATTTTTGAGAGACTATATGAGGTAAGTAAAGGCCACTACAGAGTTATCACTTTCTATATGAATGGCATGAAGTGCTGCTTCTAGAGTAGTACGATAGTTTTGTGCACTTGAAAATAAGTCATAAAGAGAAATAATAACTGGCATATTTTTAAGTTTTTCAATAATGTCATAGCCCGTAGAAGCAAAAAGAGGAGCTGACGAAGTGATAGGTGGAGGAATAAAAGTTGGTGGAGCCATAAGAGGATGAGTGTGGTGAGTAGTAACTACATTGATGGATGGATCAGCCCTAGGAGTAATAAAGAGAGGAGGATGTTGACTACACACTTTCATGAAATCAACACCAGTAGTGATTATACTAGAGAACTTAGTTAGTGCGAAAGAAGGATAAGATGATTGGGTCATTACTTGATAAGGAGAAGACGTGGTTAGAAGGAAGGGTTGGATCAATCAGGTTCACCAAAATGATTAAACTAAAATGGGATATAGAAGTTTAATCTAGATGCTATAGGAGCAGTAAAATAACTGAATAAATGGAGTAATAAAATACTAAAATGATAGCCAAGAAATGTAAGCAATAAAATTTGAAACCCTAAAGACAAAGAGAGTTAGGAAAAGCCTTAGCTGATTTGAAGATGTCTCAGGGATGTGTTGTAGTGGATACTGGCTAAATAGGAGGAGAAAACCGTCACACAGGATCTTGAGAAAATGTAAATCTGAGCTATGGCTGGCTTGATTGGGGCACCTGGAAAAGGGATTAGGGTGCCTGGGGCACCATAGTCTATAATTTGAGTGCCATGGTCTATGAAAAAGCTTTGCAAACCTCCTCTAAGGTGTCACTAGATGTTCTTCTGTGTTTTCTTCATGTAGGGTGAATGTCACTGTATGATCTCCGAAGCACTGGTTAATCTACGATAGAAGAATCACCTGTAAAACCCTAGAGAAAGCATCAAAACCCTAAAAAATAAATATGCATATGAAGGGGTCAGACTGTCCTCAATTCACAATGGCAGACTTTGTAACTAAGAACTACAATACATCTGAGACCCAATGTAGTTCTAGGTGTGTGTGTGGAATAGAATAAACTCCCCTCCTATGAAGTGTGATGAAGATGCACCATCCTTTGTCCATTGTGATGGAGATGTATGGATGTAAATAGAGTAATAGAAGCCTTTAATGGATGAAACATTAGGTGGTGATAGTAAGTGTTTAGTGCTTGGTCACTGATTATGCTCTCATAACTTTATATTTATATGGTTCTCTTGTTGTAATTTTATAATTAACCACAAAAAGGTTGACCATAAAAAATATAGAAAGCTTAAATGACTATAAAGTTCCAAAAATGTGAGAGTAAAGTGTAAAGAGGATAAGTGTTCCCCAGAGGGAACTAGAGCACCTGGGGTACTCTAGTCATAGTTAGATTCCCAGTTAGTAATAGGAAAACATAATATAAAAATAGGAAAGGGGAAAGTGTATGTGTAAGATCGAAAGTGAAGACAAAAAGAAAAATAAAATGGCCAAAGACATGGGTTAATCCGTACTCTTTTTCATTCAAAAACCATATGAATATCAGTATGAGACCAGGACTAAATAATTACCCAAAGTGCATGATTTAGTGACTACAAATGATAACCTGTAATAAATAAGTGACCTATAAAACCCTCAAGAGTGCATCAAATACTAAAAAGAAAAGAAAATAATGAGGGGTCAGACTGTTCTCAGTTGTCAAACAAGTGATCTTACGACTGAGTGTTGCACTACACTTAAGGACCAATGTAGTTTTATGTGTATGTGTGTAGAATTGATCCCTACATGGCTCTTGCGCATGTTGTACTTGATAGCGAGCAAAGTGCCTAGATGTAAGAAATGTAAGAAGATGTGTGCATGGAATAGAATGAACTTACCCTCCTATGAAGTGTATGCAGAATAGTGCAGTCCCTTGCGCTTGTGTGGATGCTAGATGGATTCTTAAATGCTCTTGAGATAGCCTTTGGATGAAACCTTAGGTGGTGATAACTAATGCATAGTGCTTGGTCCTTTATTATGATCACATAAATTTATATTTATATGATTCCTTTACTTGAATTTTGTAATAAACCCTGAAAATGATGACTACCAAAAAGATAAGATGTTCAAATGGATAGAAAGGACCCAAAAGATGTGAACAAAGTATAAACAAGTCAAGGGCACCTAGAGGGGATGGAGGCACCTGACATGGGCGTCTTAGCTGAGTGTTGGTGTTCATGATGAGAAATGTCAAGGTATGAAAATAAAAACTAAGCTAGAAAGATTGTAAGACCAAAAGTGGCAACAAAAAGAAAGTAAAGATGGTCAAATACATGGGTTATTTACTACTTTTCTTACTTAGGAATCATATGAATAGTATTATGCAATCAAGACTAGATAACTACCTAATGTGCGTGATTTTGTGTTTAAATTTTCCTCCGCTCTATTTTTTTGAGAGAAATATCGATAACATAAAGTAGATAGAATATGTGCACCTGATAACCATGTAGATTGATGGAAAAAGCATGCTGAGAGACAAGAGAAAGTGTGGAGTGATAAAAATGTGGAGTATGGAAACTAGAGAGGAGAAAGTGCAAAAAGTGATGACGATGACGATGACCCTAGGTCGGAAGCATATGCATAGATGTCACGATTTTACCTTTTGTCGATGTCGATGTTGATGTTATACATTTTTTTGATGTTTTTGTGATGTACGATGATGTTGACTACCGCTTTCCATAAGGATAGACCTGTAAAAGAGAAGAGAGAAAAAGTCTTCAAATATGTGTGTATATGATCAAAATGAGTAAAAATTATGTAAAGAAGTATGTGAAAATGAAAATGTGAAAAAGGAACATGTGCACCTGATCACTGATGAGGAAAAGAGATAGAAAGGATCCTGAAGATGTTGTAGAAGACTGAGTTTTTTGGGTGATCACATGTCAGTTGTGTCTGCTATGATTTTTTTGAGTGATCTCACATCAAAACTGGAAAAATTATAGGGAGAAAAGTTTGGTGTCATCCTCCAACCTTTAACAAATTCCTGAAGTATGGAACACCACTACAAATGGTGTGTAAAAATATGATCCGGTTTGACCAATTGCGATCCAATGCAAAAAATAAAAATGTTGTATAGTAACTGTATGCTGGGTGTTAAGGATTGTATGCCCTAGAAAATTTGTTGTGATAAGTCTTATAGACTATGATGCACTGAAGACTGCTATGTAATTTCCCCCTGGTCACAGGCACACCTAGGTGCTACTGTCTAGGTTTGGGCACTGACGTTTGTGTTGTAGTAAGTACCCATGTCAGATTCTGAGCTCTGAATGATGTTGATGACTATGCTATACCGGTACTTAACTGTGTTGAACTGTAAATGTAGACTACTTTATGGGGTGAATGATTCACCCAAATGATGCCCCCTCATTTGGGGTGCATGTGACATCACTGAGGAGAATGAGAACCAAAGGAGGACTATCTGTTGTGCTCAAATTGTGCCCTACAGGGGGGAGGGAGTATGCTTGGTAGAAACCAAGGAACACACAAACAAAGTGACTAGGAGACAAGTGTTTGTACAAACAAGACAAACACACATGTAGATACAAGGTAGCAAATAAGCAGACAATGTGTAAGCTAAGACACAAAAAGACAACATGCAAGAAGACAATGTAGACCATGAAAAGGGGTTTCAAACATGGGACCACTCATGATGTCGCAAGACAATGAAGGCCGACTAATCCAAAAGCAGACAAACATGCACACAAGACAAAGGGTAAAGCCTACAAATAATGGTAAACAATGAAAATCAAGAACAATCCATGTAATAGACAGTCATGGAAGCAAATAGGTTTGCATAACAAATGTTTCACATGAAGTACTCGTTATCATGTTAGAAAGATTAAAAATTATGTTAAGGCATGTATAATCCGCTAATAATGTGCTATGAAAAATGAAACAATAACACTTGTAGTGTACGAAAGCGAATGCCTCTAGGAGCCACTGTGGGACTGGTAATAGGTACTGCACCAAGCATCCATGAAGACTGTATGGATCTTTATAACTTGTGATCACAACTAGAAATCAAGTGAATGCACATGTGTGTATGGAAAAAATATAATGGCATATGATATATATGTCTAGCATGTGTAATAAAGTGTACATATAACAAGTAAATGCAAGAAAGACTAAATGCGACCAAGATATGCAGTATGTAGTGGAGTGTAGATGGAATAGAATGCAGAGTGAATGTGATAGGAGCCACGTTCCCCCGAGTGATTGTGGATGTGTATGCATGAAATGAGGTTCATTTATACATGTCCCCTCAGCAGTCAAGATTGAACTGTAGAGAAAGAGTGTGTCATAGGGAAATGGTCTAAATAGTGCAGGCTAAAAATGTGTGATCGATAAAGTGTAAAGCGTAGTGTGTATGAGTGAGTGAGTGAGTGAATAAATGCGTGATGAGATCCATTTGAGATGTAGATCCTTAGCAGTCGAGTATGGAATGTAGAAATAGAGTGCGTCATAGGGTAGTGACTGCAACATGTAAAAGTAGATGTAAGAAAGATGGATTGTGAATGCATATAATAAATGTTTTAAGGAAAGAGATGATGTATGTTGTGCGAAATGTGTAACATGTAATGTGTATATGTATATTGTGTAAGATGTTTGTGTTGGTTACATGCAAGAGAGATGTGTCATGTAATGTGAGAGAGGTATGTCGTGAGAGCGCTCAGTGTGTAGTTGTTGTACATATGCCAATTGTGTAGAATGTTGTGTTGAATGTGTGCAAAGAGTATGTGTTGCTATTGTGTTGAGATTGTATTGATGAATAAACATGAGAAGTGTGTATTTTTAGTGTATGTAGTGTATAGTCTATGATCTTCATGTGTATAGGATGCCCTCAACAGTCAAGTATGAACCATAACACGAGATTGTGTCATCGGGTAATGAAGATAGTAATGCATTAAGATGTTTTGTAATGATGCACATAATATATTATACCTTTAAGATCGGATTACCGATGATATAAATATTTGATAGAAATGCAAGGGGGGGGGGAAGAACATATAATTACCCCCAAGTATGTAAATGATGGATATCTAGTCAATGACACTAAGTGGATCAATATAAGGAGTATTTTCTGTGACAAAAGTGATTAGACGTTGAAACAAAAATTGGAGAGGGTCCTTAAATTGTGAAAGTTGAAATATGTCAGCTAGATTTTGTTGGTCTTGCGCATTGGGTGGTTACTTATTTGAAGTTGGTAACATTGTAGAAGAATTGAGAGGTGGAGGAGTTACACCGATCTTGAGAGGAGGTTGCTTAGTTTTAATTGATAATTTTGTATATGAATTTGAGAGGAGGCAGTGTTATATTGATTTTGAGAGGTAATTACTTAGAAGGTACTTGAATTTCCTTAGAAACGATGGCACGGTGCTCATTATACATAGATGAATAAGATTTAGGAACATACTGGGATGTAAGAATTAGAGATGGCCATGTAACAGAATGACATGCAACGAATGAGATAAAACCTTGACACTTAAGATGCTTGATTCTTCATTGTAACTAATAGAAATTATTTTCATTTTCCATTGATTTGATGATAAGCACAAAATGGGAGACCTTGATATTTGATCAGCTGATAAGGAGGATAACAATGAGTATTTGGAAAACTGATCAATTGATGACCTATGAGCTGCGGAATAATATCTTTTTTCTTAGCATTTAAATCAAACTTTAGATGCGCGGGGAGCAGTAAGACTTGGGGTTCACTGACATGAACACATGTAGAAGACATAGGGTGAGGATGCAAATAAGAACTAGCATGAGCCTGAGAAACATCCTTGAGATGTTGGATTTTAGATTTAAGAGATGTAATAGCGGATTCCTTAGCCTAAAAGTTTTCTTGAAATAAAGAATGCAAAGCTTGGATTGAATCCAACATGTGTTGATTGGATGGAGGATCACAAGGACTAGGGTTTTCAGATAAACGATCGATAATAAAACTCACTTGACGTAGTGGCGTATCTCTAGGGAGATACATGATATCTAGGGAATTTTTCAGAACAACTTGTTATTTAGGATATATTTGAATTAAATCATATAGATAAATTTGAGCAAATTTAAGATCCATGATAGAAAAGATGATGTACCAAAGAAGGATCTGAATGAATGATCATGATTCAGGTTCACCAAAATGATTAAGCAAAATATGAAATAATAGATGTCTATAATACCTAATATGATTGTTATTGTAGTAGTAAATGAATAATCAATTAAATACAACAAATGACCTAAGAAAATTAAGCTAGAAAATATGAGACCCTAATTACAAATAACATATAAAATGACTCAACTGTTTTGGAGAGAACCTAAAGGTGCACAGAGCTAGAAAATTCGAAGCATAGACGGTTGCAATGAAGCCCAACAAAATGTAGATCTCGAGGAATATGCTGGAATGGGGCGCCTGAAATGGGGCAGGGGCACCTACGGGAGCCATAGTCCTATTCTGGGCGTCTGTGACTCCTGAAATGCTTAGAAAAACATCTTTGACTGGTCATAAGGTGTTCCCTATCCTTCTCCTTTGGGCACTAATAGGTTTCACAATGATCGCCGAGGTTGCTGATAACCTCTAATAAATAAGTGACCTATAAAACTCTCAAGAGTGCATCAAATCCCAAAAAGAAAAGAATGCAAACGAGGGTTCAAATTTTCCTTAGATGTCAAACAAGTGATCTTACGACTGAGCGCTAAACTACATTTCAAACCCAATATAGTTATATGTGTGTGTGTAGAATTGTGCCCTAGGTGGCTCTTGTGCGTGTCACACTTGATAGTGAAAAAAGTAGCTAGATGTAAGAAATGTAAGTAAATATGTGCATGGAATAGAACGAAATTCCCCTCCTATGAAGTGTGTATAGGATAATGAAGTCCCTTTCCCTTGTGTTGATGCTAGATGGATGTTTAAATTCTCTTGAGATATCCTTTGGATGCAACCTTAGGTGGCGATAACTAATGCTTAGTGTTTGGTCCTTTGTTATGATCACATAACTCTATATTTATATGATTCCTTTGCTTGAATTTCATAATTAACCCTGAAAAATGTTGACTACCCAAAATATAATATGCTCAAATGGCTAGAAAGGACCCAAAAGATGTGAATAAAGTACAAAAATGTCAAGCATGCCCAAAGGGGATGGGGGCACCTAGCCTTGGCGTCTTGGCTGGGCATTGGTGTACAAGATGAGAAATGTACAGGTATGAAAAGACAAACTAAGCTAGAAAGAGTGTAATACCAAAAGTGGTAACAAAAAGAAAGCAAAGATGACCAAAGACATGGGTTGATAATTAATTTTCTTACTTAGAAATTATATGAATAGTAGTATGCAATCATAACTAGATAATTACCCAAAGTGTGTGATTTTGTGTCTACACTCCCTAATATAATAGTTATATTCTAGAAAATACTACTACCCATGTATGTGGGATTATTCTTAATAGATGAAGGGATGAATTATAAAGCATATACATCTTTATCATCTATTAGAATAATAATGTAAAAACAAGGGTGGGACGAAGGGTCCTAACATCCCCTACCCCTAAAAAAATATTTTTTCCTCAAAGTTACAAATGTGGGAACTGTTGTTGAATATGGAGAAGGGGATCCCATGTTGCATCTTCTGGTTGCATCTTTGTGGTAGTGCTTATCGAGATTTATTGCAGGTTTAAAAAGGATGGATCCTTTGTTGTCAAGCTCAGGTAGTACAATGTGTGCAATGATGTGTCATTGAAGAACTTTCTTCAAACATGAGACATGAAATACATGATGAACTTGCGAGCCAAGTAGAATCTTGAGCTTGTAAGAAGTCACACCAATCTTCTAGAAAACATTTTTGGGTCCATAGAACTTAGGGGAAATATTTTGGATCCCTTTGAGTTTCAAGGAAGACTACTTATATGGTTGTAAATGCAAAAAACCTATATCCCCTGACCAGAAGTTACACTTTGAGTGGTGTTGATCTGCCTGTTATTTTATATGGTTTTGCACCATATAGAGATTTTCTCGAAGGGTTTAGAGAATTTGGTCCCATTAGATGAGGGTGGTGTCAATTTCTTAAACAAGGGAACTACCATGAATGTAACAGAGGAGAGGTTATAGGGGTTATCCATAGACTGCTTCATATGGAGTCATTTTTGTGGAGGTGTGATATGATGTGTTGTACCATCATTTAGTAAGAGGTTGTCACTTGACCCACTGTTTCTTATGCTCTGAGGTAAAGCATCAAAGGAATGTTTCCAAAAAATTGTTAACAACCTCAGTTTACCATATATTTGTGGGTAGTATCTAGAGGTCATCCATAATTGGATACATGTCTTGCAAAATAATTAAGTCTAGAAATGGGTTGTGAAAGCGACATCATGTTCTGAGACAATTGAAGTTGGGATGCCATGCATGCATACATTTTGGTCAGTGAAATTTTGGGTGATTGTTGATGCAGTATATGGGTAGGCTAAGGCACACAATGCGCATACTTAGAGAGGTGGTCCACCACTACCAAGATGACTGACTTTCCACTAGAGTTAGGGAGGCCTTCAATGAATTCCATGGAAATATCGGTCCATATCCTGGTTGGAATTGGAAATGGTTGCAACAAGCCTGGGGTTGTTACTATTTCAACCTTGTTTCGTTGACATGTATCACATTTGGCCAAAAAATGTTCGCTATATGCATTTATTTTGTGCCAAAATAAATTCCTATGAACCCTCTCATAGTTTTTCAAGAATCTTGAATGACCCACATAACACAAAATATGGAGTTTGAGAAAATTGTACAACGAAGCTTGGTTTTAGGTGGTAACACCAAGTTCCATTTATACCTCAAATAAATGTTGTCCCAAGAGTAGTGTTGTAATGCATTAGGGTTGGAAACCAATTGTTGGATGAGACATTACATGGATGGATCCTTTTCCCAATCTTGTTAGATTTGTTGCAACCATTGTGGGATGGGTATAGATACTACGCAGAGAGAGACTTGATCCTTGAAAGTGTAGGAGAGGGCATCTACAACCACATTTTCCTTCCCTTTCTTATAGGTGATCTCAAAGTCATATCCCATAAGTGTAGAGACCCACTTCTATTGAGCAAGAGATGAGATCCATTATTCAAGGAAGTAATTTGGACTATGATGGTGTGTTTTGATGTAGAAATGCCTCCCTAATAAGTATGGCTTCCAATTTTATATTGCATGTAAAATTTTCATCATTTATTTCTCATAGGTAGATAGGATCAAATTCGTTCCCCATAGAGATTTGATAGTGAAGGTAATTGGGCGACCTTCTTGGAGGAGAACAACACCAAGATCGTTGCCATAGGAATCAATTTTTATGACAGAAGTATTGGTGAAATATGACATGAATAATATAGGTGTACTACACATAGCTTGTTTTAAAACCTTCAATGCTTTTTGTCCACATCATTCCATGCAAAAGAATATTTTTTAACATGGTTTTCAATGGGGCCGCAATTGTACCATAATCCCTAACAAATTTCTTATAATAGCTTATGAGACCCAAGAATCCACGAAGGTTTTGAAGTGTTTTAGGGAACGACCAATTATTTATGGCACTAATTTTATATGGGTGTACACAGAAACACTCCGCAAAGACAATATGTCTAGACACAATCCTTCCACAAACCAAATGGATTTATTGGATTCATAAAAATTAAAATTGGCTTTATTCAACACATCAAATAACCTCATGTCATACTCCATGACAATTTATCTCATTCTTTTCTTAATTTATTTCAAATCCTAAATAACCCCCCCCCCCACATTTCTTCATCTTGAATTCTTGTGTGAGTTCATTCCGCACATCCTATAATGTTTGCGTACTAAGATCTATAGAATATATAAACTCCAAGGCTTCTTCATGTAGAGTGCCTATGAGTTCACACTTCTTTTTTGTATAATACTCGACTCCTTTTACTCCCCAACACATATCACAAGTTAGTAGATAATGTTCAAGATCAAAAAACATATCATATTAATTCAAGATTGTATAAGAATTAGGGTAATAAGCCATTCTTCCTCCCATCCAAAACTCACTTCCTAGCTGATTTTTTACAGTAGTATGGCTTGAATTCTGAATTAGATTTACCTATGCACTCGGCTGGTTGATACTCGCACCAGAACTTATATTAGCATTATCAAACTCTGGATTTTCTTCTTTTCATTCCTCAAACTCTAGGAACCTAAATTTCTAGTTTGAGCTTATAGGGATTTATCACTACACTCCATACTCCTTTTACAACTCCCCCTTAATGCAATCCTGCACAACTGAGGGTTACACAATAATGACTCTATTTATCTACTAAATTATTCCACATCTATTTCTTATGTTCTGGAGTGCAATATTTTCTATACTATAGATGTTTGGATCAATATTCTTTGTGATTCTTGTAAAATTTCAAATTGTTCCAAGTCATTTAGGAAATCCCACGTAATCAATTCTTTATCTGGATCTAGGTACATATACCATAAAAGAGGGAAACTATCATCTTTTATGGTCCTTTATACTTTTAGTATGATTTCTATACTATAGGCTGCACTTTTTGGGTCTGATATTGTTATTGATGTCAAAAGAGGTGCTGAACTGGTAAACAGAAATCTATCAGAAAGTAACGGAATTATTAACGGAATTGTGAGTATGTCAATGGAAATAACCAACAACATATAGAGTAGCAAAAAGAGCCAGAAATTAGATATTTATATATGTGAAAAGGGTCACCTTTATAGGAGAAATACAACAGTATCTATGTAAAGTGAACAACATTCAAGAAAGAGGAAGATCTTGACAACCATGATGAGAAGAAAGTAGCGCTTTTTCATGAAGACCATGATTTATCCTTAGAGGCCCATGATTTGCACAAAAGAGGGCCCATGACTTGCTTAGAGAGCATCACTCATGTGTTAAGGGGCTCCATTGAATGTTTAGGTGATAATTAAATAATTTGGGGTAGTCTTTATGTGTGCATTAATTAATTCAAAGGGGGCAATGATTTATTTAGAAAGAATAAATTAATAAATAAAGGCCAACTAATGTTAATGAAAGGGGTGTGATGGTTTAAGGTGTAATGCCCTTTTGAAAAGGTATGAAAGGCTATATAAGAAGATTCATATGAGACTTATTAAGCATGGATTCAAGTTGAATATCTTAAGGAAAAAGAAGAAGAAGAGGAAGTGTAAGGGCAGAATTTTAGAACAACAAATCTGAGAGTAAGAAGAAGAATTTTCCATTATTCGTTGAGGAAGCAACAAGTTGAAAAGTGGAAATAAAATTTTGTAAGGAAGGTTGGTGCCTTAATATTCAAAGATATCAGTGTCTCTTGCTGATTTGGTGCTTAGCAAAAGGGGTGGGTGCTCCTGTGGTTGGTGCCTACAAAACTATAATTTGGGGATTGATGTCTCCAGTAGGTTGGTGCCTACAATTTTTTGAGAAATATATATAGAGAAAGAAGTTTCTCCATGGTTTTCTCCCGAAAGGGTTTCCATGTATATTTGTGTCTACTTGCATTATGTTTTGTGTTCTTTGATTGATTTGATATATTCACATTGCTCGTGATTATAGATCTAAGTTTAAGTATTGAAGTTTGAAATAATATCATAATATTGATTCACCCCCTCTCTCAGTATTATCTTGTGCTCAACAATTGGTATCAAAGTAGGTTCCTTTAGGAACAATCTAATAGTTGGAAGGTAGATCTCGGGAGCACATATGGCTAGTCAAGTACAAGAAGGTTTTTCCTTGAACAAGGCTCTGTTGTTTAACAGGAACAAACTATGCATTTTGGAGCATAAGAATGAGAACCTATCTGATGGAACTAGGGTTTGATATTTGGAAATCAGTAGTGGTTAGTTATATCATTCCATCAACTCTTCCAATAGACCAAACTGGTAAGAAAGATTTTGAAAACAATGCCAAGGTGATGAACGCAATCTTGTGTGGTCTGTCAAAGTCTGAATTTGTCAAGGTAATGCAATGTGACACGGAAAAGGAAATATGGGATAAAATTTGAACAATATATGAAGGTGATGATAAGGTTAGAAAATCTAAGCTTCAAACCCATAGGAGAAAATTTGAGAGCCTAAAAATTAAGGATGAGGAAGATGTTGCAACTTATCTTTTGCGGGTGGATGAAGTTGTCAACGCCATAAGAGGGCTTGGAGAAAAGATTGAGGAACCTGTGATCATCCAAAAGGTCTTAAGATCTTTACCATTAAGATTTGATGCTAAGGTTTCTGCCATTAAAGAAATGAAGGATCTTGAAAAGCTAAGCATGGATGAACTACATAGAATACTGATGGCTTATGAAATGAGGACCGAATCTAATAAACCAGCAAAGAAGGAAGCCGCATTCAAATTCTCGAAGAAAAAGACAATCAAGGAATCTGAAGCGAATGTTAAATCAAACAATGAAGAAGATGAAAAGGAAGTTTTATTCATTCGAAAGCTAAAGAAAGGATCATGGAGATACAAAGGTAAGTTACCATTTAAATGTTTTAACTGTGGTAAAATTGGTCATTTTGCTGCTAAATGACCAGAGAAGGAAGATAGCAAAGATGAAGAAAGTAAGCCCAAGTTCAAAAAAGAATTCAAGGAAAGCAGAGGCAAGAAAAAAATTGAAAAGAAAAAGAAGAATCTATATTCAAAAAGAGGTAGCAGCTCATCTGAAGAAAGTGGAATAATTGATTCAGATAGTGATGATGAAGAAACATTGTTTATGGCTAGATAAAAGAAGGTTCATCAACTAGAAAAGTTGATTTGGAAGGAATCAAGGACATAAAAGAAGACAGTGACGTAAACCTCGAAGAAGAACTCATTTGTGCATTGGGTGAAATAAAAGCACTCAAAAAGAGGAATCAGAAGCAAAGACTTCAGCTCCATAAATATGAAGAACAAAATAAATCTTTTGAAGCTAAGTTAGCACAGAGTCTTGAAGAATCAAAGAATCTAATCATTGACCTGAAGACCTAGATTGAAGAAGCAAAGAGAATTGAGGAAGGGTTGAGAAGTCAGCTCAAGGTGAAACAAGAAGAACGTGAAAAGCGTGAGTCAGAGATTGTTGCGATGAGAAAAGACTTAGAAAAGGTAAATACCAAACTATTGAACAACTTGAAATTTGAAAAGAGTACTAAGGTTCTAGATGAGATTCTAGAAAACCAAAGATCACCATCCAACAAATCAGGACTCGGATATGAAGAAAAACTAGAGAAAGCTTAAAAATCCATTGAAATTCTAGAGAAGAAAGGTTTAGAAAAGGAAAAAATTTATGTAAAAATTCTAAATGCATCCTACGAAGAATAAAATCATAAAGGAAGAGGAAAATATGAGGACCAGTTCCATCCACAAGGAAGGTGTTAAAGAGAACTACATCAAAAGACCATTTACTCCATGACATAGGAATACGAATAGGTTCCAAAGTTCCTTTCATGGTTATTTTTTTTATTGCAATATATATGGGCATAAAAAGATAGAGTGTAGAAAGTGAATGAGAGATAATGAAGCCTAGAACAAACCAAAATCTACTCATAGAGTGTTGAATATGAACTATAATTCATTTGCTCCACTATCCTATTATAACAATGAAGCCATTATTTTCTACAAGTGTAATAATTATGGACATAGAACATGATTTTGTAGAAGTGTGTTTGACTCGAGACAAGATCAAAAGACAAAGCCTTTAGATACAAAGAAAAGGGAGGCTATGAAATCCTAGACAAGGAAGCAGGAGAAAGATGGGCTAGACAAAGAAAAATCCATGCTCGTTCAAATAGCTTTTCATGCTCAAGATGGACAGTAGTGGTACATTGATAGCGGATGTTCAAGACATATGACTGGTGATAAAAGTAAGTTTCTCTCCTTAAATAAAGTAAATGAAGGTACAATAAAATTTGGTGATAATGCTACAACGAAGATCGTTGGAAAAGGTACGCTGAGTCTGGATAATGGAAAAAGAAAAACAAAGAATGTTTTGTATGTTGAAGGATTAAAACATAACCTCTTGAGTGTGAGTCAAATATGTGATCAGGGACATACTCTTAAGTTCTATGCTGAAGGATGTTAAATAAGGAAAACATATACAAGAGAACTAATTACAAATTGCCACCAAACTACAAATAATCTATATATACTCGGAGAAATAAAAGAAGAAAAATGTTGCCTAAGTCAAGTTGAGGAGAGTTGGCTATGGCATAGAAGGATGGGACATATAAATTTTTATAATCTTGTGAAGATAATCAATAAGTAGGCCATACAGGACATGCCTAAAATAACAAAGCCTTTGAGTACTTTATGCAAGCAGTACTAGCTTGGGAAGCAGACCAGAACAAGATTCAAAATAAAGGAGTATTCATCCACCAAACCATTGGAGCTAATTCACATGGATTTGTGTGGACCTACCAAAACAAAAAGTATTCAAGGTGAGAGTTATTTTATGTTACTCATTGATGACTATACTAGAATGACATGGGTAGCATTTTTGATAGAAAAATATGAAGCATTTGGAAAGTTCAAAGCTTTCAAGACATTAGTAGAAAATGAAACAGGGCTGAAGATAAAATGTCTAAGGTCAGATTGTGGAGGTGAATTCTTGTCAAATGAATTTATTGAATATTGTGAAGACCGTGGGATTAAAAGACAATACTCAGCTACAAGAACTCCACAACAAAATGGAGTATTAGAAAGGAAGAACATAACTGTTTAAAAGATGGCCCGAACAATGCTGAATGAATCTAAGCTATCAGATAGATTCTTGGAAAGAAGTGGTAAGTATTACCATTTATATTTTGGATAGAGTGCAAATTAGAGCTAACCATGACAAGAATTCATACAAATTATGGAAAGGAAGACCAGCCTCAGTCAAATATTTTAAGGTATTTGGGAGTATATGTTTCATTAAAAGAACTGAAGAGGACTTAGGCAAATTTGATTCAAGATCCGATGAAGGGATTTTTCTTGGGTACTCCACTAAAAGTAAAGCCTTCAGATGTTATAACAAGAGGTTGTGGACTATCATAGAAAGTGCAAGTGTCAAAGTGGATGAGGGTCTGGATCTAATGATAAAAGAAAATTTAGAAGAGTCTTTAGAAATACCAAGTCTTACGAAAGAATAACCAGAGGAAGAAGAAGATATTGAAGAGTGGAGTAAATCAGAAAGGTGGGATACCAAGATGCCATCTCGCTTCGTTTCAGAAAAAATCATGATGAAAGTTATATTATTGGATAACTTGATACTGGGGTTCAAACCAGAAGAAGAATTACAAATACTTCTAAGCAAGGGTATTTTTTTTTGCTATCTAAGGTAGAACCTAAGAACTTTTTAGAAGCAATACATGATAAACATTGGTTGAAGGCGATGGAAGAAGAATTAGATCAAATTGAGAAAAATGAAACTTGGGAACTGATTCCCAAACCAAAGAGTCAGAATGTGATTGGCGCTAAGTGGGTATTTCAGAACAAACTAAATGAATATGGTCAAGTCACTCGAAATAAGGAAAGATTGGTATGCAAAGGGTATGCTCAAGTGGAAGGTGTTGATTTTGAAGAGACTTTTTCTCTGGTTGCTAGACTAGAAGCAATCAGAATGTTCCTTGCTTTCACAGTGTTTAAAAATTTCAAATTCTACCAAATGGATGTGAAATCAGCCTTTTTAAATGGGAATTTAGAAGAGGATGTTTACATAGAACAGCCTGAAGGGTTCCTATTATCAGAAAATGAAGATTATGTGTGTAGGTTGAAAAAGGCATTGTATGGATTAAAACAAGCCCCTAGAGCATGGTACTCAAGGCTTGATCAACATCTACAGGACCAAGGATTCAAGAGAGGACATGCTGATAGTAATATTTACATCAAAACTAAAGATGAACACTAGTTAATTGTGGTTGTATATGTGGATGACATAATCTTTGGAGGAGACAATGAAGAAATGTCTAGAAAATTTATAGAAGACATGTAAAAGGAATTTGAAATGTCTATGTTGGGTGAGTTATCCTTTTTCCTTGGGTTGTAAATTTCTTAATCTAATAAAGGAATATTTATATCCCAAACCAAGTATGTGAAGCAAATGTTGAAAAATTTTGGTATGGAGAAGTGTGCACCTGTCAGCACACCAATGATCACCGGAACCAAGTTAAGAAAAGATGATGATCAATCTCTCTAGAGATCAATGATTGGGAGTTTATTATATGTGACAACATCCAGACCAGATAGCATGTAAGTAGTGGGTATGGTGGCACGTTTTCAAGCAGGGCTGAAAGAAACACATGTGCAAGTTGTAAAATGCATATTAAAATATCTAAAGAGAACTATGGAATATGGGTTGTGGTATCCAAAAGGAAAAGATTTCACATTGATAGCTTATACAGATTCAGATTGGGCAGGATGTGTAGATGAGAAAAAAGTACAAGTGGAGGAGCATTTTTTCTTGGAAACAACCTGGTATCTTGGCTAAGTAAGAAGCAAAATTTTGTATCCCTATCCACTGTAGAAGTAGATTATATAGCAGCGGTACTATGTTGCATGACAAATTTTATGGATGAAGCAGACCTTAAAGGATATCAAAGTAGAGTATGATCATCCCATCTCCATATTATGTGATAATACCAGTGAAATAAGTATTTCAAAGAATCTGGTTATGCATTCTAGAATAAAGCACATTCCCATAAGATATCACTTCTTAAGAGAGTAGGTGGCAGAGAAACAGGTAAAGTTGGAGTATGTCTCTACATCTGAACAGATAGAAATATTTTTCACTAAACCACTTCCAAAGGAGACATTTGAATATCTACAACATAAGCTAGGAGTAATTTATTTTACATCTTTACATTGAAGAGTCAAGGGTAGCATTGTTAAGGGGCAGCTAAAACTTTACAATTTTTTTAGCTCCTATGATGACCCTTTGCCATTGATTTCAAAGGGGGAGAATGGTAGTAAGGGGAAGCTACAGTAAGAGGAAGCTGCAGAAGAGGAGATTATTTTTTTGGGGGTTGCCATCATTGACAAAGGGGGAGATTTTTAGAAATATTGTCATTGATGTCAAAAGAGGTGCCGAACTGGTAAACAGAAATCTTTCAGAAAGTAACGGAATTACTAATGGAATTGTGAGTATGTTAATGGAAATAACCAGCAACATATAGAGTACCAAAAAGAGCAGAAATCAGATATTTATATATGTGAAAAGGGTCACCTTTATAGGAGAAATACAACAGTATCTGTGTAAAGCGAACAACATTCAAGAAAGAGGAAGATCTTGAAAACCATGATGAGAAGAAAGTAGCGCTTTTTCATGAAGACTATGATTTATCCTTGGAGGCCCATGATTTGCACAAAAGAGGGCCCATGACTTGCTTAGAGAGTAGCACTCATGCCTTAAGGGGCTGCATTAAATTTTTAGGTGATAATTAAATTATTTGGGGTAGTCTTTATGTGTGCATTAATTAATTCAAAGGGGGTAGTGATTTGTTTAGAAAGAATAAATTAATAAATAAAGGCCGACTAATGTCAATGAAAGTGTGTGATGGTTTAAGATGTAATGCCCTTTTGAAAAGGTATGAAAAAATATATAATAAGATTCACATGAGACTTATTAAGAATGGATTCAAGTTGAATATCTTAAGGAAAAAGAAGAGGAAGAGGAAGCATAAGGGTAGAATTTTAGAACAACAAATATAAAAGTAAGAAGAAGAATTTTCCATTATTAGTTGAGGAAGCAACAAGTTCAAAAGTGGGAAGCAAATTTTGTAAGGAAGGTTGGTGCCTTCATATTTGAAGAGATTGGTGTCTCTTGCTGAGTTGGTGGTTAGCAAAAGGGCTGGGTGCTCCTATAGGTTGGTTCCTACAAAACTGTAATTTGGGGATTGGTGTCTCCAATAGGTTGGTTCCTACAATTTTTTGAGAAATATATATAAAGAAAGAAGTTTCTCCCTGGTTTTCTCTCGAAAGGGTTTCCACGTATATTTGTGTCTACTTGCATTACATTTTGTGTTCTTTGATTGATTTGATATATTCACATTGCTCGTGATTATAGATCTAAGTTTAAGTATTGAAGTTTGAAATAATATCATAATATTGATTCACCTCCCCCCTCTCAATATTATCTTGTGATCAACATCATTCTCTGACAACCTTCCCTATTATAATCGTACTTAGTTAGTTTCATCTTTCCTTCATAATTAATGGAACTTCCCCATATATTGCAATGTTTGGACTCTCTGTGCAGTCTTTCAATATTTATATTTTCCTCTCTCTGATCCTTTTCAAACCCTTTAATAATCCTTTTTAAAAAATAAATGAATTTTACTAACAAACATTCCTCTTAATCCAAATAGAAAACATGCTTTAGAAAAATCAAAAGAGCAAAAAAATTGGACATCAATTTCAATTACCTACCCATCAACTATAGTTTTCATCCAATGGTCAATAAAATGAGTCCATGGAACATCCAAATGTGAAAAGTTTCAAATTTTCCTTCTTTCCATTCATATTTCTCTGTATGATCTTATCTAAAGTAATAGAATTCCAACGGAGATAACAAGGAAACTAACTATTCAAGAAGCTCACACTAGAAAATCTCATGAATGTCTCCATAAAGGTAATCAAAATGAATATTTTCATTAAGAATTCTCATCAAATCCTCTTCGACTTTCACAACTTGTTTCATTTTCTTCTGCAACCATCTTTCCACATCTCTTTTCTTGATATCCATCTTAACATTTTCAAGTGCTCACAATGGAACCATTGTTAGCAGATCTCCCTAGATCATGACATCAAGACTTACAATAGGTTGTAGTCTAGATATACTCATATTACGCTCTTTAAGTAGTACACACAAGCTTATTAGGCCTTAAATCCCAGTTGCACAATAGCTATATGAATTACATAATCCAAGGAAAGAAGGGACACTGATTGGGAAAATGCATCAACAACATGAATACTCAAAAATGAATCAAAACATAAACATGCTTAAGAATGGAGGTAATAAAGTTAGATTTCTATTAGGATCCAAGATCAACCTTCTATGCATAGTGCTTATGTACTTTTATACGTTATGATGTGATTGTTGAGTTACCATTACCTTTCTCTTCTTCTACAAAAGTAGGTTATTTGGATTCTATATTTTCCTAAGAGAGCACTATATCTTCTACTATTTGTCTTATTTGAATTCTACATTACAATGGGATTGCGCAATCATCCAAAATACATCCATGTTTCCTTTGTAATCCTTTTTGCACTCCAACATTAAACAAATGAACAAATATCCAACTATGGATTGAATATGGATCTCCTATCTTACGAACAAACTTGATATTTCCTTGGTTGATAAGCTTGCCTGGAGTGTTATCTTGCAATGCTTCCAAGTAGACTTGGTCGATAAGCTCGCTTAGAGTGTTAGCTCAGCCAACAACACACAATCCAATCTTTTAACGACCCTATCTCAGCCTTCTCTGAAATTGGATATAATGAACCACAAAGAAACAAAAGAGGAGTATCAATGGCGATTGGAATAAAAGCCTAAGTTTGTTATGTATATAAAAATATAAAACCAAGATTCCCTTTTGCTAGCGCACCAACCCATTAATAGGCAACTTGCTTTGTCCTCATATGATTCAAACATGTTAAAATATCCACAGAACACACAATGGGTATTGTGAAATGAGTATTGCAGCCATCTCCATAGTTGGGCATGTTCCGTAAACATTTTTGTAGCCATAAAGGTGGGCGAGCCCAAGGATACATTTGTTAAAATCAAAGAGGGTCCACACGAATCGATGGGTAGGGTCAGTTCCCCAAGAAACAATATTTTGAGAAAGATCTAGTGAAAGCAATGTGATGACACCTCTTCTACCATGGTCATGACTGGACATCTGATAAATGACACTCGACCAAATGGTGTGGGTCGTCGATTAGAGGAGAAAGCTCATAATTTTAACTTTTTGCTAGAAATTTTTTTACATGTTTTGAAATACTAACAATTATCCCTAACCATATACTTGCGAGCTAGTTTAATAAGACTTCTAACATTCCAAGAGTGTATAATCATTGGATACTATCAAAGTTCATATTAAATCCCTCATCTAGATCTTGGAGGGCTGTAAACATATTAGCAAAAGCATTGTTGCACTCCATAAACTCAATGAGTTGCATAGAACATTATTTTCCTTGAACCTATTCCTCTTCTCCAAAAGGCAAGAAGTTGTGAGACCAAATCTCTGTTTAACAGTGAAAAAACACTAAATTATTAGAAGAATCTTGAAGATTTTATTTGAAATGAGGTTTTTTTTCCATTTTCACTTCTTCATTACATATTTATATTAAATATAAGTGAATTTTGACTTTGATTTTTTTAATATATTTAAATATTCATAACTTATGACGATTAGAGATGTTTAGACCTCTTTCTCTAGAAGATGTTCGACCTTTACTAATACCATTTTAGACACACTTCTCCGAATTCTCAGTTCATTATGAAGTAATTAACTTCAACAATAAATTTGAATTTGTTGTTGTTGTGGGCGCAGCATTAGATTAGATTTTTCAACCATTTCCATGCTATGTTTTTGACTTATTTGGCAGCTTTGCTTGTGTTGAACGGCACAAAGATTGATTCAATGTATATCTCTGATTAGGATGCCGTGCTTGACAAGTTAGCAAACGGAAGTCTGGGCTATCATCACATTATATTAAGAAAAATTGGGTCTCTGCGCGATTGTTCAAAGAAGCTAAAATTCAACGGGTAAAGCTGCAGGTTGATTTCATGGTTTGAACTTATGTTGAATGGTTAAAAGACTTAAATTGGTAGCTTTGCTTGTGTTGAACGGCACAAAGATTGATTCAATGTATATCTCTGATTAGGATGCCGTGCTTGACAAGTTAGCAAACGGAAGTCTGGGCTATCATCACATTATATTAAGAAAAATTGGGTCTCTGCGCGATTGTTCAAAGAAGCTAAAATTCAACGGGTAAAGCTGCAGGTTGATTTCATGGTTTGAACTTATGTTGAATGGTTAAAAGAATAAAATTGGTATTTGTTTTTGTGTTTTGCCTTTTATTTTCTTTAAAAAGGTAGCAATTGAATTAGGTCTGCAATTTTTGAAATTTGAAATCACGGTTATAACTTATTGTTTTGTAAATGTTTAAGTGTAGGATGTATTATTGGTTTGTTTTTATGAATTTAATTTTTTTAATTCTTTGGATTGGGCTATTTTAAAAATCTTCTCTTGTATCGTTTGCGTTGTATATGGACATTGCAATTTAATTTCCATTTTTATTTACCTAAATGGTAGATCAAATAATGTATTTTTGTTCAATATATTTAAAAGGTTCATATTCTTTTATCTAAAAACATGGATTGAAAATACATGTTGTGTATATGTTCAATATGTGTTATTACCAATAAAGAAAGGGGGAGCAGTACATCAAGGAATTATAGAAAACGAGAGTTTTATAGAAGGGGGAACAAGCTACATTCACAGGTTATTCCTATACAAGTGTGGTCGGTTGCCATCAATGACAAAGGGGGAGATTGTTGGCATAATTGTCATTGATATCAAAGGAAGCTGAAGGAGCTAGCAACATAACAGATTGTTGGAAGAAGTCTATTGTCATTGTTGCCAAAGGTTTTTGCTAAATGGGTCGGACCAATTCAATCACAATGTCTATGGTCTGGAGCTCGTAGTGTAGCTCATCTGAAGCTCACCTACGACATTGTTTGTCAGGAGCTAGAAGTATAAATGGTTTGAAACTCGGTAGTATACTTGGTCTAGAGCTCAGTCACCAGAGCTTGCTTGCAGTGTATATCGTCCAGAGCTAGTAGTAACAATGGTCTGAAGCTCGAAGTGTAAATGGTTCGGATCTCGCATGCAATGTTGCTTGTCTAGAGCTCACAATGAGTCAGTCTGGAGTTTGTGGCTTGTCCACGGTCAACCTTGCAATCATGTCAATGGGAACTGAAAAGAAAATGTTGAAGAGGCAAGGGTGCAAAAAAGGTAGGAAGGTACATAATGAGTGCTTTGTAGAGGCTGACAAGATATTTTGGAGAATACAAACATGGACTAAAAATGCAGGCCGACTTATGCTCTATTTTGGCATTATCATTCAAATTATTTTGGTTGACCTACATCTAGTCATGACGTCCAAAGTTGAGAGGTATAATTAGGTACAAAATCACATGAAGTTGAAATAAATGAAAAAGATATGGAGAGATGGAATAAGTGAGTGGAGAAAGTTGTGAGTCTGAGTAGAAGTGGATCGACATTATGAAGATGTGTGATTAAAGCCCAAGCAGACTTCTGAAGGAGAGAGGACCATAATGGAGTGATAGTAAACTGCTGAGTGGATAGATAATGCACTTGTGAGAAGAAACAACAAAATGGTGAGAGGAGAAGAGAGGGACGAATAATGAAGACATATCAAGAAGATTTATGAAGAAGAAAGAAGAGAAAACTCAATCAACATGGGATGGAAACTTTTCGAAGTTGAAGGAAGAGCGAGAAACACATAAAGTAGTGTGTAAAGAGGGCAAGCATGTAAGCTTGTAAAGCAACGCTATAATAGAGATATTATTAAGAGAAGAATTTTGTATAGGAGTGCATGAGTGAATGTGAATAGAATTGAGTGAAGCAAGTGGAACAGGTGTGTGGGGCGACACTATAAAGACGTATCATTCAAAGCAGATTACTGAAAAGGGAACAATAACAACAAAGAAGAAGGGGAGAGAGATTTCTGGAACAATAGTGAAGAATAAGAAGGAAGAAGAGAAATATGAAGTAATCTCATCAGAACAATGTCCATGGTAGGAGAGTGATTTGATCATCATCAAGTTGAAGAAACAACTAAAAAAGATTGAACTTTGTATTGTTGAGGTTGGTGCCTCACACAGTTGGGGATTGGTTTCCCTAGTGATTTGGTGCTCATGAATTGGCTTCGTTGGTGCTCGACATTAGGAATTGGTGTCTCTAGTGAGTTGGTTCTCACTAATTGGTTGAGTTGGTGCTCAACATTGGGGATTGGTGTCTCCAGTGAGTTGGTGCTCATGAATTGGATGAGTTGGTGCTTGGCATTGGGGATTGGTGTCTCTAGTAGGTTGGTGCCTACAAATTCATATTCAATAAGGAGTTTTCTATAACACCCACATTTTACACACAAATAAAACACACATAATCATAGGATAATATATATTTTGGCTTACATTGCTTGATACATAACATCACATAGGATCACTTAGGATAATGTATAACACATGAGACATTGGTGTAACCCTAGACCCACATATATGTCATGAAACACATGATGCACATCAAAACCACATATCCAAAAATGACAAGGTACAACAACAACCCACGACGATATATACTTACTCATAGGCACTTCCCACAACACACCATTGCTCATTGTGAAATATTTATTACAATTCAATTTTTATTAGTTGACTATAATTTTATGAAGAACACATAACATGGGACCCTTGGTTCCTTTACAACTAGGCTGCATGTTTTTGGTTTATCATTTCACCTAAAGTGGTTCCTTTATAATTCGCTCGTTTCTCTTGTAGAAATAACTTTATATAACATGATTGTGATTAGGAACATATATCCACATATGTGTCTTCTAATGTTTGACTTAAAGATTTATTTGAGAGAGTCGTGCTTACTTGGTTTGAAAAAAAATACTCTCGTTACAAGGAGAAAAATTCATAGGAAGAAAAAGGAAGGTTACTAGATCAATAGAAAACCTATCCTGAGTTCATTTCATAGCATTGTTTAATACTAACAATACACTCTTTTAATCTTCAAGTTATTACAACCAACTATGAAGGTTAACTAATTAAGTTATATCATTCTTGATTCACAATCCATTGCTCCAATTAGGAATTCATATTTTCACAATCATATTTCGCATGGAAGGGTGCATTACACCTGTGTTCCCATTATAGAGATTTTTCTTTGAATTTAAGTGATAAATTTCACATTTCAAACTATTGTTTCATCATCTTAAGGATTTACTCTCAATAGCAATGGGTTAATTACAAGTTTTGACCATAACTTCTACTTCCTGAGTGATCCTAAATTTAATCTTATCTACCCTTTTTACTAACTACATTTATGTGGTTACTTTGGTCCGATATTAACATCATTTTGGAACAAATGAATTTCCTACAACACTTACATAACACTTAGGGATTCATTACTACAAGGAGTGGTGACTCTATACCTAACAACTCGTTTCACCGCTCTTAAAAACCCAAGTATTAGAGCATATAACCAGACAACCCAATAACTATATGCTTTTCAAATTTCTTCCAAGGAACTAATTAAATTCTCATGTGAATAAGAATTAGTGCTTCCTTCACAAAAAACCTTAAGAGATACTTTACAATCTCCTAACTTCAAAAGCATTCAAGGATGGTGTATAAACTACCCCATATGAGAAACACATGGTAATCTACTCCTACATACTAAGGGACACATTTATATAAAAAGGACAAAAGAGGGGCAAATGCAAAAGTGATAAAATTTTACACATTTAATAGCCTTCTAAAGTCATATTTACAATCATTAATAATCATACATCATATCTCCTTGGTCCAATAACATCAAGAAGGGTCACTCGATAAATTGCATTTATTAGTGTTCGAGGGTTTCTACACCTTACCACAAGATAAAATTTGAGAAATCAAATTTCCATGTCTTGCTAGGAATTCGTGCCACTCAAGGTATTCCAAGAATACATTTTCTGACCTTCATTTAACATTTATCTTCTAAAGGGTTCTATTAGATTTAGTTTTTTTATTTGATTTCTGATAAAAATATATCACTCCATCGATAATTTGAATTATCTTAACATGTACACATTTTGTGGTTTGATTTTTAAATGGGAAACTATGTTTTCTTATTCAGTAGTTCTCACGTGGATCAATTCCATCCACTTTCACATCATAAGAAATATTTAATATGTGTAGTGCCCACATTTTAAACACACAATACAATAGTAAAATACCAGGATAATTTATTTTTTGACTTACAATACACGCTACACACAACACAGAAAGGGCTCCAAGTACAGGACTCGATGCACATGCAACAATCACATAAGTCATCGACTCACATAGACACATGGAGGTGACATTGGCACGTCGATGCCACTCTTTTCCCGACATGAACGAATACTAGCAATAGACACGACCACAACAAAAGGGACTAAAGGATTGACAACCCACCACACAACATTACTTTAAATGGTTACATCTAGTGTACGGCTAACTTTCCAATACCATTGTTATGTAAGCAAATTTTTTTTCTTCTCTTTTTTTCTTCTCACCTACATGTTCTGAAAAATTCATTTCACAATTCACTTATTGTTCACACCATTTAATTTGCTCTTTTACCCTTATGACAAATCTTCATAACTCACATAGGTATTTTTTCATATTTCAAATTTTATACAAAATTCTAACTCTCTCATTCTTATGTTAAGATTAGGCTTCCCAAAACACTTATTCCAAGTTTAGAATTTAACCTTGTTACACAAGTGAACCTAACATGATGTCAGGATGAAATCTTGGGATTAAGGAAGACATAGATTGAAATAGCTTTTTCCCCAAGAACATCCATCGATCACAGAATAGTTATTTCGCTACCATTATTATTATAGTTCAATAATTTGTTGAATTCCAAATTTGATTTTTTTATATGTATATCTTTTGTTTTCTCGACGTTTGGTCACACCAAGGTAATTTATATTCTTTGTAACACATGAAGAAGTTTATTTAAGTTATAAGGACTCCAAAATTGACCTTAATCCTAATCTCCAATCTCGTGTGCAGCATTATATGATATGCTCTTATATCGCACTAAGGTCTCGTTCTTAGCATCGTCTCGAAACAAAAGAGATACGAAAGCACTTGTCTGACATCTTAAAGAAGTACAAGGCTAGGAGCATAATAAACTACACATGAACACAAGTGATCTATGTACACGAAGATCCCATGTCTCTACACTTCATGATTCCGCATAAGGAATATTCTTTATTCCTTAATGCCATAAATGACATAGCAAGGGATTAAGGGACAAGATTACAATTTCTAAGGTTCTCTAGAATCAACATCTTTCAACTCAATTTTGCATACAAGGAGTTAAAATATAGTTTTCTACCCACAAGTTAACATACAAAAACCACTAGGGTTTAGTTTAATTCCAATATGCACCTAACGATCTACGCCTCCACTACATGTGATTCTAAGGCAAGCGGACATAATTACTAAACCACATTCAAGAGAATACCAAGATGTTATTTTGATAGAAACCAAGGTAGCACCACTTAGTCGATCCTTCGAACAAGGATTCATAAGGTGACTCCTAAGGTGGTCTTCAACACTCAGCCTGGTGTTGGACCTGAAGAGAGTACATTCTTCTCGCGATTACCAAAACTAGAAGGAAACCGCATACTCTGGATAAAGTTGGACCATGTCATTCCTAAAATATGGGTTCACGAAAATGTCGCTTAAACCTAATGACTATGACGATAAACTCTAACTAGGGGTTTTATTTACCTAACCTAGGAGGTCTCATCGAGTGCAAAGTTTAAGTTCGTTCTACAGTCTTAATTTTCTTATATGGTAAAAAGGGATCACACATGCAGGAAAACTATGCACGAATATTTTATTAAGAGTTGAGTGTTCCCATTAACACTCTTTATTGTGTTTGCAATGTAAGAAGGTAATCCAGTAATTAATTTAATCGTTTATTGAAAACTGAGAAAGTACTACAATATATTAACTTCAATTTCAATTTACTATAGTATAAATCAAATCCCTTTTTTTTTATATGCCATACACAACTAAGAATCAAACTGAACCGGTGATTAGATGCACATTTCCTAAGTTATCCCTAAAACTAGCATCTCATGCATATTAACAAATTTCAATTATAACTTTTCTGTAACAAGAGACTACATTAGACAGTTATTCATTTTATAATGACCTATAAAAATTACAATAATAATAATTAAATTACACATCACCTTTTTCGTCGTCATTCTTCCATCCTGCAAAACCCACGTGAGCATGATATCAGTGATAAATCGCTGGCATGGCATCTACCCTAATCAATCATAATTATCATTTTTCAGTTTCCCATTTACATCTGACAATAATTACAATTTGTCAATCGAAATAAAAAGGTCTAGAAACATGTATTCATTGCATTTCATTTTTTCTTCATTTTGTAACCCAGGAGAGAGAAAGAGAAGGGAAGAGAGAGAAAACACCATTTTTTCAAAAGTTCTAATACACACAACAAGTTTCATTATAGTGTTTTAAACAGTTATTTACGTGTGTTAAAAGTTTTCAGGGTGATTTGGCAACCCTACGAGGGTCCGCAACTTTCTACTTTTACATTTTCTCACTAGCTACAAAACGTACAAAATGGGCTCGGAGGCTAAGAAACTGCTTCCAAAGGTTATCTTCTGATGAGCACGCACACCATGATTAACTTTCTACGTGTCCCCAGATATACCAAGAGTTCATAGCAACTGACGGAATTGAAAAAGAGCGCACGGTTTGCGTTTGGCGGCTAGTTTTCCGGGGCCACTGGTCGTAGTTCACCCAGTTGTAAAATGACAAAAGTTAGCTCGAGTGGCTCAGAAATCCGTGTCCAAAATGACGTTTGATGGAGAAGCATGAAACGAGACATCTCCTACTAGTTCCCCTATATAAAGAGAATTCATCAGAGTCGACGGGACTGAGAACTAGGGAACCATTTTCAAACGGCGACAAGTTTTCTGGAGCGACAAGACAAATTGGACCAGTTTGACCTCGTCAAACTGGACCGGAGGCCTACAAAATGGCTTCGCCAAACTATCCTGAAAAGTGCTCTTTCCTATACTGAATGTTCCATGCATTTGTCTAGTATAAACGCTAGAGGTTTGCGAAGACGGAACGTGATTTCTCTTTCCGGGTTTCAAATGGTGGTCCCAAACGAAAGCCAACTTTCTAGTTTTAACAACTCTCTACTGTTGTAAACTGGTGTAACAGGGCTCCTATAAGAGCGTCAAAAGGATGTCATATGATTGTTTCGGGTCAAACCAAAAATCAAGGTGACTCCTCGTATACCAAGGTACACGAATGAAACTTCACATCTCGTTTCCAGAGTTGCGAAGGGTACTTAGTGAGTCTCCGAAAAATGCAAAATTTAACTATTTTAAGCAGGAAGAAGGTCAACTTAATCAATGGAGAGTCAAATTTGTCTGGTCAATAAAACGATATTGGAGCGATCAAAAGGGTAAGAGTTTTCTAGATCATCTCGAAGCGAGGGTGATAGTTCATGGTTTAAAGTAGGCGAGTTATAATGGCTTCGAGAGTTGCGACACGACACTTTATTGTTTTGCAATGAGTTGAAGAGACATTTAACTGTATTTAAAAATCCTAATAATTTAAAATTCTATTTAGTTGCAAAAGAGAACTAAAACACGAGAATTATGAGAGGTAAGGGAAGAAGAACCATGCCTGGAGAACGAAGTCGGTCGAAGCCGCAGGCTTGGGTTCAAGTCTTGCTCGGGCACTTCGCCAACCAGTTCACGAGCATCCAACAGCTCCACCATGATGCATACACTTCTATCACTGGAGTTTTGCAAACAAGCATATTCGTTGCCTATGCACCATAAAACAGTTTGATGTGCACGCTCATCGAGATACCTTGCATACCCATTGTGTAACAAATAATGTTAATCAGAAACTTGATTGTTGCATTGGCTAGGAGGATCCAAGCCAAGAGAACTAACCCATCCGCATACAAGTCAACTATGTTGCCAAACCTATATGACTAAACACTTGCAACTTTTCAAAAAATCTCGCCATTTTGTCTTATCCCTTCTTGCAAAGGCTTATTTTAACATTTGGCTTTCACCCACCATAGTAGGTTATGAGCACGCATTCTTTGTTACATTAATCCAAGCTCAACTGTCCTTATGAGCACTTCAACATTTTCAAAGTACATCCACAACTTACAACAAGCTCATCTAACAAACTATTTCCTGAAAGCTGTATGTATTATTCTCATAATGGTCAAACTATTCTAGCAGGCTGCATTTTTTTGGCGTTTTACTAAATCTGTATGCTCTCATGCCTTGTGTTTATTTCCACATTTATGCACTTTGACCAGGAAGTCCATATACTGTTTTAAAGCTCCCATTTAGGCGCACACACAGTGAGAATATGTGGCTAAGGTTGTCCATATGGTTTTGTTTACATTTGCTTGAAAGTTTCCAAAGCCTTTTCAACAAACTCTTTTTTTTTCATACATCCTGCAAATCCAAAGCTTCCACATTTTACACATTTCTTTGAGGAATTCTAATACAACAGGTTTAATATTGGCTTTACACATACCAACCCATTTTTTTGAATAGACTTCGATATCCTGGCATAACAAACAATTTTATTAAAATTAAAAAAATTGCACATTTCCAACATGTTTGCATTGGCATAGTCCCACGTGGTCCCAAGCTTCACTATTTTGGCACAGTTATGCCCCTTCTGCAACATCTGACAATAAACATATCTCCAATGCTTTGAGAGCTGTCCAAAAAAGGGTTTCAATTTTGGTGCTAGAAATCTTAAGTCATGCCATCCTCTCCAAATTTCCATTGATCTTTGAACATGTGCTGACAACATTCCAAATCTCCCACGTTTTGCACAAGGCTAGAGACTTGGGCACATTTTTGCTTGGTGAAACAGTGGACTGTGGAAACCCCCCATGGCCTGCAAAAATCAACGCCATCAAACTCTCATTTTTTTTTGACACAGGTCTCAAAAATGGAAGCAGCAAAACCAGGTTTGAACACCCCCAAAGAGCATTGCATTTGAGTAACAACAGACTGCAAAATCCACCTCCATCTTTTATGCACTTGCAAACTGTGTCCAAGGGGGTTTCGCCCTGGTGGCATGGGCTGCGCAGAATAGAGGCTGGAGCTTCCCCCCTCCATGGCGGCGGCATGATGCACTCTTCCTCTCTTCCACAGCCAAAACGATGGAAAAAACCCTTTCCGCCCTAAACTGCACCCACAACAAGAAATCACGGGCCTCTTTTTTTTTTTAATTTTATTTTAAAATTTGAATTTTATTTTATTTTATTATTTTTTTATTTATTTATTTTTAAAAAAACGTAGGCATTACATTCTCCTCCTCTTAAGAAAGCATCGTCCTTGATGCGACATACAATGAAGAAGGAGAAATGGTAAACAACAAGGAACGAATAAGGCGAAGGCACACGCTAAGGTTAAGATTTTAGACCCAAAATCACGGTCACGGGGTGGCGCTAGGAACAATTGGTAGAAATTTTAACTTTCAAGGTTCTGTGAAGATTGGCAGTTCTCTCTTATTCGTTATTTCATTAATCTCTTTCCATTAACATTATTCTTAATTCAAGTCCTTTAAAATTTCATTTTTGTAAAATTTTAGTTTATTCATTCCTGTGGGTTCCCATCATGAACTACAGTCACAATACCCTACCAGGGTCATACACAACACCAAATTTTCACAAGCATACTTTTACATACTTTCACGACCGTATCACATCACAAGGGTTTCACCAAACCATGGAATGACAACAAGTAGACCACATAACAATTAATTTCCAACAATTACGCCCTAGACATAGATCTAGTACACACATATGACTAACAAACAGAATCAACACGCTGATACATATACAATGGGTATCACATGACTCACAAAAATCCATGACTATAACAACATAGTTCCAATCCAATATCCAATAGTCCATACCAACCAAGGGGAGAGTCAAGCCTCAAACATAACAAGGTGTCAAAAAGACTCACAAGGGTACACATAACTCACTATACCAACTCCACACATAACAAGACATCACGAAACAAACTCCAGATATCTCCAAAAGTACCAGGTAAAACTCCATATATCTCCTGAAGTATCATAAAGCAACTCCATATACTCCCCAAAGCATCACCAGATAATCTCCATATACCTCCCGAGAGAGAAGAAACATAGTGCAAGAACCAAGTCAGGTCACTCAACCATAGAGCCCCATCTAGAATAACAGGTCACTCAACCATAGAGTGCCTTCACAAATAATATCGGGTCTCTCAATCATAGAGGCCAATCTCCTTTCTCCTTTTAATGAGGCTGGGTCACCCTATTGCCCTAAGCACATAGAGCCCCGTCACCCCCAAAACCCAAGTGACATAATAACTCGTGGTTCAACAACCCGCTAGTTATCTGTAACTCCTTGGGGCGTACCCCCATACAACGAAGCGGGTCCATAGGTTCAACCACTCCATGGTTAATCCCATGACCCTAACCCAACACATTACGACATTAGAACCAGCATAACAATCCATTCAAATGCCAAGTGGCAAAACCAAAAGCCTTGGGCTAGGCTACAAAACTTTCAAATCTGAAAAGAAAGTTTTTAAAAAACCAAGAAAAAACAAATGTCTAATTAGCCTTGGTTAGTGCAAAATCCAAATGTTAATGCAACAATCAAATAAATGCCCAAAATATAAGAACATGTCAGTCAAGAAAAACGGATGGTTCTAGCTAAAAGAAAAAAATAATGATCAATTTACGAATAAAAAACGTAATGAGAAAAATAGCACATCACAATCACTATGTGGCCTCATACCGCCACCAAAGGGGTACTCATCGAGTTGCTGGCACTCAGACATCGAGCCTCAGCTCGTAAAAATATACATGTAACCAGAAATGAGTATATCAAATAATGTAACTGTCATCATCTCTTCCTGAATCATTCCTCCATACTCCCACAAGGATCAACATAGTCAAAATCACATAGGATTATTCAATGAACAATCCAATAGGAAAGAACAGGGGACACAAGGTTGCATAAGTTGAGCCTAAGGTGGTGCGCACCCACAATATACTGAGCAAGCTCGAAGTATACTAAACAGATAGAAGTGGATTTTCAGTCTATATAAGACTCCACTTCCTCACTCGTACTCGGCTCAAGATTATGAAAACCTAGTCCACGCCTCCTCTCTCCACACATACACTCTTGACAGTTTATCCCCTTAGGGTCGTCTAGTGTAAGGTTCACAACATACATAACTACATCACTAACACAATGGTAATTCACACACAACAACCATAACGTATTACGCATGGTATATATGTACAGGGTATAACACAATCACTACTTTCACGGGTTACGATACATCACATTATCACATCCTGCACCCAAAGTGCAATCGCTGTACACTAGGGATCATACTCACCATATGCCCCTAAATCATGACATGAACCATCACATATTACATGAATCATACATACGATGAACATAATAACATCACAACATAACATTCATTTGCTACATACAAAGTGATACACACATTTCTTCAAAACATGGTAAAACATCATGATACAATTCAATTCACTTTACATCAATCCAGTCATACCACATATCGACACACCCACATATCACAATATGCCACAATGTTCCAACACCCCGTCATCCACATTAGAATTCTTTTTACACAATCCAAGCAGTAATTCACACATGGACTCTTCATAGAATCCACATGAAGGAGAGAGAATACTCCCATCCCCAGCACATCAACATGATAACAAAAGTGCACTAAGTGACATACACCTCATGTGCGTTCACACTATCACAATTATGACATAGATCACATCACTCTTAAAACACATTACTCTTCCAATATTTATCATATGAACACATTACTCAATCCATCATGCTATCACCATCATGAAACACCATCACTATCATGCAAAATCATCACAACTCCAATCCATCCCAGAGGTTCGAGAGCATGAACCTCTGCTCTGATACCATATGTAGTGCCCACATTTTACACACCCAAATACAACAGTAAAATACCAGGATAATTTTTTTTTTTGACTTACAATACACGCTACACACAACACAACAAGGGCTCCAAGTACAGGACTCGACGCACATGTGACAATCACATAAGTCATCGACTCACATAGACACATGCAGACGACATCGGCACGTTGATGCCACACTTTTCCCGACGAACAGAATACTAGCAATAACATGACCACAAAAAAAGGGACTTAAGGATTGACAACCCACCACACAACATTACCATGGTTACATCTAGTATACGTTAAACATCCAATAACATTATTATGTAAGAAAATTTTTCTTCTTCTCTTTTTTTTTTTTTCACCTACATGTTCTGAAAATTCGTTTCACAGTTCACTTATTGTTCAACCATTTAATTTTCTCTTTACCCTTATGACAAATCTTCATAACTTACATAGGTATTTTCCATATTTCAAATTTTATACAAAATTCTAACTCTCTCATTCTTATGTTAAGATTAGGCTTCCCAAAATGCTTATTCAAAGTTTAGAATTTAACCTTGTTACACAAGTGAACCTAACGTGATGTCAGGATGAAATCTTGGGATTAAGGAAGACATAGATTGAAATAGCTTTTTCCCCAAGAACATCCATCGATCACGGAATAGTTATTTCGCTACCATTATTATTATAGTTCAATAATTTGTTGAATTCCAAATTTGATTTTTTTATATGTATATCTTTTGTTTTCTCGACGTTTGGTCACACCAAGGTAATTTATATTCTTTGTAACACATGAAGAAGTTTATTTAAGTTATAAGGTCTCCAAAATTGACCTTAGTCCTAATCTCCAATCTCATGTGCAGCATTATATGATATGCTCTTATATCGCACTAAGGTCTCATTCTTAGCATCGTCTCGAAACAAAAGAGATACGAAGCACTTGTCTGACATCTTAAAGAAGTACAAGGCTAGGAGCATAATAACTACACATGAACACAAGTGATCTATGTACACGAAGATCCCATGTCTCTACACTTCACGATTCCGCATAAGGAATATTATTTATTCCTTAATGCCATAAATGACATAGCAAGGGATTAAGGGACAAGATTACAATTTCTAAGGTTCTCTAGAATCAACATCTTTCAACTCAATTTTGCATACAAGGAGTTAAAATATAGTTTTCTACCCACAAGTTAACATACAAAAACCACTAGTGTTTAGTTTAATTCCAATATGCACCTAACGATCTACGCCTCCACTACATGTGATTCTAAGGCAAGCGGACATAATTACTAAACCACATTCAAGAGAATACCAAGATGTTATTTTGATAGAAACCAAGGTAGCACCGCTTAGTCGATCCTTCGAACAAGGATTCATAAGGGGACTCCTAAGGTGGCCTTCACCACTCAGCCTGGTGTCGTGACCTGAAGAGAGGACATTCTTCTCACGATTACCAAAACTAGAAGGAAACCGCATACTCTGGATAAAGTTGGACCATGACATTCCTAAAATATGGGTTCACGACAATGTCGCTTAGACCTAATGACTATGATGGTAAACTCCAACTAGGGGTTTTATTTACCTAACCTAGAGTGTTCCATCGAGCGCAAAGCTTAAGTTCGTTCTACAGTCTTAAATTTCTTATATGGTAAAAAGGGATCACACATGCAGGCAAAGCTATGCATGAATATTTTATTAAGGTTGAGTGTTCCCATTAAAACTCTTTATTATGTTTGCAATGTAAGAAGATAACCCAATAATTAATTTAATCGTTTATTGAAATACTAAGAAAGTACTACAATATATTAACTTCAATTTTCAATTTACTATAATAAATCAAATCCCTTTTTTTTTGCCATACACAACTAAGAATCATAATGAACCAGGTGATTAGATGCACATTTCCTAAGTTATCCCTAAAACTAGCATCTCATGCATATTAACAAATTTCAATTATAACTTTTCTGTAACAAGAGACTACATTAGACAGTTATTCATTTTACAATGACCTATAAAAATTACAATAATAATAATTAAATTACACATCGCCTTTTTTTATGTCGTCATTCTTCCATCCTGTAAAACCCACGTGAGCAAGATATCAGCGATAAATCGCTGGCATGGCATCCACCCTAATCAATCATAATTATCATTTTTCAATTTCCCATTTACATCTGATAAAAATTACAATTTGCAATCGAAATAAAAAGGTCTAGAAACATGTATTCATGGCATTTCATTTTTTTCATTTTATAAACCCTAGGAGAGAGAAAGAGAAAGGAAGAGAGAGAAAACATCATTTTGTCAAAAGTTCTAATACACACAAAAAGTTTCATTATAGTGTTTTAAACAGTTATTTAAGTGTGTTTAAACATTTTTAGGGTGATTTGGCAACCTTACGAGGTCCCGCAACTTTCTACTTTTACAATTTCTCACTAGCTGCAAAACGTAAAAAATGGGCTCAGAGGATAAGAAACTGCTTCCAAAGGTTATCTTCCAATGAGCATGCACATCATGATTAACTTTCTACGTGTCCTCAGATATATCAGGAATTCATAGCAACTGATGGAATTGAAAAAGAGCGCATGGTTTGCGTTTGGCGGTTAGTTCTTTGGGGCTACTCGGTCATAGTTCACGTAATTGTAAAATAAAAAAAATTAGCTCGAGGGCCCAGAAAACTGCGTCCATAGCTAAAGTTTTATGGGAGAAGCATGCAACGAGACATCTTCTCCTAGTTCCCCTATATAAAGAGAATTCATTAGAGTCGATGGAGACTGAGAACTAGTACAACCATGTTCAAACGGTGACAAGTATTTCTGGAGCGACAAGACGAAATTGGATCAGTTTGACCTCATCAAACTACGTCTGGAGGCCTACAAAATGGCTTTGCCAAACTATCCTGAAAATTTCTCTTTCCTATACTGAATGTTCCATGCATTTTTCTAGTATAAATGCTAGAGTTTTACGGAAGACAGAACATGATTTCTCTTTCCAGGTTTCAAATGGCGGTCCAAGATGAAAGCCAACTTTCTAGTTTTAACAACTCTCCTGCTGTTGTAAACTAGTGTAATAGGGCTCCTATAAAAGTGTCAAAAGGATTTCATATGATCATTTTGGGTCAAACAAAAAATTAAGGTGACTCCTCGTATACCAAGGTACATGTAAATGAAACTTCGCATCTTGTTTCTAGAGTTGTGAAGGGGTACTTGGTGAGTCTCCAAAAATTGTAAAATTTAACTATTTTTAAACCAAGAAGAAGGTCAAATTTATCAATGGAGGAGTCAATTTCATCTTGGTCGATAGAACGATATTGGAATGGTCAAGAAGGGAAGGAGTTTTGTAGATCATCTTGAAGTGAGGGTGATAATTCATAGTTTAAATTAGACAAGTTAAAAAGACTTCAAGAGTTACGACATGACGCTTTATTGTTTTGCAATGAGTTGAAGGGACATTTACAGTATATTTAAAAATCCCAATAATTTAATATTCTATTTAGTTGCAAAAGAGAAACTAAAACATGAGAGTTATGAGAAGTAAGGAAAGAAGAACCATTCCTAGAAAATGAAGTGAGTCGAAACCACAGGATAAGGTGCTCCACAGTGGTTGCTCGGGCACTTCGCGATCCGTTGGAGACCACCATTGATGTCACATGATGTCAGATAATCACATGCAAACCAAACCATTTGTTGTGCCCCCATGTCTCGTCTCAATCCCTTGAGACGACATTTTCTATGTCAAATAGATCACACGCCTTTTCAACAAGCTCATCTACGAATACCCTGAAACCATTGCATTCCATGAGACTGAAATATCTGAGGCATTTTTTCGAACAGTCCAATGCATTTTTTAACATACTCCATGAATGAATCCAAGCTCAACTGATCCTTATGAGCACCAACTTGTTTGTACATCCACAACTTACATACAGAACTAACAAACTATTCTGAGCAAAACTGTATGTATTCAGTCTATAATACCACGTTCCTTTCTAGCAGGCCGCATTTTTTATCAGGGCGTTTTAGCTAAACAACTCTCATGCCTTGTGTTTATTTCCACCTTTTGTATGCACTTTTACCAGTCCATATACTAATTTAAAGCTCCCATTTAGGTGCACACATAGGGAGAATACAACTAAGGTTGCGGAATATGGTTTTGCATCTGCTTGAAAGTTTCCAAGGCCTTTTCAACAAACTTGTTTTTTTCCACAAATCCATGTTCCAAAGCTTCCACGTTTACACACTGGTCTGACAGGGCACTTACAAAGATATTAATACTGGTAAAATCCCCCTCCCTTTTTGGCGCAGCTTGGGAGGAGTTGGCATAAAGAACAAAACAAAATAAAACAAAAAAAGGTAGATTTCCAATATGTTTTGCTGGATGTCCATACGCTGTCCCAGGCTCAGATTTTGGCACAGATCAGGCGATTGCAACTTCAACATCTGACAATATTCCTCTCTCCAATGCTTTGAGAGAAGTCCATGCAGTAAAAGGGTTTCCCCCATTTTGGTGCTGGCTGGGGAGAGAAGAAATAAAAATGGCAGAAAAAACAAATTTCCATTATGCTTTGATGGATGTGCGTACTCTACTCCAAATCTCCCACGTTTTGCACAGGCTGGAGGATTGTTTGTTGCATGGTGAAACAATGTGACTGTCTCTTAAGGAAACACCCCCATGTTTCCTGCACACAGCCGCCCTCAAACTCCCCGTGAAGCTTCCTTGTTCTTTCATCTGGTCAAACATGGAAGCAGCAGCCCCAAAACAAGTTTGAACGCCCCCAAAGGATTGCAAATCAACAACATCTAGATAACAAAAATTCCTGTCTTTTATGCTTTGCAAGGTGTCCACGCGGGAGGATGGCGCGGGCTGGGAGGAGACCGCACTCCATGAGAAAGCATTTGGCCTGGGTTGTCCTGCCACCGCCCATTCCAATAGAAAAAAACCAAACCCTTAACTCGCCCCAAAAAAATCACGAGCCTCATTTTTTTAAATTATCTTTATTTCTTTTATTTTATTTATTATTTATTATTCATTATAAACGGAGGCATTACAATATGTTGCAAGCAATCTCCATGACACTTAAAATGATTAGATCGACATCATTATGGTACTTTCCCAAACGAGGATAAGTTACAAATTTTCCTTTACAATTAAAAATTTAATAGTGAATTAATGCACAACCTAACTATCTTTGTGGTCCCACCCATTGTTCATTACATTCCACTTCTAATGTTATTTATTCTGTAAAACAACCATGAGATTTCAAGCTCAACATGTCATCTTGTATGCAATTAAAGGAACGATATGTCTCACACTAAGGCATCTTACACACATTCATACCCAAAAGAAAGTTCTCAACCAAGTTCCTAGGGAGGAACACACAACACATACGGTATCTCTAAGTCTATAGGACTACAAAAGGTGTTTGGAGCTAGTCTAACTTGGAACTTACTAGGGAAGGTCATTACATTCAACAAAGGTAAACATTTTTAGCTATATGTTTGTTTTCTTGCTTTCCGCTCAATATGAAAACACACACAAATGTAAGTTGGTATTTTAATTTAAAGATTATGTGATTTCCTAGGTCATTACAACGCTAGTAGATAGGTAAAACCCATCATTTTAAATTACTTGCTAACAATTTTAGTAGCACAATCATATCCAAAATTTTGGTGACAATAAACATTTTAAATGACAAGGTTCCAATTTCATCCTCCTATATATTTTTTTGATACTAAAAGAAGGAATCTTTGACATATTTTCCAAAGTACATGATAAAATCAACTCCATTTACTTAACATCATATACAATTACAATTAAGAGTATGTTGGCGAGAAAATTTGTTAGGTGGACAAACTTGTGGATTTCTTGCCAATGCTCTAGGAATCTAAGTCCCTTTACTTAACCGGTATAGCTACTGTATATGCATGCACACGAAAACGTGGATTTCTATGGTGGGATTTTGACCGAGGATCCAACAGGGGCACTCCACTGACCCTGTGGCAAAGCTAGAAATATCTTGCTAGGGAAGACTTTATCTGTAGAGAGGGAAAGGGGAGTGAGAATAGAGGTAGGAGAACTAATGTTGCAGGTAGAAAATCAGATTCCTACACACACACTAGTTAGAAACTTTATCACATGCACTAAATTAAGAGGAAACAACCCTGCAAATGGCAACAAGACCAAATAGAATTTGACGAACAAAAAGTATCATGAAATCCCTTAGTCAAAGAAAGCTAGAAAATCCTTCTTCTTGTATTGATGCTTAAAAAAAAGTTGTACATAGTTGAGAAATGGAGGAAATTGAGAAGGAGGGGGGAATGGAAGAAAAATGGATATCTCCTTTGGTTTCTCTAGGTACAATGCACTCTTGAGGTTACAAGTCAATCGCCAACCTTTTGAAATGGGAATGGCGTTACAATTTACAGAATGAGAGGTGACTTATTGTCTTCTTCATGACCCTCCATATGCCTTATTTCTAACTTTAGACTATTCATATTCCTACAAAATATTTAAGTCCCTTTTATAAAATCAAGGTGACTAAATTCACATTATGTTTCTAAAGTCACTTTTAAGTGACTTAAAGGCATATCAAAAAGTGCAAATCCCAACGAAGAATTAGAACATTTGAAGGGAGAAAAATTTGGGGGAGAGGGAAGAGGAGAAGATGTTGCCCGTGATGAATTTCAATGGTCCTCGTTCATGGAAATCTCTGATGCGACGAAGTTCTGAATGTCCCATTGTGCCAAAAATGCTCTTTTAGTGTGACTTTTTATTTTTAGCAGGTGTCTGTGGGACCACTTATTATTTTTAGTAAGTGTCAAAATTGGATCAAAACGCCATTTCTGAAGAGTTCTCAGCTACAATGCATCTTCACTGTCTCCGTCTCCTTCGCAGGTTCTTTTGTTGATGGCTTTCCCAAAATAACAGTTTCCTATACAAAAGACCTGCTATTTTTAGAAAGTGGGCTTCTAGACGTGCAATTGACATGGTACAAAGTTTTTTGATATGGGTTTTTTCCCAATATCGCCTCTCTAAAATTTTAGACCCTCCTGCTTAATAGTCCAGGATATTTTAAACTTTCAAATTTCAGACCTGGCAGTGCTTCTAGACGCGGCAACCATTAATGGACCTAAAAATTGCAGGTCTATTTTTATCCTCCGTTTGCGATGAAAAAAATTCCATTGCGATAGGTTTTTGCTTCTGGTGCTTCACGTGAAATTTTACTTAAATTTGATGACCGGTTTGATAGGAAATTGAACTTTGTTCTTCGTGGAGTCGGAAGTGAAATATCTTCACTGTGAGCATTCCTTGCTACAAATTTGAGGTTTGAATATGATTTTTTAATTGCCTTTAAGAGAGAAGAGCTCATAAATAGATGGTTTTTCAATTTTTGCACTGGTTTGCAAGATATCTTCAAATCTTCGTTTAATGGCAATGGGGATTTCCATTGTTCTTCCTCTTTGTTCTCCATTTCTTTTTCTTATCTCGATGAATTATTCTAATGAATACCTGTGTGTCATCATGGAGTGAAGGATAATTCTCTATGATGGATTTGGTTCAAGCTTTGGCAATGGTGGAGTGAGGTGTTATGTGCAAACTTTCTTCTAGCAGTGAGAAGCAGCAAGAACAACTAACAGTTAGAAAAAATGTCAAATTTTTGAGTTGGAGTTGGGCGCAGTTTTTTGTCCTTGATTTCCCTAACCTCATGGACATGAGGGAAATCAATTTCCATGATGAGTAAGATGGAGAAACGTGACAACGATCTGATAGCAGGGAATGAGTGCCCCAAAATTAGCTTTAAAGCACTGAGGGGCTGGAAGTGGGTCACATGGGTGACAAAAAGTCTCCTCTAGGGACTGGGCGCATTATTCCATGTATTCTATCCTTGACCTCAAGGACGTGAGGGACATAAAATTCCATGGTGGTCTTGGAGTTAACACATGTCCTTGATCCGACGGACGGGAATTTGAGCTCCAAAAAAGTTGTTTTAAATCACTGGGAGCTGAAAGTCGATCACATGGATGACCAAAAGACTCCCCATAGGGGATGGGATCATTTTTCATGACTTGATGTCCCTAACCTCAGCGACATGATGGATATAAAATTCCACAGTGGTCTTGGATTTGACATGTGGCGCTTGATCTGACGACATGGAATTTGAGCTCCAAAAATGCACCTGGGGGTTGAACTGTCAAGTCTAAAGGTCACATGAGGGTCCCAGAGGTCACCTGAGGGTACAAGAGATCACATTGGGGCTGGGAGCATTTTTCCAAGGTTTTTTAATCTAACCTTAGGGACATTCGGGACATAAAATCCCACCAAGCTCCTGGTGCTGACACGTGTCCTCCCGAAAATTGACAAACTCCTGAACTGTCTTTGAGAGGGTAATTTGGAACGATGATAACTTGAGCTCCCGATGGAATTTATTGGTGAAATGTTATATTATCCTGACTGGAAATGGAATTTTGAATCTAATGGTTGGTTTTCATGTCTTGATTCATCCATTTTCTCCTTGAAAAATTGGAATTGTGATTTGGTATTCCACGTGTGCTTAAGAAAAACTACTTGCATACCTTATGCACCAAAGTGTTGAGAAAAATATGATTTCACCATCATGTAGGTCTTGGAATATTATTTCTGGAGATGTTTTGTTTTTTCCTAACTCCATCCGGAGCTTCTGGAATCTTCTTCTGAAGCCCAACAACTGTTTTAGGCATGTGTATTGCCTAGGCTTGTGAACCATGTTTTTTACTCAGACTGCTCCAAGTCTTTCAAAACTTCCCCAAACCTTCCAAAATAATTTCCATGATGTTCTAAGGTCTTCAATTCACCTCCATGTTGAATTTGGCCCTTCCGTTCCACTCCAGGGGGGTTGATCCAGTCCTGGGAAGGCCATCGATAGCCCTTCCTAATACTGCCAGAAGATAGCATCTTTTCAGAACTCCCTAAAATCACCTAGGGGGAATGAATAGAATTTCCTAAATCACCTAGGGGACCAATTAGACATCAAATAGGGGGTGACCAGACTGACGGATTTGACCTGGGGTGCCTAGGAATGATAAAACATGAAAATTTTGGCACAGGGGTATAGTTGTCATGCTTGGAAACTTCCAATTTCCCTGTTGCACATTTGCACGAAAAATAGCTAGCTCTAGCTTGGGGACATGGCATGGACTGAGCATAGCAAAGAAATGACATGGGAATCAAGAATCTCAACTTTAGACCATATAATTCATTTACCAGTGCCTTATCCATTGGGCCTTGCAGAGTCATGTACAACTTACAACAAGAGATGAGAGAGAGAAGAAGGAAACACACACACACACAAAAGATGGAAAGAAAACACATGAAACAAAAAGGGAAACACACCTAATAATCACCTATGGTACAAGGTGGGGGACAACCCACTTTCACTGAAGCACTTTTCATTTCTCAAAATTTACCCCTGAAGAGGCAACACCGAATGATGATGTTCTGTGAAGCCGTTGACGGGTTCCAGAAAGTAGCCTCCCCTCCTCAATTGTTTATGGAAGCTAGGTGCTTCCATTATTTTCCTTTTACTTTGTAGAAGTGAGTCCGTGTGATCTTTTTGATGCTCAGGTCCTTGCTTGGAAATTCCATTACATTCATGTTCTTTGAAATCAGTTTCATAGTGCTAGTTACATTCCACGTTTATCCACATAGATGATTCTCCATCGAGCATCTCATCGCCACCCCAAAGCTGATTTTCATTCAAATTACTTGAACATTCTGGATTCTTTTCTTTCCCTTGTCTATGCTCGTTGACCTCTTTTCCATGAGAGACTTCAAACTTATCCTTTTCCTTTACTCCACTATGAGGTGCTTGAGTACTGATAGAAGGATTGGACACGACCTCATACTTTTCTTGTATGTCCATGGCATGAGTGAAGAGATCAAGAATCAGCTCGGGGTCTTCCACAACTTCTACTACATCCAATATTTCTTGCATGGAGTTATGCTTCATCATTTCCTGCAGCTCCTCTTTGTACACCTTTGAAGAATCTTTATTTTGCATCTCAAGGCAACTATCTAGAGGGATTACCTCATCATCTTGGGAATCACTGCATTTTATCATTCCTTTGTCTAGAGGAGCTTCAACTTCAAAGGCCTCAAAACTTCTTACTTTAATTTGTTCATCATGGAAAGATTCTTCCTCTTCAAATGGGAAAGAAAATACCTCAATTTCATCATTATATCCACCAACCATTGGCTCGAGAGGGACATCATATTTCTCATCTAGATTTATTTCAACATAGCCCATCTTCACATTAGTTGAGGTTTCCAAGTCAGCTTCATGCTTGTCTTCCAGATTCATGGCTTGCATTAAAAGTTCAAGACTGATCTCAGGGTCTTCCGTTTCTTTCGCGGCTCTTAGTAGTTCTTGCACATATGGTTCTTTCCCACTATTCGAGGGCTCATTGCAGACCGAATTTTGTCTCTTACTGGGTGACATGATCGAGGGAGTCTTCATCTTCAAATGGGAATGAGAATATCTCCTCATCACATATATACACATATGCTGATTTTTCTGCTTGAAAATCGCCAAGCACTATTCCCTCTTCTTCATGGTTTGCATCATTTGGTGATTCAGGGCTGCCCTCTTGTAACTCGAATCTCCTCAATGCTTCTTCAAAATCCAAATCTCTCTGGGAAGGAATGTTTGGATCTATCAAGATGGGGATATCCTCTTCCTCCTCGATTGTCACCAAGTGATTCATCTTCCTGCTACCTTGATACAAGATGTTAGCTTTTGGGCTTCTAGACTTTCGTACCGTGTACCTCATCTTCTTCTCGGGAAGAAATTTCTCCATGTATCCCTTCACTGGTATGGTTACAAATGACCAATTCATCTGAATTTTCCCTCCCAAGTCTCGGCAGAAACTTCTACTCAGCAACATTCTGAATGAGGCTAGGACATCTACTACCAAAATCATCGTTGAAACTTTCTTGTCTGGAAATCTGGTGAGAGCCACCTATGCATCTTTGACCTTCCCTACAAGTGAGACCTCTTTTGACTCCAAAGAGTAACAAGAGCCACTAGGTGGAGTCATGGTAAGTTTGAGAGCCTTGGCGACCTTCAAAGGCATCACGTTGTCTGAGGCACCAAAATCTATTATGCAATTGTTCAGTACATATTCTCCAACAAGAAGGGAGATGTAGAAAGGTTCAACTTTATCAGTATTTGATGCACTCAGAGAAAGCATGTTCTGTGAGGGAGGTGTAGGTGAGTTTGGTAGCATGCCTTTGGAACTAGAAGTTACAGCATTGGGTGTTAGACTACCACTCTTGATATATCAGACGAACCTCTCAAATTGTTTAGGATGAGTCCGCAAATATTCAGTTTCAGTAATCTGCACTTTGGCTTTGTTTGCATATTCTATGAAGTCAAAGGGAGTAGATGCAGACAAGGGGGGGTGAAGGGACTGCTTGTGGATTTAGGACAGGTTTGGAAGAAGGAGTAGATTTTTGGGGAATAGAGGGTATTTTGAAAGGTACACTAGGAGCTTTCAAAGTACTAGATTTTACAGGAGCAGATTTAGATTTAGACTTGGAAGAGACATCAGAAGACTTACTTGGGATTGCAAGATTCTTCTTACTTGCTATAGGTTCAGGCTCCAAAAATGTAGACTTCATGGAAGATGGAAGTGGGGATCCTCGACTGATTATTTTGTTTTGTGGATTCGCCATAGGAGGATCATCAACCTTCTTTTCTTTTGCAGTAGTGGAGGGAGATGCTCTTTTCTCAGACTGAGAGTGAGTGAATACCGCACATGAGAAACCAGGTGCATCCTCTTCATCCTATTTATCTTCTTCATGACATCCAAAATCCTCACAGAATTTGATTTGTGTATCGTTCTCAAACTCATCACTTTCTAGGAAATTACCACCTTCACTTTCTTGTTCAAGCTCTTCTTCACTTTCTTGAAATCTGCAATTTACATTCACAGGTGGGGCCTCCAAGGAAAGCCTTTGGGGTGCTCTTGCAATCTGATTTCTGTTGCTTCTTTGAGAAGAAACTCATTCAAATATTTCCCTCCTCAATGATGCCATTTCATTTTCCAATTTTTGCAACAATGGATTGGTTCTCTCATCTCCAGGATGTTGGGTCTTTCCCTTTGATGGATTCTTGATCTTTCCAGAGAGGATGAGATCATCATCAAGTTCAATGGCCATCCTTTGTGCTTCTACAATGTTCCTTGGTTGGTCTCTTCTCAGAAAAAATCCTACTTCTGATGATTGAGCATTGGTGAAGAATCTCTTGACATTGTTTTGAGATGGCGAATCCTCTTCACGTATCTTGCGAAGCAACCATTTGAAATGAGCCATGAAGTCTCTCATGGTTTCATTTTCTCCTTTCTCTATTTGAGCCAACTGCACCAGGAGGTCCTGACAGTATTCAATTGATTTAAATATTTCCTCGAAGGCAGTCTTGATGTCATTCCAACCAGTGATGGATCAAACAGGTAGGAGGTAGAACCATTCTACTACTTTTTCTTGGAGGGACTCCATGAATAATCTTACAACAACATCTTCATGTTGGACACCAAGAATTCCACATGATGTCATGAAGGCAGTGATGTGTTCTTCAGGATGTTGTGTTTTGTCACCTTTGAACTTTGGCAAGTTCTTGTGGGAACTTGTTGGTAGATCATGAAGAGGGGGTTCAAGAGAAAGTGGGCCTGTATTTCTTCCCCATGGAATAATGGGTTGAGGTATTTCTACTTCATCTTCCATTGTTGTTTCTACTTCTGCTTCAGATCTTGCTTCTACAAATTCTTCTTCTTTCAGGAACTCAATGCTCAAGGGTGATTGAAAAATGAGATAATTTGAAGGGGGAGTATCAACAGGAGTTTGGATAGGATTTCTAGGTGAACTTCTTGAAGAGCCAGATGAAGAGGAGGCTTGAGAGAAGAAGTATGGATTATCTCTAATTTGTTCTTGCTGATTTTGCAAAGCCTCAAAATTGGAATCAACAACACCTCTCAACCTGCTCAACCTGGTGTATCTTCCTTCATCCAACTTTTAGAAAATTTCATAGTGGGAACACGAAAGGACACTGTGGAAAGTGAAAAGTCATGTGCAGAAATTAGAAGTGTGTCTTTTAGCAATGGATCTTCATGAACTCTTTTTTTTTTCAATATTTGATTTTTTAATTTTTGGACCTTGCGGTCGTATTTTGGGTGCAGATGCTGCTAAATCTACCCCACGGTGGGCACCAAAAAATGTTGGCGAGAAAATTTTTCAGGTGGACAAACTTGTGGATTTCTTACCAATGCTCTGGGAATCTAAGTCCCTCTACTTAACCGGTGCAGCTGTCGTATATGCATGCGTGAGAAAATGTGGATTTCTGTGGTGGAATTTCAACGAGGGATCCAACAGGAGAACTCCACTGACCCTGCGACAAAGCTAGCAATATCTTGCTAGGGAGGAATTTGTCTATAGAGAGGGAAAGGGGAGTGAGAATAGAGGTAGGAGAACTAATGTTTGAGGTAGAAAATTAGGTTCCTGCACACACACACTAGTTAGAAACTTCATCACATGCACTAAATTAAAAGGAAACAACCCTGCAAATGGAAACAAGACCAAATATAATTTGATGAACACAAAGTATCATGAAATCCCTTAGTCAAAGAAAATTAGAAACTCATTCTTCTTGTATTAATTTCTTAAACAAAAGTTTTCGATAGTGGAAAAATGGAGGAAATTGAGAAAGGGGGGAAAGGAAGAAAAATGGCTATCTCCTTTGTTCTCTCAAGGTAGAATGCACTCTTGAGTTTACAAAATCAATGACCAACCCTTTGAAATGGGAATGGTGTTATAATTTATAGAATGAGAGGTGACTTATCATCTTCCTCATGACCCTCCATATGCCTTATTTCTAACTTTAGACTATTCATATTCCTACAAAATATTTAAGTCCCTTTTATAAAATCAAGGTGACTTAATTTACATTATGTTTCTAAAGTCACTTTTAAGTGACTTAAAGGCATATCAAAAAGTGCAAACCCCAACGAAGAATTAGAACATTTGAAGGGAGAGAAAGTTGGGGGAGAGAGAGAGAAGAGGAGAAGATGTTGCCTCTGATGAAGTCTGATGATCCTCGTTGATGGAAAGCTCTAAATTGAGTGCGACAAATTCTGAATGTCCCATTGTGCCAAAACTACTCTTTCAGTGTGACTTACTATTTTTAGTAAATGTCCTGATGGGACCACTTACTATTCATTAGTAAGTGTGACTAATTGCTTCTTCTTGATCATCTTTATGTGAAAAAGTCTTCAGCTCAATGCATCTTCATTTTCTTTGTCTCCTTCCTAGGGTGACTTACTTTTGTTGGTGGATTTCCCAAAATAACAATTTCCTATATAGAAGATTGCTATTTTTAGAAAGTTTTCTTCTGGAGGTCCGATTGGCTGCTTGGATGAAGTTTTCAATGATATGCCTTTTTTCCAATATCCCTCTCTGATGAATTTCAAACCTGGCCGCTTGTAGTCCAGGACTATTTTTGGAAAGTGGCCAAATTTTTGGACTTGATAGTGCTTCTAGATTTGACAGTCCATTAATGAACCTCAAAATTTCAGGTTTGTTTTTCCCTCCATTTGCAAAAAATATTGAAATTTCATTGCTGATAGTGGCTTTGAGGCTTCTGGTGTTTCACGTGAAATTAACTGGAATTCAAAACCGGTTTGATAGGAAATTGAATTTTGTTCTTCGTTTGTGACCAAAGTGAAATTTCATTGCAATGAGCATTTTGTTAAATTTGGAGGAGATTTGTGCAATGATTTTTAATGGCCTTCAAGAGATAGTGAACTCAGAATATGAGAAATTTGTGAATCTGTGCATCGGTTTGCAAGATATCTTCAAATCTTCGTTTTATTGCAATGAGGATTTTGTTGGAACATTGTTAGGAACTTCCCATTCTTGCATTCTTGTCCATTCTCTTCTTGTGGAAGTCTGCAAAATTATTCTTCTGATACCTATGTGTATCATGGAGTGAAGGATTTTCCACTGTGATCGGATGGTTCAAGCTTATGGAGGAATGGTGGTGAGTGATCTTCATGTGCAACTTTTCATTCTTCAATCATTTCAAGAAACCTCTATTAGTTAGAAAAAATTTCAAATTTTTGAGTTGGAGTTTGGGTGCATTTTTGAGTCCCTGGTGATGGTTTGGACCTCAAATGGTGGAGGTGACATAAATTTCCATGATGGTCAAGGCCATGGTGACACGTGAGGAGCGATGACGGCAGGGAATGAGGGGAAAAATGGCTTTAAAATGCACTGAGGGGCTGGAAAAGTCAGTTACATTCAAAAAATCTCCTCTAGGGGTTGGGTGTATTTTTTGTCCATGTCTTCTATCCCTGACTTTAGGGACATTAGGGACATAAAATTCTACGGTGGTCCTGGAGCTGACATGTGTCATCAATCTGACGGTAGGGAATTTGAGCTCCAAAAAGCTGCTTTAAAGCATTGGGAGCTGAAATTCGGTCACGTGGATGATCAAAAGACTCCCCATAAGGGCTGGGAAAATTTTTCATGACTTGATGTCCCTGACCTTAGGGACGCGAGGGACATCAAATTCCATGGTGGTCCTGGAGCTGACACATGGCGCTTGATCCGACGACATAGAATTTGAGCTCCAAAAATGCACCTGGGGGTTGAACTGCCAAGTTTGAAGGTCACATGAAGGTCCCAAAGGTCACATGGGGGCTGGGTGACATTTTTCCAAGGTTGGTGTACCTGGCCTCAGGGACGTTGGGGATGTAAAATTCCTCTAGGCTCCTGGTGCTGACACGTGTCCTCTCGAAAATTGACTAACTCCTGAACTGTCTTTGAGAGGGTAACTTGGAATGATGATAAGTTGAGCTCCCAGTGGAATTTATTGGTGAAATGTTATATGATCCTGACTGGAAATGGAATTTTAAATCCAATGGTGGGGGTATCATGTCTTGATTCATCCATTTTCTCCCTAAAAATTGGAATTGTGATTTGGTACTCCACTTGTGCCTGAGAAAACCTGCCTGAATACCTGATGCTCCAAAGTGTTGTGAAAAATATGATTTCACCATCATGTAGGTCTTGGAATACTATTTCTGGAGATGTTTTTTTTCTCCTAACTCCATCCAGAGCTCCTTGAATCTTCTTTTGAAGCCCAACAACTGTTTTAGGCATGTGTACTGCCTAGGCTTGTGAACCCTATTTTTTACTTAGACTGCTCCAAGTCTTTCAAAACTTCCCCAAACCTTCCAAAATAATTTCCATGATGTTCTAAGGTCTTCAATTCACCTCCATTTTGAATTTGGCCCTTCCATTCCGATCCAGGGGGGTTGATCCCATCCTAGGAAGGCTAACGATAGCCCTTCCCAATACTGAAGATAACATCTTTTCATAACTCCCTAAAATTACCTAGGGGGAATGAATAGAATTTCCTAAATCACCTAGGGGACCAATTTGACATCAAATAGGGGGTGACGAGACTGACAAATTTGACTTGGGGTGCCTAGGAATGATAAAACATGAAAATTTCGGCACTTGGGTATAGTTGTCGTGTTTGGAAACTTCCAGTTTCCTTGTTGCACATTTGCACAAAAACATAGTAACATTCGTTAAATAGGAAAAATTACAACTCCGTACGAAATACTACATTTTCCCAATACGCAACACTATCATTTTCATCATGGAAATAATGAAAATAATACATTCTATTCATAAAAATATCAGTACAAAGAGAGGTAGAGATCATGAGAGAGATGAGAGTTAACTTCCTCACACATTCACACTTCCACATTCATTTACATTTTTTAAGAGAGTAGGGAAGAGAGAGAAAATATAAAACATTTTCTTTTCTATTCATAATATTTTTACCATTTCCCAACCCATACCCATTTTCATTTTGTTTCAAACTTAGCTGCATTTTTAATCCATTCACATTTCCAAGATCAACCAAAATTTCATATTTATTTTAAGAGAGAGAGAGGTAGGAGAGAGAGAACACTATAAATTGCAAAATCCATTCATACAAAGTAATTGATTAAATAATACTCTAGACACATTGTAACGCTATAAAAAGGGATCACGAGTAATTTTCTAGCTTAAGTTGTGTGTTTGCAAAAATCGACCAAAACAATTAAAGTGCTTACAGTATGGTTTCCAAAACCACTTGTTTTAAGTTCAAACATAAATATCATCTATTCCTACCTATCGCCTATAAATAAAGAACTCGCTGGATTCGACGGAATATACTACGTCAAATAAAGTTCAATTTATGAAGGTGACTTCAAGCCCAATTTTTGTAAACACATCGAACATTTCTGTTGTACGATGACCAGTGGGTGCCAACATCCACTTAAAAATCTAACTTACGAAATTATTTTTATGAAATTGAGAGTTGATTTTAATTCTCACATATGAGTGCTAGAGGTAGATGAATGGGGCTTCTAGTTACACCAAATCGATACGACATTTGTAAGCCAAAACCGATCACAGTTTCTTAAAGTGGAAACGCCACCAAAAGTGACTGAAGTGTTAAAAGGGTATCAAATCTCACCTCGTTTAAGGCATCTAATCAAGTTAGTCATCCTGGTTAAGAAATTTCATGGTGTTTTGGGTCAACATAGATCTTGTTTGAAGTTTTGGTTCCCATCAACAGTTCGACAGGGCGCTCTATGTGCATGGTTCCAAGGCCTAATTTTTTTTTTTGGCTTAAAAGTTTAAAGAAAAATATTTTTAGTGAAGGTAAAAGCTATATCATTCATTCTAAGTTGCATTTTTTTTATAATATACAACATACTGAAATCCAATGCTAAATAAATAAATGATGAAATTTTTAGTTTAAAGTGAGAGAAAGAGTGATCCATGCCTTTACGCTAATTCCACGACACTTGCATTTGATGAGACCGCATCAGCGTTAGGCATTCCAGAAACAATTTGCAAACTTTCTCATTTCTCTACAAAACTCCACTTTGTGCGCATCTTCCCACCAACACAATCCATGAGAGCATGTCTCTACAAGGCATCTAGTTGAATGGTTTTAGTGTCTTTTCCTTGATTCCCAACAACCACTAAGGTCACCAAACCCTCTGATATCCTTTTCTACTATTGTTTCCTGATATATGAAGGTTGAATTTGTAATGCACATAAGATAATTATTGGCAAAACCCATTGCATGGATAAGGAACACTAGAAATGAACCCAGTCCTCAATTACAAAGACTTTATTTGGATCAAACAACTTATTGGAAAATCCAAGAAGGATTTTCTAAGAGGCTTCAGATCATTCAGATACAGGTTTAATGGCAGAATATCTTCAACTAGATGATAGCACATCCATTGTCTCATTAGCTCAATACTGGTTATTGATTGAACCTAGTTGTATGTCCTTTTCTGATAAATGAGTGCAAACAATTCATCTTGCATATTTGAAGATAGCCTCTGGCATGGAAAGATATAGTTTGCCTACTATGATGAATCAGTAACACAAGAATGAATTGATTTATTTCAAACCAAAACTTTTTAGTTGATCTAGTTTCATCTATAAATCATACTTTTCATTGTTTTCACTTATTTATGTCTAGCTTCAATTCCAATCAATCTTCTTGCATAATTCTTCTTGGTAAAACAGCTTTCCCTGCTCCCAAACTCTTCTTTGACGGTAGTCCATACTCCATTTTACAATCGCCATATCAATTCCGCTGGGATTTTGTCAACTAAGGAATGGGGAACACCCATACATTGTCCATTTAGTACCCAAAACAATCACAGAAAACAACTAGAGAAATTTCAATCTCCTATTTGTGCTCAGGCTGTGAAAATTCTGACACGAGCTATGGAGTTTTGCATGACACTATTGAAAGTTCTTTACAAAATAAAAGACCAAATTCTACACGTCCTGTTATCATTGTTGGCCATTTAAGCCTCATTAATTCAGATAATTTTAGTCAAACACTGCATGTGTTTTATCCAACAAGCCATCCATTTTATCAAACAGTTTATATGCACTTTATACAATAGTCCATGTGTGAGATTTAACTTTTTTTATCCCGTCAGACGGGGGTGGCTGGGTTACAGAGTTACAAGTTTATCTCTACGAGAAGGGATGATTTAACCAATAATGGTACTAATTAGGAACGACTATAACATAGCTCCACTAGCACGGCTCCCATCCACCCCTGCGCTTTCTACAACTATCCAATTACTACTAAGTTTACAATGCAGGCTTGGGTTTCATGTATTAATTTCTCTGGACTTCAAATACTGTGCTTGGATTATTATGCAAGGAAAACGACAGGTCGCAGGCCCCTCCACCTACCACTCATGACAAAGGTAACTCATTGTCTGAAATCGAGGGGACACCACATTTTCGTAAGCACACCTAGTGGTTTGTACATGCTCAAGAGCATAATGAAGTTCTAAAAGCACAAATATTTTGGTTTTTTGTCAATCCCAAAGGAATTTTCACATACTCATTTATACTTTAGGATAAGACTTGAAAAAAAAGAGTGGTTTGTGAAGTTGAGATCTATTGGGTTTCAGATTTGCACTTGGAATGAAACCACAGTCAGGGGACAAACAAATCCTTCCTCTTTAATGGGAGAGGTTCCCTTATTGAAAGGAGGGGAAAAACTTATGTAGAAATGCACAATATTTCATTCAATGGTGGTTTCCTGATATTCTGAAATGTGTTTTAAGCTTAGGATGTTATCAATACATGAGGATAGAAGACTTTGAAGTGAGGAGGGAGGCAGAAGAAGACAATACTTTCAGGGAAAAGAGATGACAGAGAAAACCCTTATATGTATTGTGCAAATGAGATAGAGAGTAGAACCATCCACGTTTATAACACACACAATTCACAGACTCAAAGTTCTAGAGATTGTACAAACTAGAACACAAAGTTTCCAAGCATGCAAGGATTAGATGATTCACAGATTAGAACCAGAAGGAAAAAGAAAGCAGAAGAAGAAGGGAAAAATTCTATGTATTGATTTCTTCCAATTCAAAATTACAGTTCCAGAATAATCAAATTCCAACATTTTACAATGGCTTTGAACGCTCATGATATAGCTCGCAAGAGACAGTTACAACTTCCTTGAGCTAGCAAGAAATAGTTACAACTTATTCCAATCATCCACGCCCTTTCGAATTCTTGATTTACAAAGAAACATTAATGGCATAAAAAATAGTTTTTTAAAATATAACGCTGTTACATTCCTTTACCAGTTAAAACATGGGCCGTTCGATTTGTTATTACAACTTAAAATTTGGGCCACCCACGTGGGAGAAATTAATTGGAGTGGGCATGCAGACGCCTTCTACAATTTTCGCCTTTAAAGCTGCGCCAGGCTGACACGTGGAGAGCTCCGCCAGTTCCTTCATACTTCCAATTCGGGTCTATTTCCTGCTTGACCTATGTTGACCCCTAGACACGTGGAGGGATGGCACTCATTTGAGTTTCCATTTTTGGAAGCCCCTTTAAAATTACACCGAGCCGACGCGTGTCCCCTTCCGTCAGTCTTTGGTTTTTCAACAGCCAACTCTGTCGCCTCATTGACTTTAACCACGTGGCGAGCTGGTGCTACTTGGAGATTGACCCTTTGATTTCACTTCCGAAATGGCGCTGCTAAGGCACGTGGCGGCTTCCGCCAACCCACCCATACTTAGTCAATTTTAACAATTGACTCTGTCCCTTTTTGGACCTAGGACACATGGAGGACTGGCGCAAGTTTGAGATCTACCTCCATCTTTGACTCTTGAAGTTGCGCCGATGAGTCACGTGGCGCTGTCCATCGAGCCTTCCATACTTAGCCTATTTTAGCTTATTTTGTCTTCATTTTGTACCTGGGACACGCGGAAATCTTGCGTTTATTTGAGGACTGTCCCTTGTACCCTGCCCCTGGAGTTGCACCGTTTGAACACACGGAGGCTTCCGCTGAACCTTGAAATATGGCCAACCACATCCAATCAAAGATATCCACATATTACCCATGGAATTTGGGGCAAAAATTAACAGGGAAAATACGCCTGTCATTCCCGACTGCGGGAAGAAAATAAAAAAGAAGGAAAATGAACTTCACTGTATTCCCGACTTTCAAATTGGTCTCCATGAATAGGAAAACTGCAAACAACGCCAGGCTCGACATGATTCAATACTCCAAGGTACATACTCATTTTTTTTTAAACTTGACTTTAAAAGAGGGGAATTTTGGGGCCGATAACAAGATCATATTATTGTTATTCACATTTAAACCATGTTATAGAGAAAAAAGGTTGTAAAAAACATATGGAGCTTACCTTCCCCCACTTTTATGATTATTTTATATGCAAAAACATGGTAAAAGAGATGTTAATTGAAATTAAGATAAATCAAACAAGATCTTTAAACGATTTCTTCAATGAATAAACCATATTATTGCTAAAAACAAGTTGTAAATCACTAAAAACACAAAATATAATTCTTGAAGTGGCCGAAGACTCAAACCAGAATCCATCCATACAAATATCGAACTTACAAATCAGTTGGAAAATAAAAATATGATAATGAGACACCGACATTTATCCATTAAGGTACAAGGTTAAGGAGGAGCATGCAGGGGCAACACAATTCTAAACTTTAGTGGTTTGCTCTAACCACAAGCCCCTTGTATACTACTTTGGTGACCATAATGTTGACTATTGATGGGAAAAGTCCTCCAATAACAATCCCCATACATAAGTGCTAAAATAAAAAAATACCTGTGATAAGTCTACTAAGAGGTTGGAAGAAAACCACATTCATTTCAAACAAGCAAGCTCCTCCCACATCTCACCTGCCAACATTCTTGTAGTTCCACACAAAGTACAAGGTCATGCAGAGGTAATCCAGTTGTCACAAAGCTTCAACTAGCCAATCGTGATGCATGAGAAAAGAGCTACAACTAAAATAAAGTAGCTCGCTCAAAATGCGAGTCCTTTACCGAGTTTCCCTCCCAACTCATTCAATAACATTCCCACTTGAAACACAACCTAAATTGAGATGTCAAACTTCATTCAACACAAACACATTATGAGGAAGGGGCATGAGAGGAAACAATAAGTCATATTTCTACGTTGTCTCAAATAGTGGTAATGAATTTAGCAGTAGTTCACTAACAATGGTTAAAGTATTGTCGCCCCCAATAGCTTCTTCTTGGGTTTTGTTAACAAAAGACTCTTTAACTTGATTTTCATTCGTTTTCCAAATGGACATCTACGGATTTGATCCCATTTTCATGAAAAATACTTCTTGCGAAAAAATATTGGCAGACATGATTAGAGGCCTCGCTAAAAAAATCAAGAAGAAACTTGTAACAACATGTAAAAGGACAACCCCATGCTCTTTGGTCACACTGAAGGAAATCAAATATTATCAGAGCATATAACTGTGTCCCACTTTTTTGCAGTTTTTGTACTTTCAGCAAATTATGTCCCACAACCAAAACATGACCAAACACATATAAAATGACCAAACATGTATTTTTAAGAGTTTAAATATACCAAGGCGTAGGGCATCCAAAATTTACTTGATTTTTTAAAGTTTTAATAGTATTTTTAAATATTTATTTACTAGCCAAATTTTAAAATATTTTTGGCCACCAAGTGGGACACACATATCCCAAAATGTAAACCCTGTAATTATATTAAGTGGTAATTTAAATTTGAACAAGGAGAATGAAGAATATAGTTAGAAGATGATTTAGAAAATGATAATTTAGTATAAACCACATTCAAATCTACTAGAAAAGAACATGATTTTTTGCTAAATATGTGAAAAATCGATGAAAATGAACATATAAAGATTGAGGAAAATTTCCTATAAACCTCATTTTTTAAACACACAAAAACACACCTTATAGTCCTCTATATGCTAAAAGCCCTGCCAAACACATGCAATCTCTTGCATGCCTATGCACCACCTTTGAGGTAATGGATGCTCATGCGTGGAGATCATGGATAAGTGATCCTCATCATGCAAAGATGTAAATATTGTTCTGCACAATGTGAGGAAGGAATATGAGAGGCAACACAAACTAATCCACACACACACACTCCCCACCACTCTACCCAAAAGAAAAGCCTAAGTAGAGATGTAAATCTTTTTCTTTGCACAAATCACATATGCCTTATAATTATTTGTACCAAAAATATCTTCTCACACAACAAATATTTAGGGTTTTCTGACTATTCAAAAAGCTAGGTGGCATGCACTCTTCTAGGTCGAGTTTACTATTCATTTCCCAATCATTGGACCCTGACAATTCATGATGTCAAACACTTATGCAATACTAATTGCTCAAAGTGCACTTTCTCATGTTAAAAAACCTATCAGCTAAATATATAAACAATGACTTCAATAATTATATATTTGTTACTTGTGTTAAATACTAAAATATTTAGAGAGAAACATTATTGAATGAAGTTTTTAGGTCCCCTGAAACTTTATAGTCCCAAAGAATTGAATGATGATATTGTAAGATGTTATGCTTGAGTATCATTCTATTAAAAGATTTATAAATAAGGATAAAACAATACTTTCAAAGTGGCCTCAACAACAAACCACAAACCGTAGAGGAAACATTACTAACTTATAACTTACATTGTAACTACTAACATTATTATATGTGATAGTGGAAGGTACGAGTAAAAACATTGATTAAAATTGTTCTGTACGCATTATCTCTAACTTAAAAGAGCATAACAACACGTAAATATCGTCAAACTTGTGGGGAGGCATACTTATTTTTTATTGTGCTTTCCATGAATTTGTATGAATCAAAATAACAATATTTTCTATAGTACGTACTGAACGGATGTCACGGGTTTCTTCCAAATTTTCTACCCCGTCCTCCAAGTTTTCGATTCCCTTCCATTCGTTACGTTTACTTTCAGTGACTTTCATAGCAAATTAAAAATCAATAATGAACGTTTATTTATTATAAATATTTGGTTGCAGTGGGAGAGCTAATGTATACTGTGACGGAACCATTCTCCGTTTGGAAATTGCAGTGGGAGAGGTATCATATATTGAGAGAGCCTTCGTCTTTTCCTTTTAAGGCAATGAAGGGAATGATCATTTGGGCATTTGTGTGTATCTGGGCAGTTGTGTGCGGTTGCTGTACTGCATGCCCACAACACGAAAGAAGTTCTCTTTTGGACTTCAAACATGGCCTTAGCATCATTAAGTCTTATCACAAGTTGGAATCTTGGAGGGGTTTTAACTGTTGTGCCTGGGAAGGAGTTGGCTGCCACCCACTTACTGCCCATGTCATTAGCCTGGATCTCTCCCCTCCACAATCCTTCAGGATTCATTCTTCTAATAATTTCAGGGCATACATGTACTGGAACCAAATTCGCGGGGGGCTATTCCAACTGCAACATTTGGAGCGTTTAGATCTCAGTCGTAATGTCTTCTTTGGTCTTCCAATCCCTTCACAAATTGCACTGCTCAAGAGATTGAAGTATCTCAACTTGGCCTTCTGTTCATTTACCTCTGAAATACCGAGGGAGATTGGTAACCTGTCTAGCTTGCAATTCCTCGACCTCTCAAGCGAGTACAATGCTTATGGTTTGCAGGCTGGGCTTTTGGGTCACAAGGGAATAAGCAATCTGAGGAGGTTGGAGCACCTTGGACTGAGAGGGGTAGATCTCAGAACGTGGATGGCAGGTGATGGGTGGGGTCACGATATTTCCTCCCTCACCAACCTCACAACACTTGACATGTCTAATTGTGGTCTTTCAGGTGCAATTCCTTCTTCCCTTGTAAACCTCACCTCCATTACCCACCTTTACCTTCATGATAATCCATTCTATCATCCAATTCCACAGCCATTCTCAAATCTTACATCCCTGGTTTCACTCGTAATTCGTAGGTCTGGTCTCCAAACGCCTTTCCCTTCCTATTTGTTAAGCCTTCCACAGTTGAGGAGCCTCGACTTATCTCACAACCCTCATCTTAAGGGGAATCTTTCTCATATTTCTCAAAACTCTGCAAAGCTGAGACACCTTATGCTCGGGGAATCAAGCATTGGAGGAGTGATTCCAGAATCTATTGGGAATATGTCCTCCTTAACTGTGTTGGACCTCAACAACAACAATATTGGAGGTACTCTTCCTCGTTCCATTGCAAATCTCTCAAGTTTGGAAGAGTTATTTCTTTCAGAGAACTTGTTTAAAGGGAAGATTCCTCCATTTGGAGCAGACACCTTGCAAGGTAGAAGGCCTCTTCCTTTATCATATCTTGATATTTCTCATAACAATTTGGAAGGCGCCATTCCTTCTTCTATAGGGAGTCTCTCAAAGCTGTCAAAACTTTTCCTCCATTCGAACGGCATAAATGGAAGCATCCCACCTACACTAGGTAATCTCTCATTGTTGCTTCAACTCTCCCTGAAGAACAACTCATTGACGGGCACCATACCAACATCCTTGGGTAAGCTTTCAAAGCTCATTTTTCTTGATATCAGATACAACAGAATAAGTGACAATTTCTCGCTCTCTCTTTTAGATAATCTTACAAAACTTGAACTTTTGGGCCTTTCAAATAATCTTTTAACTGTGAAAGTTAGTGCTGATTGGATTCCTAAATTCCAACTGGATACTTTACATTTGAGTTCTTGTAATATGGCCCAAAATTTTCCAGCCTTCATTTCAACTCAGTATGCCATGAAATATTTAGACTTGTCAAACAACTCTCTCATGGGAAATATACCAAACTGGGCATGGGACATTACAACCATTTCTTATTTGAACCTCTCTCATAACCAATTTGGAGGTTTTTTGCCTGATTCCAAGATTGGATTTCAAGTTATTGACTTGCACAATAATAGTTTTGAAGGGAATGTTCCCATTCCAGGTCCTCGAGTAGAATTCTTAGACCTCTCAGAGAATCTATTGGATGGATCCATTACACTAGATGTTGGCATCCATGCAACATCTCTTCAGTACTTTTCATTGGCGAGGAATTATCTTAGGGGTGTCATTCCCTATTCCATTTGTGAAAACAAAAAATTGGAGTTTCTAGACATATCAAATAATAGACTTGGCAGTCAAATTCCAAGAAGTTTTCAGAACTGCTCCAGTATGTCTCTGTTAAATCTTGAAGAAAATAATTTTGAAGGGGAGATACCAGACATCTTTGGGAACATGGTTCAGCTTCAAACAATAAAATTGGGTAGAAATCAGCTGAAAGGGCCTATTCCATTTTCTCTAACAAAATGCAGCTCTCTAGAAATTTTAGATTTAAGTAATAACCATTTGCAAGGAAGCATACCAAAGGAAATAAATCTTTTGAGTAGCCTTCGGATCTTTGCGCTCAAATCTAATAAGTTTGAAGGTGAAATACCATCACAGCTAGCTTATTTGGAAAAGCTTCAAATCCTGGACATATCTAACAATGGTTTCTTTGGAGTCATTCCTAATAGTTTTGCAATGTTCAAAGCAATGGCTAACAAATCCACAAGTATAGAGACCCTTGAACATGAATATTCATCCCCATTTGTCACGAATGGGAATTCTGGTGATGCATTTGCACTATTATGTTTTTGATAAGATGATGATAACCAATAAAGGTCAGGATTTGGTGTATGCTGGGATATGTTGACATTAGTTAAATGTCTCGATCTCTCAAGTAATAAATTATCAGGTGAAATTCCTCGATGACATTGGATTTCTCAAAGGTTTGATGATTCTCAACATTTCAAGAAATCATCTCAGTGGTAAAATCCCAAAGTCCAATGGGGAACATGGTTGAATTTAGCAATCTCTCGATATTTCAAGAAATGAGTTCTCTGGGTTTTTTCCTAAATCAGTTACAGAGGTCTCACATCTTTGAGTTATTTGGATATTTCTCACAATAATCTATCAGGAATGATACCACAAGGAGGACAGTTATTGACATTTGATGCACCATCGTTCTCAAATAATTCAGGTTTATGTGGTTTGCAAATCAATGTATCATGCTCAAGAGAATCAATCATAATTCTACATAGAGATGTGGAGAGGAAAATGAAGATTGGGAAGGGAATAATTGGGTGGGATGTTGAAATCGGGACTTGGCTAGTGTAGTTGGGTTTGTCGCTTGTGATATGGGTTTTGTGTTTCAGCAAAAGATGGAGCGCTAAACGTCTTCAGATTCATAGATGACATTATCATCTTTGTATTTGAGATCATTACCCATAAACTTTGTAATTCGAACAATCAGGTAAAATTGTTTAGAACTTTTATAGGATTTGGTAGTTATATGTATTAGTTAGCTTAGAGAAGCATCTTTAAAAACTCAATAATAATTTGGCTTATTCGAGTCATTTGTAGCAATAATTTTTAGAAGTTTTATTTTGGCCTATTTTAAAGTTAGTAAGTCATTACAAATCAATAATATTTTTAGTGCGTATATAAGTGCAAATTAGTTTGGTTATATATATATATATTCAACTTAACTTTCAATAATATTAAAATTGACTATGTAAAAGGTAAAATATATTTTACAAGGAAGAATATTTTTGACTAAGTGTTTATGGTTTTATGTTATATCATCACTAACTATAATGATGGGTCTGGGTTTATTTAATTGGTAAAAAACAAGTTGGATGGTTCCCTCACCCAAATTCTATTATAAAAATAAAAAAAAATATTTTTATGTATAATATTTTTAATGTAAATTACACAACTAAGGAATCCTCTACTAGAACAAAAAAATTGAATATAATTGTTTTTAGATATATTACATTCTTGGTTTATTCATAGTTTATCTTTTTTCGATTTTTTTTTTTATTGATTCAAGCTTTGATTTCTTCTCCAAGTATGAAAAAACTACTACAATTAGGTACATACACTAGTTTGTTGAAGTTGGGTTAGCATCTTTTAAACATTCTTTTTTTCTTTTTACAAAAACAACAATATTGTATATTGAAAACTTTGTTTTCTAAACAAGATAACATTCTTTATTTTAATAAGAGTATATACATTAAACATTGTTATGTTAGGGATGACATTCAATAATAGCATTTCACTATCACTATACTAGTAATCGTACGTGAAATGTACGATGGAAACGTCGAAGGGGATCTTTTGAAGGATGCATATTGGAACGAGAGAAACATTGTGAGAGGAAGAGGGGTGAAGATGAAGGGGTTAGAGGGTGGAGAAGTGCGGGGGCAGCGAAAATAGAAAGTAGAAACAATGTGAAACTGAAACGTTGAACAACATGACAACGTATATGGAAATCCTTTGAAGGAGACCAAGGGTGTTGTTCAAGACCATTCGGAAACAATTTATAGATATATATGTGAATGTAAGGAGTAGCAAGGAAATATTGTCGAAGTAAACATGTGTTTATAGTTTTCTTTGTAGCAGTTAGAGACATGAAGATGTGGAGTGTGAGTAGCATCGAGAGGTGGCGACGTCATGTGAAGTTCTTTCCATCAACGATTGTGATGGCATCGTTATTCAACGATGACCAAAAGAAGGGACAGGTGTGAGTTGTCGTGGATTTTGATTGGACAGAGGAATTTAATCATTTGGATGGGCCACACGTTTTCCATGGATGAGATTATTCCTCCCTAAGAAATATTTGGTATATGAGCTCAACTATATAGTAGAGATTTCACATGGACTATTTCAATCTTGCTTGTATAAGGCAGTGAAAATCTAGTCCGAGTCTGACATTGCTAAAGTAAGGTTAGCACCTCGGTAGGGTGGCTGCTCGCGTGGAGCACACGTAGTGTGTAGAAATTTTTTGAATGCCCACGTCATACGAACAAGCAACCTCTCCATTGTGATGACATCAACTACAAAAGAAAAGACCGCTCTCACTTCAGAATAATTAACAAAGGGATTTTTTTCTCTAGTTCATGTCGGCAAGCAATTTGTGTATAAGATCATTAACAGTTCCTATGCTTTTAATTTCAGAAGAATTGATGCACGCAATCGTGCAAAAAGCCTTGTGCTGGAAAACTGATGACATATGACCAAAACTATTAAGAAACAGAAATGATGTTCCTTGTTCCCAACAAATCTACGCTTATCATCATCATCCATTGTACAATTTAATTTTTTTGGCTCACGAACCATCTTCTGCAAAAGAGGAGTCCGATACAGTGGAAGATATTATGGGGGAAGCATCTAGGCACGCCTACGCCATGCGGGCATCTCAGGTGGGCTACAGAGAAAGGCATGGGTGCTATGCAAATGTAGTGTTGGACAAGCTTGATTCACGTGACACCATCAAACATTGTATAGGTAACCACAGAGCATTGGATTGCATTGCATTATTACTATTTTAATGTACTTTTTTCATATAAAATATAACAAATATTGTAAAGAGGGCTATGAAAAATTATTCAAAATATATTTAAAATAGTTTAAATGCGAAACATAAATCAAATTAAAATATATATTATCGGAAATAAAAAACCAAATCAAAATACTCATATTTACTTTAGTTTATAGGACCTAAAATTGAATGAAAATATTTTAAAATTAACTTACCTCCAAAGTCGTGTTCTAAATCCATTAAGTTTGTTTGATGCGGTGAAGGGAAGAAATGTTTTTTTAGAAGAATTCACTCCGAGCAGCGATGTTCATGATGCAGGGATTCAGTCTCTGATGTTTTGCCCTCTTTTTTTTTGATCCGTCGAAATGCAGGCTAATTCAAACACAGTGAAAGGTGGCTCCAAGGGGAAGAGTCTCCTGGAGATATCTCGGTTGGACCATATTTTTGTGTTGTTGTTGAATGGCTTTGGAAGAGATTTGGGAGCCATGATCGGCTCGACTTTGATTTTGACGGATAATTCGCAAAATTTGATGATTTTGACCACGACTTTGGCTGTTTTGCGAAAATGCCCTCGCACAGGCCACCTCGGCATATAAATGCCTAAAATCTCACCTCCAAATGCCAAGTCGGCTATCTAGAACACTAACTCAAAAGGCAGGCACTTGCGTGGTTGGACGATGAAATTTTGGATGAGGTTCGAAACGTAGCCAAATGTATTGGTGGTACAGAGTGTCAGAAGTAGGGAAATATAGTGTATCAGAAGGGAAATAGAGCGTGTCAGAAGCAGAGAGCTTGCAACCATGAGATTTCAATGCATCCCCTCTAATGTCAATCTCTACCGTCCATGTTCTGACAGGAGTCAGAATCAGCCAAGGCCCTTTCCCACAGGGAACACCTTCGCCATAATTAAGAACTTCAATTTATAACAGAAATTTGAAATATATAAGAATGATTAATATTTATGTATAAAGTTGAAAATATTGTTTGTAAAGGTAAATGATGCAGTGTATTTACTGAAAGTCAAGAAAATAATAAATAATATTTAAAATTTAAGTACTATCCCAAAAAATGTATATATGAACATTTCAGTTAAATATAGAAAACACAAATAAAATCTCTTAAGTTTTCTATTTCTTGCATTCTATCTTAAATGTGTGCGCAGGACCTTAGTATTGAATGTGACAGTCAAACAATAAGGAAAACAAATATTTTTTGTGTCTAATTAGACTTCCTTATTTATTTAAGAGGCAAACAATTCGTATTCCAATGTTGAAATTGCAAGGGAGAAAATAAAGCATCCAAAAAATTTGCAATGTACCATGGGCACCATTTTTAAGGTGACCTATCCAAACTAATGGACAACTTTTCCTAAATAAAATGTGTCTCTAACATGCTAGATAGTATATTAATAGTACTAAATCAATTAGGGAAAATGCCACAAGCATTAAGTTGTCACCGAGGTAGAATGTGAAAATTTACACGATGATCTCTTTAATGTTCTTTCAAAACCGAAATATAAACTGCTACATTTAGGATTGATGATTTTCCTTTCCAAATTTAAGTGTTTTGATATCATTGTGATGGTAATGCAACCAATGATTGCTCAATTCAAGTTAAAAATTAGATTTTGAGTCTTCTATAGGTTTAAATCAGTCTTTTTGTACAATAAATCAGTAAGAAGATGTATTTCTAAGTTATTTTTTTCTTTGTAAAAAGAGAATTAATAATTTTTTTAATGATTAAGAGTATTTTCTTATATTCAAAATTGATATTTTAATCTATTGAAATTTTAAATTACATGTCTTCAGTGTTAAGGAATGAGGGATACCATTCCGCTAAATTTTCCTGGAGCACAAAGGCTGGCCTCATCCCTTCTTATTGTTAAATCTTAGGATTTGTACCTTTATAAATAGCTAGACAACATCTTTCAAACCATTATCCTCACTATTAAACTACAACCCACTTTTTTCACTTCAATTATGACGTTGCAATGACTAAGAAGTATAAGATTTGTGACATGCAAATGAAGAATAGTAGTTAAAGTGTTTGCCAACAACAATTTAATGAGATTCAAATTAAATAAAAATAGGTCTACTTAATAATCTTCTATATGATTTGGACCGAATGGAATTTTTGAAAAAAGACTTAAACTTGTGAAATGCAATGATATCAAAATGACTTTTATATCCACCAAAAAAACCTAAAACTAATGTAATTATGAATAGTAGACTGATGTAAGAAAGCAAGCCACTAGATGTGGAAGAAATAATTTTGAATGCTATCTAAGCAAGAATTACCCTTGCCTTAACAACAAAATTTTGATTCAAACCTGAACCTAAAGAACATTTGAACAATGATTTAATAATTAATCAAAGTGTGATATGCAAATATCATTGCTCACATGATAATATGAGACTAAAATATTAACTAGAACCAAAAATCGAGACTTAATGGAATAATAGATGCAAAACGAAAAGTCATTTGGCAAGCTATCCAATAACCATTTTGAAACATTCCAAGGTCAGACACCCTGACGCCATTGATTAGGATATGTTGATAGTTGCTACAACACCGTCATAGTATCTAGACTAGCAGTTGCTCTTGATGGAGCGAGTCTATACCAAAAGGGTCTTTAGTGGAGGAGGTGCTAGATCACAAGTGATATGGGTGGGCTAGAAATCAATATTGGTGAAGTGTACAAATGTTGAAGGACTGAAATAAGGTCTGTGATGTTGAAACTGGGTTACTGGGTTTACTAGATTTTTTGCTAACAATAACGCAAAAGTTAGATGTAAGGTAGAGAGTAGAATAAAGACTTGGTAATTACCCGAGTCAATATAAACAAAGAGTAAAGACAAAGAATGTTAAAAGAGTAGTGCATAGATAAAGTTGAATCAATAATAGGAGAGGGGATTTAATAAAATAAGTGCGATTAAAAATAAATTATGCTCACTAGATCTCAGCTTCTAATACACCTCTCACAAAGATAAGATATGATTTAATGTACCATTTACATTTTACTAAAGAAGCTCAAAATTTACATCTGAGTTAAATAGAAAAATTCAAATAGAACGTGAATATAATTGCAAAATCTATTCAAATAGATCATGAATATAATTGAATTTTCAGGTTCTTCAAATGCAGAATGTGCTCCTCATGCTCACAAGGTGTAATCTTTTAACAACTAAGCTTTCTTCCTTCTGTTCAAGTTGCTAATAGGAATCACCTGAAATGGTAGCATGATTTTATTTGGAATGGATTTTTTTTGTTTTGGATGAGCACAACAAGTGTTGTTAATTTGTAATACTATTGTTAGTGAATGCAAAAAAGGACAATATGGTGGTAATCTTGCTAGGAATGAATGAGAATCTCAATGGTGGAAAGGGGAAAATGGTGGCTTTTATAAGTATTTCAGGAAAATTATTCAAAGTGAAGTGATGTTTACCTGGCTGCTCGTGTCAAATTGGCTATGAAGATTCCTCTTGCTTCATTCTCTTTTTTTATAATTGAGTATCGACTCATCATATGTAGCTATGGTCAAAGTCTTGTAAAGCTTATGCCTCGTGTGTGAGTAATTATGGGCATGCAATAGGATTTTCTTCATTAAGCATTTCCTAAAGACTTCCTGTTGGTCCAGTCATTGAAATGGTTACGAATGATCACTTGTATAGTTTTTGTATTAACCTATATTGTTTAGAAATATTCCTACCTCTTCAACTTGAATTAACTAAGCAAGAGAATAGGGATAAACTAACCTCAAAAGATGTGCGGTTTAGTGATACTTGTAGATGATAGATGATGATGTTTGATGTTGTGCTCCGTGAAAGATTAGTGCAAGATCCTCTTCGCTAAGAAACCTACAAATTGCATACACTAAACAAAATATGATCAGTAAGATATATGGCAAATTTCCTGGCAAATGCCAGTCCCCATAGTCAATGGGCTTCCTTACAAGGATGTCAATCCGTTTTTAAATATTCAAGTGGATTTGAAAGATATACGACATATGATAACTGATACAAGATGATATAATGATAAATGATAAGTTTATTACAAATAAGATAGAAAATAGATGAGAGAAGGAAGAGGAAGATTATGGCTCAAACTCGAGCTCAAAATGTGTATCCTGCTATCGGGCCTCGTACTCAAGCCAAACAAGTTCAATTCGTATGCGTTGATATTCAAAATGAGCAGCCCAATATCCTTCTACAACATCATGAATCTGCTGAGTGAACTCAAAAATATTCTCTAACTCATCCAACGGGGCATATTGGATAGCACACAGAGTTAGATTGTCCAACAAGTCATATTGCTCCTAGTAGAAAGGATGAGGAATTATAGGAAAGGAGTGAATGTTGGTGATTTCATGAGAGAGGCTACCAATTTCCATATAAAAATAATCCATACTCAATAATATGTTAGAAGCAACTAGTTTGATATGATAGATAAAATATACTTGATGAAAAATGGATGAAATTGCAGAAAGACAAAAAAATGACAGGAATCCACTTTACTACCTGTCAGTGATCTCTATCTGGATCACTCATAAATCTACTCACATCTCCCACTGCATGGGAAATATTATACCTAGTGCACACCATGGTATACATCAAACTGCCAACCACTGATGAGTAAGGTACCTTGGACATCTAGTTTCTCTCCTACTCTGTCTTAGGACACTACTCCTTTGATAACTTGAAATAGCCTGCCAAAGGAGTCCCAACCGGTTTAACCTCCTGCATATTAAACCTCTCCAAAACCTTCTTAATGTACTCTTCCTCAGATAAAGTCAAATTTTGTTCCTTCCTATCTCAAGATATCCTCATACTAAGGATTTGTTTGGCTGCCCCCAAATCCTTCATAGCAAATAAGTCACTTAGGTTATTCTGGAGTACTTTTATTTCCTGCATGTTTTTTCTTGCAACCAACATGTCATCCACATACATGCACAGGATAATATAACTGTCATCTTCAAATTTCTTTGTATACATGCAATGGTCAGAATGGAATCTAATATAACCTTGCTCCATCATGAAGCTATCAAATTTATTATACCATTGATGTGGAGCTTGTTTCAGGCCATATAAGCTCTTCTTCAGTTTGCACATCGTATCCTATTTACCTTTGACCTCATAACCCTCTGGCTGTTGCATATATAGATCCTCCTCCAAATCACCATGGAGAAATGCAGTCTTTACAGATCTAGTTTCTCTAAGTGCAAGTCTTCTGATGCCACTATTCCATGAATAGTTCTAATAGAAGTCATTTTTACTACATGAGAAAAAATCTCATCAAAATGTATTTTTTTTTTCTATGCAAACCCCTTGACCACCAACCGGGCCTTGTATCTTTTCTTGCCTCCTTCTTCCCCTTTAACTTTGTATACTCACTTGTTTTGCAATGCTCTTTTTCCTTCTGGTAGCTTCACTAAATCCCAAGTCCGGTTCCCCATGAGAGCCTGATGCTCCTCATCCATGGCTTGCTCCCACTTTTTCTTGGCATCTACCTGCATTAATTCATCAAAGCTCTTTGGATATCCACTGTCAGTGAGTAATAAATAATAAAGAGAATGAGAAAAATGTTCAAGTTCTCTTCTTACCCTAGAAAACCTCCTCAATATAAGAGTTTGGGGCTCCCTGATAAGTAGGTTCCTGAATTGATTCATGGGTCACTTTTCCATCCAGAAGATCCTTAACCATTGTATATTTTTTGATGTATTCTTCCCTATTTTCCTACCACTGTTGCTTATACATAAATTTCTCATTAAAGACCACATCCCTAGATAGAATGATTTTCTTGTCCTTAATACTCCAACATTTAAATCCAAAGTCATCATCACCATTACCAATAAAAGTGCATTTTTCTGACTTAGCCTCTAGCTTGGTCCTATCATCCTTATCAATATGAGAAAACACCTCACATCCTAAGACTCTAAGAAATGAGCAATCAAATTTCTTACCATACCAAGCCTCCTCAGGTATGCCTCCATCCAAGGCACTTGAGTGTCCTTTGTTTATCAAGTACACAGTTGTGAACTCACTGCTTATGCCCAAAAAGAAAGAGGCAGTCTTGCATGTAACCTCATGCTCCTGGCTCATTCCATTATTGTTTGGTTCATCCTTTTTGAAACCTCATTTTGTTGTGGAGTTCCTGGAACCATCTTTTTCCTACAGATTCCATTCCTAAAACAATAATCATCAAACTCATTGTTGCAATACTCCCCTCCATTATCTAACTTGAAACATTTTAGCTTAAGACATGTTTCATTCTCTACTAAGGCTTTCTATTTAACAAAAGTGTCAAATACATCAGATTTGTTTCTAATACAATATACCCAAACTTTATTTGTTGCATCATCAATAAAAGTAATATATTAATTTGAACCCCCAAGAGATGATACCTGAGCCGGCCCCCACACATCAAAATTTACCAACTCTAACTTACTCTCTTTCTTCATAGGTTTGACCTTGAGAAACGTTACACGCTTTTGTTTCCCATATATGCAGTCTTCACAAAACTTCAAACTTGTTTTTGTATATCTAGGAAAATTCTTATTTATGATCTCCATGCCCTTATGGCTCATATGACCGAGCCTATAGTGCAACAATGTTGTATCTGTGTCTGAAGCCACAACATTACAAGTATTAGTACTATCAATGGTTAAATACAGGGTTCCAACCTTCTTACCTCTTTCCACCACAAGATCATCCTTGGTAACCTTCCAAGAGTCCGATGTAAATATCACAGTACAACCATCACTTCCCAACTGCCCCGCCAATATCAAATGTCATCTTAATGTAGGCACATGTTTGACATCCTTCAATAGCCAAGTATTCCCATTATTCATCTTAACCTGAATAGAACCTTTTCAAACTATGTTACAAGGCTCATCATCACCAAGAAAAACATGCCCAAAATCCCCTTGAACATAATCAACAAAATAATGTCTGTGGAGTAACATGGAAAGAAGCCCCCGAATCTAAAACCTAAGATTCAACAATATTATGCAAAGAAAGAATCAAATTATCCTGACATATATTACCCATTTCCACATTTTCCTGAGCCTTATTTTCTTCATGTTGTTTCTTCTTGTCCCGAAGCTCCCATCAATCCTTCTTTGCATGCCTAGACTTTCCACAGTGCCAATTTACTATCTTGCTTTTGGATTTTGACCTTGCCCAATATTTTGATTTTCCATGGCTTCCTCTATTCTTCTGTCTCCCTCTAGTTTCCACTGTCAAAGCATTCCGTGAAGTAGAATATTCCTTAGAGATTTTTATTCGCATTTCCTCGCTTGAAAGTACCCCTAAAACATCCTCAAACTTCAACTTTGAGTTAGTTGGAACCGAGTTATGTACTTCCATTACCAGGTTATTCCAACTCTCAAGTAAAGAGCACAGAATTAATAAATCCCTAACTTATTAATCAAATTCTATTGTGACTGAAGCTAACATATTTACAACTGTATTAAAATAATTTAAATGATCTTCTACTAAACCATTCTCAGACATCTTCATATCAAACAACTTTTTCATTAAAAATATCTTGTTAGAGGCAGAGGATTTTTCATATAACTTCCCTAATGCATCCATCAATTATTTTGTAGTCTTTTCCTTCGAAACATTAAATAATACCAAAGATACAAGACATAGTCAGATTGTCCCAAGTGCCTTCCTATCCAACAAATCTCATTTTGAATCCATCATGCTCGAGGGTTTGCTCACTTTCTCATACAACAGAATATAAAGATCCTTCTGATAAAGGTAATCTTCCATTTGCATCTTCTAAAGATTGAAATTCTTCCTATTGAATTTATCAACCCTTGATCTTCCATCATCTGTCATAGCTCCCACTCAAGCTAAAAAACCATTCCCTGTGATTCAACACTTTAGAAAACCAAACCAGGCTCTGATACTAATTGTTAGGAAATAAGGGATAAAATATGTGAAACAATCCCTCACAAAATCGCAACAGTAGAAACTAATATGAAGAAAATATTACAAATCTGAAATAAAAGTGCAGAATAAAAAGAACACAACACAAAGAGACAGTATTTAACGTAGTTCACCCAATTTGGGCTACATCCACCAAGAATCACTTGCTCAGATTTTATTACAAGCCACCTCTTCTCTCAATACAATACCTAGATCTATTTGGAGCTATCCTCAACCAACTCTACAGAATTCACACTCGAATTCACACACATCTACAATGTTACATCTACCCTACCATATGCACAAAACCACATAAGTAGGCAACTACTTAAGTAGTTTTACAATACCGTGGGTACCAAAACCATGGGCCAAAAACGTCCCATAAACCTATGGGTAAAAAATCTTTCCCATATGAGAGGAGCACTTTACCCAATATATTGGGCACATTTTTCGAGGCCAAAAAAATTCTCATGGGCTATGCCCCCAAATCCCCACTTAGGGCTCGTCCCGGCCCTGATACTCGGTGAGAAAATTGTGGATAGTGTATAGTAATTTTAGTGTAAAGTCTTCAACACTTCCACACATGAAAACATGCTCCATAACATAACAAAATCTCCTTCTATAATGTAGAAGAGTTCATGTAATGTTTTAATGTCGACTTTAGGTGGTCAAATAATGGTGCCTAATGTGGGTGTGATAGTATCGTTGAAAGATCGTAGAAAAATTGGAGTTTGAACGACGGAAAGAGATAGTTTAAGTTGATTCAAAGAAATGGATGATATAATGTTGATGGTTGTGCCCCCATCAATCATGACCCTTCTGATGAGGACATCATTGATTTGAGTGGTGATAAAAAGTAGTGAATCATGCTCTCCTGGCCTAAGCGAGGGAATCTCGGATGGCTCAAATGATATGGTTGTGGATGCTTTAAGGCCCCCCAAAAATTTTTTGAAAGTTGAAGTATCATCTGCTAGTAATTTTATTGAATGGAGGGCTTCGATCATGGCTTGTTTATGAGAAGGTGATGTCTGCACCAGCTCATAAATTAACATTTTGATGGGAGATTGGTGTAACTATTTAATAACGACCTTATACATTCAGGTTGATGATGAGGGTGGTTGAGTAAGTATTTAAATCTTATCTTTGGTTGACGTTGTTTGATTAGACACTTTAGGAGCTATGGATATATACTTTAGGTTTATTAAATCAAGTAGATAACTCATGAGTTGGAGGTATCGCTACGAAAGTTTTGGTTTTCTTAGAATCAGATGGATTTTTGTTGTAGTTTTATGAACGAGTGGTTATGTGCACAACGTCAACCTGATATGGAGAGACTTTTGACGTGGTTTCTTTAGATTTAGATGAATATGATGTTGTGTGCATTTCAAAAGGAAGGAAAGCCAAATTTCTGAGTTTCTGAAAAATTAAGTGAAATTCCTTACAATCCTCTATGAAATGACCTCGTTTCCTATGATAATCACAAGAGGCATTAAAGTCACACCAAGCGGGTTTCCATCCTCAAGGGTAAGACAATTTAGGAGGTGGTAATGTTATAAGTGATTGTTGGAGGAGGTCATCTAGGATGGTTGCATAACACCCCCTAGGTATAGATATAGATGGTAATGAATTTTTAGGTATCTTATATTCCAGAGGAAGTAGGAATTTGATCACAGGATGTTGGGTTGTTTATCACTAAGGATTCTTAGATGGTGTAACGGACAAAGGACGAGGACCCAGTGTGGAGGTTTGGTAGGTAGGCATTGGACCTAAAATGATAGGGTGGTGATTAGGCATGGTAGTAACTTTTCTAGGAACAGGTGGAAGAAAATGTTGAGGGCCACGGAAATGGTATGATATTGGGGGGACATCGTAAGGACTCTTGAAGACTTGAATAATGCCTTGTTTATGAGGTCCCTTTGTGGTTTTGGATGAGTTAGGTGTGGTTATTGAAGTAGGTGTTGATGAATGAAGAGGAGTTTGAATGATGTGGTTGATAAGATCTAAATGAGTTGAAGATTTTGAAGGCTTTGGATTATTTGGTGTAGGGATAATTAGTTTTGTAGATGGGGGGAAAAATATGGTTTGCGGTTGCCTTAGGCATAGGTGTTTGTGTCATAAATGTTTCGAGAGGTATCATAGTTATATTTGCAAATTGAGGCGTAGGCGTAAGTGTAATTATGCTAGAAGATGTGATTGGTGGGGAAACATATATACGAGTGGATTTTGAGGTGTCATGCGACGAGGATGTGGGAATGGTTCCAGTAGTGTTCCTAGCAGATAAGGATTTGGTAGATGTCGGTATAAGCTTGGTAGATGTTGATGTTGGCTCTGTAGGTGTGGATTTATACTCAACAGCTGTTGATGTGGACTCAGGTGTAAGTAATGTTTTAGTGGTGGTATTGATAGTATGTTAAGAATGAACGACATTTGTTTATGGTTTATCTATAGATGGAGGATTATTAGGAAAGGTTTCTTTGAATATGTCAAGATTTTGATTTGGGGGTGCATTTGGACATTCTAAGTGGAGCTCACCTCTGTCAATCAAATATTGAAGGACATTATGGAATGTGTGACACTTTTTTGATGTTGTGTCCCTTAACCCTATGGTATTTACAATAATAATTATCTTGATACCAAGAGGTTTTGGATACAGATGAATCGATCAATCAGATAGGTGGGAGAGATATCATATTTGAAGCAAGCAACTTTTCAAAACTGCACTATAAGTTTCTCCTATGGGTGTATAATTATGTTGTTGACGGGAACGCTCAGTAGTGTATTTTTCTTTAGGAGTGGATTTGACTACTATGGTGTTAGCAGATGATTTGGATTTGTCGAGATAGGAAGATGACCTATATGGAAATTTGGTTCGTAGTTTCTTAGGACGAATTTTAACGCGACCGTATTCTAGGGCTCGCAGTTCTGGGCATGAGACATGGGGAAATTCCACGGCATGATATCTTGGTCATGGGCTATTAGATAATAGGCATGAAGGAAAACACAAATGTGTTGTTGGGGATCTTCCTTGCTATTAAATTTGATAAAATTTGGAAATTCCTAATGGGGCAGATATGCTTTATATGGAACTGAGGGGTGAATGGGCCCATTGCAAATTTGGTCGTAAGAGAGCACATTGTTAGGTATTGATGAAGTATCTTCAAGACAAGATATGTGGTTCATGAGGGCTTGAAAAGCATCAGGTTGTGTTGGTTACTGCAAGGATGAGCCAGGTTGAAATGAAAACTAGCTAGGTGGTGGGTATGTCTGATATTGTTGATGAAAGTTTTGTTGGTAGGGAATATTTTGCTGAGGAATATTCTGCTAATAGGGAATGTTTTGTTGAGGAAGATTAGTAGGAATATTTTTTTGATAATGAATGTTTTGTTGAGACATAATTTTTTGTTGAGGAATGTTATAAGTAAGTGGAATGTTTTATTGTGGAATGTTTTACCGTGGGATGTTTTACTGTGACAGAATACTTTGTTGAGGAATATTATAAAAAGGTTGAGACACCAATGGTTGTGATGGTTGAATATATTGATAATGGTGTGGGATAGATTTAGTGATAAGAGGTTATGAATAAGGGGTGGTTGTTGGAAATATATTCCAGAGGAAGCAGAAGATGGTTCCATTTGTGGGATACTATGAATATGAATAGATTTTGGTATGGAAATTAATTGTTGTGATGGTTGTGGAATATGTTGCGAAACAAGGGGTATAGAGGATTGGATTGAAACAAGATGAGTGATGGTGATAGTACTAGTATTAATCAAGGGAATGGATGCAGGAATGGACATAATGATGTTTTGGACAGGATTACTAACTGGTTGAGAATGAAGTGGTTGAGATACAACAATAGAAGTGGCAATAGAACTTGCGAGTGGTGTCTGAATGGCTGAAAATGTTGGAGGGGTAGAAAATGAAGCACCAGTATTGTTTTGAGGAGGTGTTGAACCAATAGAAGGCTCGAGTGAAGATGTAGGATAGGTGGATGTGTTTTGAGAAGAGGTCATATGGAGACTAAGAATGGGAATGGAAGACTTATGGGTTGATATGAAAGTATTTTTTGGATAACAGGTTGTTGATTTGAATCAATAAGATGTGCAATAATAGATGAAGGGTCAGGAATATGTGACTCAGATAAAAATGGTTAGATTTGGACACCCCTAGTTGTAAGATAAGTATTAACGGAAACGGGGTTTGAATCTAACATCTCTTCAAAAACAGGGTCTCCTCTATTAAAGAAGGGAGGTTCAGATGATTCGATTGAGAGATGGGAGAATATGTTGTTTAGTTTCTTCTTGCTCGGATCCATGGAATATTTGACTACGAAATTGACGTGCGGAATCTAAGAGATGTTGTCGCATTTCTTCATTATATTCCTACTCTATTTCATGTTAGGCTTGTTAATCTTCAGTAATAGGAGTAGATGTGATTGGTTGATAAAATGGGTTATGTTGTTGTCTTGGTGTAGAAAATGGGGTAGGTAACAGGGTAGACAATGAAATAGATAATGGGATATGTTGTTGTAATGGTGTAGATAATGGTGTAGACATATTTTCAGAAGTTTGATTACGGGCTTGTTGTCTAGTAAGTACCATAGTAAACAAACACACAATCACCTATAAACAAAAATAATAATTAAGTGGGTTGATTACAAACAACAAGAAAAATAAGAAAAAAATATTTTTAGATTATCTTGATTTAATATAAAAAAGTGAAATGTGTAAAATGGATGATGGGTCCTAGGAAATGGAAAGTTATTCTTGGTTTCAGGTATGTTTATGGGTGGCATCCTCGAGATACCCAAAGGTACGTGAGGATCAACTCTGTATTGTTGTTGATATGGGCTTGGTATTGGGGCATACCCCCTCACTTCACGGTCCCATAATGATAAGGGAGTCGGATGTTTTGCCAATATACCGACAGACATGTGTTTATACTCGACCAGAACACCGAGTTGGTTTCCCTATTGGGTGATGAAATCCCATTAGTTATCACCTGGGTGAGAATTGTTTAAATGTGTGTTTGATTTTTTGGGTGATTTAGCTATGTGTGAGGGAAAGATAAAGTGAATGAAATCGATTACCTTTCATAGTTAAAAATATGTGAGCGAGAAAGATGCAATTGTTTGTTTTAAGACCTAAAATGAAATATTATTTTTGAAGAGAACAAACAAGAAAATAATGCAATATTGAAAGAAAAAGAAGGTTTTAGGACTTACCGTGATAAACACTTCCCTTTTTTTGTAATTTTTAATTTTTAAGCAATAAGCAATCCAGCAAGCAAAATCTCTGAAAACAACAACCTGCAAAACATGTTAGCAGAAACAGAGAAGGAACGACATAAAACAGAGATTAGAAGACTAACTATAAAGTAATCAAAAGGATTTAGAGAAATCATCAACAATTTTCAGGATCGTTGGTGATTGACCAAATCGCTAGCGATTACGACATATAACACCAAATATGACAATTATGATATTTTAAATTTTAAAGGAATGAAAGACTTTTGTGTGTGTGTTTTTGTAACACTAAATCTACAAGAATAGAAATATGCAAGTTTATGCTGACAAAAAGCCAAAAACAACAGAAAAAAGAAACTAAAAGGAAAATTGAAAGGTAATCATAAGTATTCAAACAAATCGTCAAAAATTATTTGAATCGTTGATGATTCACATGATTGTAGGTGATTAACTAAATCGCTAGTGATTACTAAGCAGAAAACTAAAAAATGGAAATAATGATATTTTGAATAAAATAAACAATGAAATGAGGGACTAGGGTCCCATCGAGCGTGCCACAATGTTTAGAAATATTCCTACCTCTTCAATTTGAATTAACTAAGCAAGAGAATAGGGATACACTAACCTTAGAAGACGCGAGGTTTAGTGATATCCGTAGATGATAGATAACGATGTTCGATTTTGCGCTCCATGAAAGGTTGGTACAAGCTTCTCTCCGCTAAGAAACCTACAAATTACATACACTAAACAGAATATGAACAGTAGGATATATGGTGGATTTCATGGCAAAGGCCAGTCCCCGAAAGTCAATGGGCTTCCTTATGAGGATGTCAATCCATATTTTTAAACAATCAAGTGGATTTGAAAGATATACAAACATATGATAACTGATACAAGATAATATAATGATAAATGATAAGTTTATTACAAATCAGATAGAAAATAGGTGAGAAAAGGAAGAGGAAGATTATGGCTCGAACTTGAGCTCAAAATGTGCATCTTGATGTCGGGTCTCGTACTCAAGCCAAGCAAGTTAGATTCGTATGCGTTGATATTCAAAATGTGCAACCCAATATCCTTCTACAGCGTCATGAATCTGTTGAGTGAACTCAAAAATATTCTCCAACTCGTCCAACGGGGCACAATGGATAGCACACATAGTTAGAACATGCAACAAGTCATATTGTTCTCAGTAGAAAGGATGACGAATTATAGGCAAGGAGTGAATTCCAGTGATTTCATGGGAGAGGCCACCTATTGCCATATAAAAATAATCCATACTCAATAATATGTTAGAAGCAACTAGTTTGATATGATAAATAAAATATACTTGATGAAAAATGGATGAACACTACTTCCACCAAGTGAAGAGACATGTGATAAAAGAAAAATAGACAAGATATCATTAGATAAATGGGGCAATCGATGAGATGATTAGCAAAGGCCAATTTTAGAAATCCAAAGAGACTTCCTTGGAGGATGTCAATTTTTCTGATGATTAAAATTCTATGTAATTTGATAATGATGATAATGATAAATAACGATAATGTACAAAGATAGAAGAGATAAACTAGTAATAGGTTAAAAGGAGGATCCTATTATGCTTCCTAGGTAAAGGACCAGGCTGAAACCTGGCTGAAAAGTGATATGTGATGAATTCATGAAGTATTTGTTACGAGTAATATGTGGTGAAGCTTGTTGGATTTCACATGGGAATCCAAAGATAGTTCCTCAATGTCATTGATGTCAGGTGAGAATAGATGATAGTGCACAGATGTTGAGCTCATTGAAAAAGTGTCGAACTTCTCCTAGTGCATAAGGGGTTTTGGATGATTAGGAGATTGTAGATGCTTTTCATTGGATGAGACTGAACATGAGAATAATCATATACAGGCTAGAGAACATGCTTAAGTAATCACCGACAAGTTATTTCCATGGATAGCCGATAATGATTAAGAAAATGTATTTGAGCTTTGATAAAGCAAGATAATTGAAATAAATCATAGCTAAATTTAAAGGAATCACTGGTTTAGATTTCGATGGATGGATTTGTGGGAAATTCCTATAAAAAGATTGATGTCGTACTTGGGTAGAGGAGATGATAAACTGATGAAAAAAATACCTTGAATTTGATTAAGTTTGAATGGTTGCTATTTTATGTTATAGACTAGACTATGAATAGGTATTGTAAAACTAAGATAATTACTTTGTTAATATCAAGATAATGGCTGTAATTATATTAATGAAGGTTGACTAACATTTGGGATCTAAATGGATTTTATGATGATGTATAGATTGTTTTAGGTGGTTAAATCTTAAGAATGTGATTTTACCTTTATATTATAAATTAATGAAGTGATAAGGGATAATAATAAACTAACCTCAAAAGATGACGGGGTTTATCGATACTTTGTGAAGAAAAATGGTTTTAAGTATGTAGGGTCGATGTCAATAGATCCAAGTGTGCATTACGACTTATTCCTTATAAACAGGGATAGGCTCCCAGGGGCCATAAACATTCATATAGGAACTCAACAAAGTATGAGATTAGATAGATATATGGAGGATTTTTTTTGGCAAAGGTCAGTGCCCAGAAAGTCAATGGACTTCCTTGTAAGGACTGGCTTAACTCAGTGTTCAAGAAATCAATTTGATAAGGAAAGATAAAATGATATAACCAGACAAGGAAAAGGAAACAGGGAATGACATGGGTCACCCAAAGTCCGCTATATGATGGTCTAATGGACCTACATACCTGGTTCATGATAGGAGTGTATGGATCACAAAATGGATCCCATAGGAGCAACAGATGTAGATGGATGTGTAGCTCAAAAAGGTGATGAAAGATGATCAGATTCAATTTAAATGAATTGATAGAGTGGTATAGTAGATGACTTAGGATAGGCGCTTGATATGACTAGATATAAGAGACTTTGAAGGGTGCATTCTAATAATAAATTATCGATGCATACTAGATTTCTTTGATATGAATAATATTGAGGGGTAAAAGGGACCTTTTAGATAGGAATCTGCCAGCAATTTAGGCCAATTTCTAGTGATTCTGGTGGATGTACTAGTAATCCTGATGGATCATAAATGTTGCTAATAAATCACTAACGATACTAATTTCCTACTAATCCAGGGGAATTTTCAGATCAGAGATCTAGTGAGATCATCAATGATTTTGTGAATCGTCAAGCGATTTGTTGTGAAAACTGTTATAGTTTATGTGATAATGGAATTGAAAATCTCTCTATGGGACTCGAAAGGGATCAGCTAAGTAAGGTTGACATTCTCCATGCCGCGGTTTTGAATGTGATGCATAGCCTAAGATAATGACATGATATGGATTTCAATCCTATGCTTAACTTGATAATAAATTGATGAATGGAGGTCAGAAGATGATATCTACCTAAGAGAGGGAGATTTTAGGTGTAAAAATGTTGTTATGAGTTGATGACCTGGACCAATGTACAATGGTGTTCGTAGGCTGAATGAAGAGATTCCCTATGTGCCTGTGAATGTTTTTCGAGATGATATTTAACTCTATAATAGGGCTACAAGTAATATCAACCCCATAAAATGTAAATATTGATAGTCCTTAGAGCACACAAGTAGCATCATATAAGATAACCTAAAATGGAGGCATCTAATAAATTGTTTCCACCTAGAGTTTCTAACAACCATGTAGGGAGAATCATTGGTGATTTTGTTGAATCATAGGTAAGATTATTGGGCGAGGTAAAATCATTGGGTAATTTGATGTTTACATAGCCTAAGCCATGCCTCATGCTACTATTCATGGAAAAACTTTTTTTTTTATCAAAGGTTGTAAGGTTAGAAAGAGGTTATGCAGGTTAGGGAATAGTCTGTTAAATGATTGAGAAGTTAGTGATTTTGTTTTCTTTTATTTTATTTTGGTTTTTGAGTGGTTTTGGGTTGTTTTAGGAGAGGATCAAAGCCATACATATTTGTACACCTGTAGAATGATAATTATGGGGAGTAAATATAATGGGGAGGAATAAGACTTATGGATACAGGATTTAATGTATAACCCTCATTATAGTGATGTGATAATGAAGGGGAGATAACGGTTGCGGAAACTTTTTAGGGAATTTAAAGCAGTGGCTAACATTTTAAGTTGTAATACGATTATTCTAAAATTAAACCATCTAACTGATATGTTGTATCTCATTGGAGTAGGTCCATCCACGCATTAACATATATACATAGGATTGATGATAGGTTGAGGTAAGACTATAAATTGGTTGCATCGATTAATGTGAATCTCACCTAATGAAGCATGTAAAGAGGTCTGCCACTATGTTGTCCAAAAGGTCCCTGAACATTCATTCAGTTTGCAGATCCTGATCTATAATCAAGGATGATTTATTGGAGTTACGCAGGTGTGAAATCACAAAAATTCAAAAGAGATCATTTTGGAAGTATTTTTATGACCACTTTTTAAAATGGTATAGGGAAGAAAATTTATTTAGATAGGTTAAATATGAATAAGGGTTAGGATAGGTTAGAGATGGTTCTGGATAAGCCTACAATCCCTGGATTTTATAGAGGGGTAAAAATCTTTCAAACATTTTATGAAACAGATTAGGATGACCCTCTGGATAATGTTTCCACAGTTTGCATAGGATTTTTAATCACGACAGACCTTCATGGGTCGAGCGGTGAGGAGAAGGTGCCGGGATGAAAAAAAATCAATGTCTACATCTTTTCAAAGCTTTGCATTGAGTGGTTTGTGATGGACAAATTGCTTGATAAAAATAGTTTGAGATGGTTTTGTTTTTTCTTGGATGGGTGATACCCCCCCTTTTCTAAATATGACAAAAAACTGGGGGTGATTGATCTTATTCGTGAATGAGAGCAAATAGCTAAATTTTTTATTGCACGTTAAGATTGATGTCTTGACCATGCATGAAATCATTATGGAGTTTCACTCAAATTAAGACGGGGTATCACAAATTTACAGGACTAGTGCTACCAAGATTAATAAAATTTATAGTGGGAACTAAGGGATTAATGTGTCATGAATAGATGTATGATTTCTAAGACAGTTTAAAACCTGGTTGACAAAGGTCAGCTTTTGGCCTGAAACGAATCGCGGCTGAATTTGATGTGAAGATCAGTTATGGATGGTTCTTCCATGGCAGCTGCGGATTCAGCAGTCTTCCTGTGATAGACATATTCTCTGCTTACCAGTGCTAAGATTTACAACACATCTAAAAATGTCAGAGATAATTTTTCTCTGCTTCCATTTTTGATAGAGAACAAAGCGGAAAAAAGGTTTCGATTGACCTTGATTGGCTCCATTTTATTGGCATGATAAAGAATGGTCTGGAGGCCCTATCAAAAGAGAGGCACATGCTAGAACAATGTGCGTATTCGTGGAGCTAATATAACAGTTTTTTAAATTACGCTTTAATGTTTTTTAAATGTTTGATTTTGATCATTTAAAAGGGTAATCACGGATGATTTAAGGACCATCATCGGGTTAGATTTGAAAGAATCGTTTTTCGTGATTCCAAGGTGGAAAATGCTTTCCAATCCTTTATAGAATTGTCAAATTTGACCATTGTATATTTAAAATTTAGTATCTATTAAGCATAGTTAAATAAATATAGAATAACCATTTATAAATAGTGTATAGAGCTAAGATCTGTTAGTGTATTTTGAGAGAGAAGCAAGAGGATGGAGGTTGTTAGGGGATCTTGGACCATTGCCTAAAGATTATTTGAACCACCTTAGGAGAGATAAGTACAATTTTTGTGGTTTTTGTGTTTTTTTTAAATTTTTTAGTTTTTTAGGCTTGCATCAGGGAACATTTGTTGAGTCATTGGAAACTCTAATAATATTGGAAAATCATTTATGATTGTGTTGAAATGCCGATGATTATGGTGAATCATTGGTGACTACTAGAATTTCTCTTTGTGTTGTAATTTGATGAAATTTTGATTAAATGGTATTCTAATGGATGTTTTATGTTTTTGTGGATGCATGTGAGAGATAAATTGACTATCTGAGACATGATATCTTAGATTTTTGAGGATGAGTGAGCCTTTTTATTGGATGATGACTTGGCTCCCTTTGAGGATGTTAGTTTGGGTGTGACGTGCCATTATAGGTGGATCCACATGAAGAAGGTTTTATTACTTTCAGTTTTTGAGAGGTGGAATCCTATCACTTATACGTTTTAGTTGTCGATGGATTTGAGAACATATAAAAAATTATGAGGTTACCTATGCATGGGGAAGGGATTTACTTAATTCCATGAGACAAATAGACTCAAGGAGTGATGAAGAGACTATATGGCGTGGTGATGCTCAGATAGAAGCTGTGAAAGAATCGCGTAACGAATATGATTTTCAATATGGGGATTTATGTAAACATCTCGATACCAAGATGCTTGTACTACCTGACATAGGTCTGAATAGACCTATAGGTGGAAAAACTTGTGGATTTCTTGCCAACACTCTAGGAATCTAAGTCCCTCTACTTAACTGGTGCAGATGTGGTATATGCATGTGCGAGAAAATTGTGGATTTCTGTGGTGGCCTTTCAACTGGGAATCTAATAGGGGCACTCCACTGACCCTGTGGCAAAGCTAGCAATATCTACAAGGGAGGAATTTTTCTGAAAATGGGAAAGGGGAGTGAGAAATGAGATAGGAAAACTAATGTTGCAGGTAGGAAATTAGATTTCTGCACACACTAGTTAGAAACTTCAACACATGCATTTATGAGAAGAAACAACCCTATAAATGGCAACAAGACGAGATAAGATTTAATGAACACAAAGTTTCTAAAATTCCTCATCAAAGAAGGCTACAAACTCCTTCTTATTGTATTGATGCTTAAACAGAAGTTGTACATAGTGTGAGAATGGAAGAAATTTGAGAGTGGAGGAAAGTAGAAGAAAAATGGCTATCTCCTTTGCTTTCTCTAGGTACAATGCACTCTTGAGTTTACAAGATCAATCACCAACCCTTTGAAATGGGAATGGCATTACAATTTATAGAATGAGAGGTGACTTATCATCTTCCTCATGACCCTCCATATGCCTTATTTCTAACTTTAGACTATTCATATTCCTATCAAATATTTAAGTCCCTTTTATAAAATCAAGGTGACTTAATTTACATTATGTTTCTAAAGTCACTTTTAGGTGACTTAAAGGCATATCAAAAAGTGCAAACCCCAACAAAGAATTAGAACATTTGAAGGGGAGAGAAAGTTGGGGGGAAGAGGAGAGAGAAAGAGAGAGAGAAGAAGAAGAGGAGATGTCACCCGATGAAGTCTGTTGATCCTCATTGATGGAAAGCTCCAAATGCAGTGAAACTTTGAATCTTCAAACTCCTTGCACACTGTGAAACTCCTCCAAATTAGCTCATGAACACTCGCCAAGTTGAATGAACTAAGATGGATCTCGAATTCCCTGTGAAAAATGACTAGGATGCTCCCAAATAATGATGTCCCCCTGAATGATTATCCTTGTACGACCCATTGTGCCAAAACTACTTTTTGAGTGTAACTTACTATTTTTAGTAAGTGTGAATTGCGAGCCGAGATGACCTTTTTGATGACCTTTTCCTACGATGCTCCCTCTGTGTTCACCACCTTATTCATGGCATCTTCAAATGGTGGCTTACCCAAAGTAACAGACCCCTATGCAAGGAGACATGCTATTTTTAGTAAGTGTGCCACGAATGTCAAATTGCGACAAAACGGGTCTTGAAATTCTGGGTTTTATTCCAGGGTTCCACGCTCTGAATTTTGAGTAATTCCTTCATCTGAACAAGTGGGAAAATGATATTTTCATCAGCAGGGGAAGAATACTGACCAAAAACATAGCCCTCCATATCCCTAAAAAATAGGGACTTCATGGCGCAAAAACTAGTTTGAGAGAAACTAGATTTTTCAAGATCCTTCCCTCTGAATTTTGGATGATTTCACCTATTAGATCTTCGGGAATTTGAAAATTTCTTCAAAGAGGGCAGAATGATGATAAAAAACACAGCCCTCCATATCCCTAAAAAATAGGGACTTCATGGTGTGAAAACTAGTTCACGTGAAACTAGATTTTTCAACGATCGTTCCCTCCAATTTTTCATGATTTCGCCCACTAGAACCTTGAGAAGTGGAGAGGTAGCTCACTGATTTTTTCCGCTACTATGTCATGGCAACCATTAAAGGAGCTTGAAATTTTCAGGTATAGTTTTTATCTCTATTCACAATGAAATAAATTCCATTGCAATAGGTTTTTCTTCTTATGCTTCAGGAGAAATTTCTCTTCAATCCGACAAACGGTTTGATGGGAAATCAAGCTTTTTCCTTCGTTGAGCCAGAAATGAGGATTTCTTCACTGTGAATGTTCCTTGCTAAAAATTGGAGGTTTGAATATGATTTTTTAATGGCCTTCAAGAGAGAAAAACTTAGCAATAAACGGTTTGTCAATCCGTGCTCCGGTTTGGAAGATTTCTTCAAATTTCAATTTCATGGCAATGGGGATTTCCACTGTTCTTCTTCTCTGTTCTTCATTTCTTCTTCTTATCTCAATGAATTATTCTTACTAGACCTGTGTGCCATCATGGAGTGAAGGATAATGTTTTGTAATGGATTGGTTCAAGCTTTGGCAATGGTGGAGTGGTGGACTGGTGTTCTCTGCAGTTTTCTTCTGGTAATGGAGAAGCAACAAGAAGCAACTAACAGTTAGAAAAATTTTTGGGTTGGAGTTGGGTGCATTTTTTCATGTTTTATTTCCCTGACCTCAGGGATGTGAGGGACATCAAATTCCATGGTGGTCAAGAGGATGACATGTGGCGGTGATCCAACGACAGGGAATGAGTGCTCCAAAATCAGCTTTAAAGCACCGAGGGGCTGGAAAATGGTCATATGGGTGACCAAAACACTCTCCTAGAGGTATGGGCACATTTTTCCATGTTTTATGTCCCTCACCTTAGGTACATGAGGGACATCAGTTTCCACGGTGGTCCTGGAGCTGACACGTGGTGCTTGATCCGACGACAGGGAATGGATGCTCCAAAAATGCACCTAGGGGCTGAAAGTCGGTCACGTGGGTGACCAAAAGACTCCCCATAGGGGATGGGTGAATTTTTCATGTTTTATGTCCCTCACCTTAGGTACATAAGGGACATCAGTTTCCATGGTGGTCCTGGAGCTGACACGTGGCACTTGATCCGACGACAGGGAATGGATGCTCCAAAAATGCACCTGGGGGCTGAACTGTCAAGTCTGGAGGTCACATGAGGGTCCAAGAGGTCACATGGGGGATGGGAGGAATTCAAGGGGTTTGGGAAAAAATTTCCAACCTTGATTTCCTAACCTTGAGGGATGTTCAGGGACACATGAAATCCCATCAGGCTCCTGGTGCTGACACGTGTCCTCCCAAAAATGACTAAGTCCTGAACTGCCTTTGAGAGGGTAACTTGTAACAATGATAACTTGAGCTCCCAATGGAATTTTTGGTGAAATTTTATATGATCCTAACTGTAAATGGAATTTTTAATCCAATGGTGGGGTTTCATGTCTTGATTCATCCATTTGATCCCTGAAAAAGTGGATTTTGATTTGAGACTCCACTTGTGCCTGAATAAAAACTACCTGCAAATCCTATGCGCCAAGGTGTTGTGAAAAATATTATTTCACCATCATGTAGGTATTGGAATCCTATTTCTGGAGATGTTTTTTTTTACTTCTAACTCCATCCAGAGCTCCCAGAATCTTCTTCTGAAGCCCAGTAATTGTTTTAGGCCTGTGTACTACCTAGGCTTGTGAACCCTATTTTTACTCAGACTGCTCCAAGTATTTCAAAACTTCCCCAAACCTTCCAAAATCATTTCCATGATGTTCTAAGGTCTTCAATTCACCTCCATGTTGAATTTTTCCCTTCTATTCCACTCCAGGGGGGTTGATCCAGTCCTAGGAAGGCCAGTGATAGCCCTTCCCAATACTACTAGAAGATAGCATCTTTTCAAAACTTCTTAAAATCACCTAGGGGGAATGAATAGACTTTCCTAAATCACCTAGGGGACTAATTTGACATCAAATAGGGGGTGACCAGACTTGACTTATTTGACTTGGGGTGCCTTGGAATGATAAAACATGAAAATTTTGGCACATGGGTATAGTTGTCGTGCTCGGAAATTTCAATTTCCCTGTTGTACATTTGCACGACAACAACTGGCTCTAGCTTGGGGACATGACATGGACTGAGTGCAGTGAAGACATGACATGGGAATCCAGAATCTCAATTTTAGACCATATAATTCATTGACCAGTGCCTTATCCATTGGGCCCTACAGAGTCATGTACAACCTATAACAAGAGAGAGAGAGAGATAGCGAAGAAGGAAACACACACACACAAAGATAGAAAGGAAACACACACACAAAAGGAAGGGAAACACATGCAACAGAAAGGGAAACACACCTAATAATCACCTATGGTACAGGGTGGGGGACAACCCACTTTCACTGAAGCACTTTTCATTTCTCAAAAGTTACCCTTGAGTGGGAAACACTGAGTGATGATGTTCTGCAAAGCCATTGACGGGTTCCAGAAAGTAGCCTCCCCTCCTCAATTGTTTATGGAACCCAGTTGCTTCCATGATTGTTCTTTTACTTTGTAGGAGTGAGTCCATGTGAGCTTCTTGATGCTCAGGTCCTTGCTTGGAAATTCCACTACCTTCATGTTCTTTGAAATCAGTTTCATAGTGCCAGTTTCCTTCCATGTTTATCCATATAGTTGATTCTCCATCGAGCATCTCATCACTGCCCCAAAGCTGATTTTCATTCCAATTCCTTGGATATTCTGAGTTACTTTCTTTCTCAGTCTATGCTCATTGACATCTTCTCCATGAGAAACATTTGATTCATCCTTTATCTCTACTCCACTGTGAGGTGTTTGAGTACTGACGGGAGGATTGGAGTGAAAATCATACTTGTCTTGTATGTCCATGGCACAAGTGAAGAGATCAAGAATCAGCTCGGGGTCTTCCATAACTTCTACTGCATCCAAGATTTCTTGCACAGAGTTATGCTTTGTCATTTCATGCAGCTCCTCTTTGTATGCCTTTGAAAAATCTTTATTTTGCAGCTCAAGGCAACTAAGAGGGATTACCTCATCATCTTGGGAATCATTGAACTCTACCGATCCTTCATCAAAAAGAGCTTCATCTTCAAATGTCTCGAAATTCCTTGCTTCAATTTCTTCATCATGGAAATATTCTTCATCTTCAAATGGGAAAGAAAATATCTCCATTTCATTTTTGTATCCATCAACCATTAGCTCAAGAGCGGACATCATATTTTTCATCTTGCCTTATCTCAATATGGCCAACCTTCACATTGGTTAAGGCTTCCAAATCAGCTTCACGCTTGTCTTGCATATTTGTGGCTTGCATCAAGGAGCTCGAGACTGAGCTCAGGGTCCTTTGTTTCTTCTATGGCTCTAAGCAGTTCTTGTACAGAGATTTCTTTCAAACCTTTCACGGGCTCATCACAAGCTGATTTTGTCTCTCCATAGATGGCCTGACTGAGATCATCTTCATCCCCAAATGGGAATGAGAATAACTCCTCATCTTGGAAAAGCATATAAGCTGATTTTTCTTCTTGAAAATCATCAAGAACCATCTCCTCTTCCTCATGGTTTGCATCATCTGGCAATTCAGGGCTGCCCTCTTGTAACTCGAATCTCCTCAATGCTTCTTCAAAGTCCAAATCTCTCTGGGAAGGCATGTCTGGACCTATCAAGATGGGGATATCCTCTTCCTCCTTAGTTGCCACAAAGTGATTCATCTACCTACTACCTTGGTACAAAATGTTAGCTTCTGGGCTTCCAGAATTTCATACCATGTACCTCATCTTCTTCTTGGGAAGAAATTTCTCCATGTCTCCCTTCACTGGTATGGTTGTAGAAGACCAATTCATCTAAATTTTACCTCCCAAGTCTCGGTAGAAATTTCTACTCAGCAACATTCCAAATGAGGCTGGGACATCTACTACCAAAATCATCACTGAAACTTTCTTGTCTAGAAATCTGGCAGAGCCACCTGTGCATCTTTGACCTTCCCTACAAGTGGGACCTCTTTTGACTCCAAAGAGTAACAAGAGCCACTAGGTGGAATCATGGTAAGTTTGAGAGCCTTGGTGACCTTCAAAGGCATCACATTGTCTGAGGCACCAGAATCTATTATGCAATTGTTCAGTACATATTCTCCAACAAGAAGGGAGACATATAAAGGTTCAACTTTATCAGTCTTTGATGCACTCAAAGAAAGCATGTTTTGTGAGGGATTTTTAGGTGATTTTGGTAGTATGCCTTTAGAAATAGAAGTTACAACATTGGGTGTTAAACTACCACTCCTGATGTATTGAACAAACCTCTCAAATTGTTCAGGATGAGTCTGTAAATATTCAGTTTCAGTAATTTGCACTTTGGATTTGTTTGCATATTCTATGAAGTCAAAGGGAGAAGATGTGGACAAGGGGGGTAAAGGGACTACTTTTGGAGTTAGGATAGGCTTAGGAGCAGGATTTGATGTTTGAGGAATGGAAGATATTTTGAATGGTACACTAGGAGCTTTCAAGGTATTTAATTTTGTAGGAGAAGATTTAGATTTAGACTTGGAAAGAGACATCGGAAGACTTACTTGGGATTGCGGGAGTCTTCTTACTTGCTACAGGGTCAGGCTCCAACAATGTAGACTTCATGGAAGATGGAAGTGGGGATCCTTGACTGATTATTTTATTTTGCAGAGTCACCACAGGAGGATCATCAACCTTTTTTTCTTTTATAGCAGTGGAGGGAGATGTTGTTTTCTCAGACTGAGAACGAGTGAATACCACACATGAGAAACTGGGTGCATCTTCTTCATCTTCTTCATCACATCTAGAATACTCACAAATCTGATTTGTGTATCATTCTCAAACTCATCATTTTCTAGGAAGTTACCACCTTCACTTTCTTGTTCAAGCTCTTCTTCACTTTCTTGAAATCTACAATTTATGTTCATGGGTGGGGCCTCCAAGGTGAGCCTTTGGGGTGCTCCTGCAATCTGATTTTTGTTGCTTCTTTGAGAAGATACTCATTCAAATAATTCCCTCTTCAAAGATGCCATCTCATTCACCACTTTTGTAGTGATGGATTGGTTCTCTCATCTCCAGGATGTTGGGTCTTTCCCTTTGATGGATTCTTGATCTTTCCAGAGAGGATGAGATCATCATCAAGTTCAATGGCCATCCTTTTTGCTTCTACAATGTTCCTTGGTTGGGCTCTTCATAGAAAAAATCCTACTTCTGATGATTGAGCATTGATGAAGAATCTCTTGACATTGTTTTGAGATGGTGAATCCTCTTCAGGTATCCTACGAAGCAACCATTCGAAATGAGCCACGAAGTCTCTCATGGTTTCATTTTCTCCTTTCTCATTTGAGCCAACTGTACCAAGAGGTCTTGATAGTCTTCAGTTGATTTAAATCTCTCTTCGAAGGCAGTCTTGATGTCATCCCAACCAGTGATGGATCAGGAAGGTAGGAGGTAGAACCATTCTACTGCTTTTTCTTGGAGGGACTCCACGAACAATCTCACAGCAACATCTTCATGTTGGACACCAAGAATTCTGCATGATGTTGTGAAAGCAATGATGTGTTCATCAGGATGTTGTTTTTTTTGCCTTTGAACTTTGGAAATTTCTTACGGGAACCCGTTGGTAGATCATGAAGAGGGGGTTCAAGAGCAAGCGGCATGTATTCCTTCCCCATGGAATAATGGGTTGAGGTATTTCTTCTTCATCTTCCATTGTCATTTTTGCTTCTCTTCTCTTTGCTTCTACAAATTCTTCTTCTTTCTTTTGGGAAATCAATGCTTAATGGTGGTTGAAAAATGGGAGAATTTGAAGGGGGAGTATCAACAGGAGTCTTGACAGGATTTCCAGGTGAACTGCTTGAAGAGATGGATGGAGAGGAGGCTTGAGAGAAGAAGTATGGATTATCTCTAATTCATTCTTGGATTTTGTGCCTCAAAATTGGAATCAACAACACCTCTTGACCTGTTCAACCTGGTGTATCTTCCTTCAGCCAGCTTTTGGAAATCTTTGGGAACACGAAAAGGACACTTGGAATCATGAACTCACTTTTAGTGTATCTTTCAGCAACAGACTTTCATGAACTCTTTTTGTTATTTTTTCAATATTTTTTTTTTTGAATTTGAGGACCTTGTGGTCGTATTTTGGGTGCAGATGCTGCTAAATCTGCCCCATGGTGGGTGCCAAAAACTATTGGTGAGAAAATTTTGGGTGGAAAAACTTGTGGATTTCTTTCCAATGCTCTGGGAATCTAAGTCCCTCTACTTAACCGGTGCAGCTGTCATATATGCATGCATGAAAAATGTGGATTTTTATGGTGGCCTTTCGACCGGGGATCCAACAGGGGCACTCCACTGACCCTGCGACAAAGCTAGCAATCTCTTGCTAGGGAAGAATTTGTCTCAAAAGTGGGAAAGGGGAGTGAGAAATGAGATAGGGAAACTAATGTTACAGGTAGGAAATCAGATTCCTACACACACACTAGTTAGAAACTTCAACACATGCATTTATGAGAAGAAACAACCCTGCAAATGGCAACAAGACCAAATAAGAATTTGATGAACACAAAGTATCATAAAATCTCCTCGTCAAAGAAAGCTAGAAACTCCTTCTTCTTGTATTGATGCTTAAACAAAAGTTGTACATAGTGTGAGAATGGAAGAAATTTGAGAGTGGAGGAAAGTAGAAGAAAAATGGCTATCTCCTTTGCTTTCTCTAGGTACAATGCACTCTTGAGTTTACAAGATCAATCACCAACCCTTTGAAATGGGAATGGCATTACAATTTATAGAATGAGAGGTGACTTATCATCTTCCTCATGACCCTCCATATGCCTTATTTCTAACTTTATATTAATTTCATTCCTATCAAATATTTAAGTCCCTTTTATAAAATCAAGGTGACTTAATTTACATTATGTTTCTAAAGTCACTTTTAAGTGACTGAAAGGCATATCAAAAAGTGCAAACCCCAACATGAATAATTAGAAAATTTGAAGGGGAGAGAAAGTTGGGGGAATAGGAGAGAGAATGAGAGAGAGAAGAAGAAGAGGAGATTTCACCCGATGAAGCTCGTTGATCCTAATTGATGGAAAGCTCCAAATGTAGTGAAACTCTGAATCTTCAAACTCCTTGCACAACTCCTTCAAATGGTCCTCCAAATTAGCTCACGAACATTGTGAATGGTGCCAAGTTGAATGAACTAAGATGGATCTATTTTCTTCTCTGAATTCCCTGTGAAAAATGACTAGGATGCTCCTGAACAATGATGTCCCCCTGAATGATTATCCTTGTATGACCCATTGTGCCAAAACTACTTTTTGAGTGTAACTTACTATTTTTAGTAAGTGTGAATTGCGAGCCGAGATGACCTTTTTGATGACCTTGCTTACGATGCTCCCTCTGTGTTCACCACCTTATTCATGGCATCTTCAAATGGTGGCTTACCCAAAGTAACAGACCCCTATGCAGGGAGACATGCTATTTTTAGTAAGTGCACCATGAATGTCAAATTGCGACAAAACGGGTCTTGAAATTCTGGGTTTTATTCCAGGGTTCCACGCTCCAAATTTTGAGTAATTCCTTCATCTGAACAAGTGGGAAAATGATATTTTCATTGGTGGGGGAAGAATACTGACAAAAAACACAGCCCTCCATATCCCTAAAAATTAGGGACTTCATCGTGCAAAAACTAGTTTGAGAGAAACTAGATTTTTTGGAGATCCTTCCCTCTAATTTTGGATGATTTCACCTACCGGATCTTCAGGAATTTGAAAATTTCTTCAAAGAGGGAAGAATTTTGATAAAAAAAACATCCCTCCATATCCCTAAAAAAATAGGGACTTCATGGCGAGAAAAACTAGTTCACGTGAAACTAGATTTTTCAACGATCATTCCCTCCAATTTTCGTGCGATTTCGCCCACTAGAACCTTGAGAAGTGGAGAGGTAGCTCGCTGATTTTTTCCATTACTGTGTCATGGCAGCCATTAATGGAGCTTGAAATTTTTAGGTCTGGTTTTTTCTCCATTCACATCTAAATCAACTCCATTGTGATAGGTTTTTCATTATGGTGCTTCACGTGAAATTTCTCTTCAATCCGGCGACAGATTTGATGGGAAATCAAGTTTTTTCCTTCGTAGAGCCAGAAAGAGGATTTCTTCACTGTGAGAATTCCTTGCTGAAAATTGGAGGTTTGAATATGATTTTTTAATGGCCTTCAAGAGAGAATAACTCAGCAACAAATGGTTTGTCAATCCGTGCTCTGGTTTGGAAGATTTCTTCAAATTTTGATTTCATGGCAATGGGGATTTCCACTATTCTTCTTCTCTGTTCTTCATTTCTTCTTCTTATCTCGATGAATTATTATTACAATACCTGTGTGCCATCATGGAGTGAAGGATAATTTTCTATAATGGATCTGGTTCAAGCTTTGGCAATGGTGGAGTGGTGGACTGTGTTCTCTGCAGTTTTCTTCTGGTAATGGAGAAGCAACAAGAAGCAGCTAAAAGTTAGAAATTTTTTCAAATTTTTGGGTTGGAGTTGGGAAATTTTTTTCATGTTTTATTTCCCTGACCTCAGGGATGTGAGGGACATCAAATTCCATGGTGGTCAAGAGGACGACACATGGCGGCGATCCGACGACAGGGAATGAGTGCTCCAAAATCAGCTTTAAAGCACCGAGGGGCTGGAAACACTCTCCTAGAGGGTTGGGTGCATTTTTCCATGTTTTATGTCCCTCACCTTAGGTACATGAGGGACATCAGTTTCCATGGTGGTCTTGGAGCTGACACGTGGCGCTTGATCCGACGGTAGGGAATGGATGCTCCAAAAATGCACCTGGGGGCTGAAAGTTCGGTCAATGGGTGACCAAAAGACTCCCCATATGGGACTGGGAACCTTTTTCCATGTTTTATGTACCTCACCTTAGGTACCTATATATCATATTTTTTATATGAGATGCAAATCAAAGCATGGTGTAAAATATAAAAGGAATGAGGTGTACCCTTTTTATAGTTTTCCTTTTGGGAGAAACTTGTATTTTGGTGCATGTGGGACTAAAAGCCCCAAATTAGATTAGAATTTATAATCATGATTAGGCCTTTCTAATCAAAATTAGTGAATTACCAAGTGATTAAGAGGTGTGAAGCCCTAATTAACCTCTTAGGGTCAACTAGGAGGCTAGGATAAGCTTTTGAAGCTTGCTGAGATGTTGTAGAGGTGAATGGGGTGATTTTGAGTAGTTGGAAGAGGGGTTTAAGCCAATATTAGGGTATATTGATCAAATCAAGGGTAAAATAGGCTTAATTAGCTAATAAACTCTAATTGTCTTTTTTGAAGAGCATTTTGACTTACGATTCAACATAAAGTGGCATCCTGAATGCGAAAGGGGTTATGCAATCAAAAAAACACTGTTAATTGGCTAAAGTGGTAAGAAACGTTAGTTAATTAGCAAAGATCGCTAATTATTAAAAAATTGGGAAGAATAAGAGTGATTTGCGTGCATTTTGGCAATAAGATTGCAAAAGCAGAATTTAGGTGTCTACAGCTACAAGTGTTTCAACTACAATGTTTGGAACACTCAGACCTTAATTAAAATAATGTCGATGGTATTTCTATCCCTTAAAATTTATATAGATTAGGATATTGAAATATCTCAACTTTTTGTACCATGGCTTCACCTCTGAAATATCAAGGGAGATTGTAACCTATTTATCTTGAGAGGATAAGGAATTTGAGAAAGTTGTAAAGCCTTTGACTGTTAAATCTTATGACAAGGATAATGGGTGATGGGTGGGGTTATTTTATTTCCTCCCTCACTGATCTCCCAACATTTGACATGTACATATGTTGATGTTATTATGAATTTTTTCTCAATTATCTATTCGGAGGTGAATTAGGGATGGCAGTGATTAATGTGAATCCAGCGAAGAATGGAGGCAACGATCTCGGGGTGGGCAGGGGCTATGGCTCCATGGTTGGAGAATATGCGAAGAAGCATGGAGAATCCGCCAGTGATCCCACTTCATTCAGGTCGAGAAAAAGAGTGCAGGGAGGAGGTGACAGGGAGAAGAAGAAGGGCCCTTCTAACCCTAATCCGAATACATTCAAATCTGACAAGGTTGCGGATGGGATAGAGGCGGGAAGGAATAAAAAAGCTAGGGCAGATGTTGCTGCCTCCAGACCGACCTCCTTTAAGGATATCCTTGACACTCGTGGTGGATCTACACCTGGAAACCAGGCTTACCTAGTCGATATGGCTGAAGAAATTCCTTCCCTAGAGATCAAAAACCCCGAGGTGGAGGAGTACTATCACACTCTTGCTCGAGATGTTGTGATCGGGCACTTTAATGGCCGTTGGCCTTCCTCTACCAAATTATACCATTGGGTATTTGAAAACTGGTCCAACAAATGTGAAATATCACTCTGTTCCATGGGCTTCTTTATTTTACATTTCAAAGAAAACAAGGATTATCAACGTTGCTTATCTGAAGGACCTTGGTTATGGGGAAATGCTAGCCTGTATTTGACTCCTTGGTTTCCAGAATTTGATCTGAACTCTCACTTAATTACCAAAACACCAATTTGGGTAAGGCTCCCTAACCTCCCACTCCATCTCTGGTATGCCCTGGTTGATATTGGTAATGGCTTGGGCAAGTTTATTAAGGAAGATTTGGATAGTACTCACTCAGGGTTGTGCACTTATGCTCACATTTGTGTTGAAATTGATCTGAGTAAAGGATACCAGATCGTATATTATTAAAATTTGAAATATTTCAGCATTCACTGATTTTGGATTATGAAAACACTACCTTTAGATGCAGATTCTGTAAAAATCCAGGACATCTGCAAGCATCTTGTCCATTAAATAAAAATGGTGCTAAAAAACGAAGCGTGACAACTTCTAGAAGATGGGGCTTGGTGAATCCGGATATGGTATCTGCATCGTCATTCAAAGCGGGCACTGAACATAGGACTACATAAACAACAAAAAATAAGAATCAGGTTTCAAAAGTGGGAAATCGGGAGAATGTAGAGATAGTTGGAGGTTTGAAAAGAGGGCACATGTCTGAAAAATCAGATTCTGATCAAGAGTCTTTGCATGATAATAGGGAAGTCCTAGGAAACCCTAATGATTTGATGATAATTGTTCCATCCGACACTGGAAAATGGCAAGAAGTAAGGTTCAAGAAAAATAAAAAAGGTTGAATGGGTAATATTGATGACTACTTCACATCCTAGGTAGGGAAATAGATTGTTATTTTTAAATGTCATATCGTAAGGCTTGTAATCTGGGTTTTTGGCCCAGCTACTTTGGTCTATTAGTTTGGGTATTCAGGCCCACTTTTTAATAGGGAACGGGTCCCTTCAACCCGCCTTATCAATAAATAAAAACATTTGACATGTATGATTATGGAATTTCATGTGAAATTACTTCTTTCATTTCCCATATTTACTTTGATTACAATTTGTTTAATCAACCAATTCCATAGTTCTTAAATCCCATGTCTTTTATTTCATGAGCTCAATTTGTAAGTCTAGTGTCCAAGTTTCCATAGTTTAGGAAACTTGACTTCTCTCACAACTTTGATCTTAAGGGGAACGTCTCTAACATTTTTTAGAACATTCTATTTATCCAAGATACCAATGTTTACCAAATAAAACATTAGCATAATCATTCAAGAGTCTATTGGAAATATATCCTTGTTAACTATGTTGGACATCACCTACAACAATATTGAAGGCTCTCTTCCTCAATCCATTGCAAATCTCTTGTGAATGGAAGAGTTAAGGATTTCATGGAACTCGTTAAGAGGTAATATTATGGTATTGGGAGAAAACACATCATAAGTTATGAGGCCTCTTCCTTTACTATATATTGATATTTCTCAAATAATTTAGAAGGCTCCATTCCCTCCTATTTAAAGAGGTTATCAAATATGTTAAAACTTCACCTTCTTGAGAACCATATAAATGATAACATCCTACCTACTGTAGACACTAGAAAATGCACCTTACACATAAGGTCTCCTATTCAAAAAGACCAAAAACATCATAAAACACAATAATCCCAAAAAAAAAAATCTCAAAAAAACAAATAAAAACATAAAACCCCACAAAATGGTAATAAAAGACACCTCATCACTCATTTACTAACCCTAACCCACTCACATTTAATTATGTTTATCACGCCTACCCATTTGCATGTTGTTATCAGCTAAATTTGACTTCGCAAAATTACAACGTAAAAATTTCAAAAAAAATCCAAAGTGTCATTTCTCATGATTTATCACCTTCATCACGATTGTTTTATTCTCCCAATTGTTTTGGCCTTCGTTTTGTCCATTTCGGGTAAGAAATTCTCCCGCCATGTCGTAAACCATGTTTAAATTTAATTAATTAATATTTAATTAATTTCTTACCCTTTTATTTAATAAAATTAATTTTATTAAATTTTGGGGTTTTTTAATTAAATAAATATTAATTTAATCTTCATTAAAATTGATCGACAAAATTGGAAAAAGTTTTCTCGCTTCCCCATTGCCGAGGGGAATTAAAATTCCACCTCCAATTGTCGGGAATGGCAAGTTGGCTTTCCGCTCCCGATTTTCCCTTTCCTGGCAAAGTTTCCATTTTCCCCACTTGTCGGAATTTCTCTTGTTGATTGCCAACCCAATCAGATGTCAAACAGAAAAATATCTCCCATTTTCCCATGTGGGGAAATGGATGGGAATTGTCAGTTGACTTTGTCATTATCACGGGAAAATGGTTAAGTTCTTCCCATATTCGCCTATCAATTATTGCCCACTACCCAGAGAAAGAGGAAATTGGTTATTCACAGGGAAGAAATAAGAAACCGTAACGAGAAAACTTCTTGAATCCTTGTAACTTTCTTCCGTGAAACTCTGTTGAAAAATTCGTGCGAAAGTAATGAAGAAGATTTGAGGCTCTTTATTTCCAACTTATTACTTTCACTGTGTAGAGACGTTTTCTGAGAAATATTTTTCCAAATATTCATAGCACATTCTTCACAGACATTGATTCTCTACACATTCCAAGAAAGCTATAAGCAGTTCCATCAGTTGTGCATGCAAGGGAGTAGCAGGCCAAATCTAGAACAAAGAAGCACGCAGGTTTTGAGAAGAAAAATAGAAATAAAGCTCTCACACATTGGTCAAAGGCAACTCAGCAAATCCCATGCCATAGTCCAAGAACCAAGCAAGAGCCCAAACATTCAAAGAAAATCCATCAGTTGTCACATATTTCCCAAAACCAGTCCACCACGTACTCACCTTGGCAATGCCTACCCAAAGAAGGAATATTTATTAGAGTCAAAAAGTAAAACAACCCACGTTTACATAGAAAAAGACCAGTCCAAGAAAATAAAGGAGATCTTTGTCCATGCTAGAGGCAGAGACAAAAAAATTCAGAATGCAAGAATTCGTTATTTCCACGCAATAGCCAGAAGGCAAAATAATTCATCATTTCCACGCATAATACAAGCAAAAACTAGACAAAGAGCAATCCACATGTTTGGCAAAGAGAAGTCCACAACTGTCAAAAAGGGAAATAACAAGATCTCTCCACACAAGGATATATTTAAACAACACATGTAGCTATTTCCACGCATTTGTGGAGGATAAACTAAACATTCCACGCACTAATACAAGCAAAAATTTCCATGCAGATTTGCAGCATAATTCAAAAAGAAACAAAAAATATATGCCCACGTGCTGGAAGAGGATCATCCACGTCAGCTAAAGGGAGCACCACTTAGCCACATATAGAAAATCACATGCATAGTAATCTAAAGAGAAAATTCACACCGAGGAAACAATAAAAGTCCATGTAAAAGGTGAATTAAAATAGTTTCCACGCAGTTGAAGAATAAAACATAGCTAGAAGTGAAGATAAGATCATTGTCCACATTCTGGGTGGAAATAGACTATCCACACAGTCCAAAAACGCATTTACCAGGTAGTCAAATCCATGCCAATTATTTTGAGGATTTTCCTATCCACCACGTAAGTGAAAGGAGTTTATTCAAAATGCACAACCGGGAATAATAAAAAAAACTCCAAAATCATAGTATTTTAGCTCGGTTTGTGATTTGAGCTTAGTCTCAATATTTTGTTGTATTACCGTTTTGAAAAATTTGTAACCCGAAATCGCTCATTATTATTTAAAAAATAAAAATAAAAAATAAAAAAAGAGTCATATTTTTCTTGTGGAAATGGTGGTTCAGAGACTAAGACCCGATACCATTTACATCATTTTGTGTGCCCACTTTGTTTTTTTTGTAAAATTCATAATGGCTGAAAAATCTAACAAATATGCAAGAAAATTGAAGAAGCGAGTAGAAAGGTCAAACAAGTTGCACTCAAATACGACTTCCAAGGGGTCATTCCTCCCACTTCCATCAATTTTGCATACGAAAATATCACCGACACTGATCTTGGCCATGTAAATGAGCAACAATTTTGTGATCAGGTGAAAGACAAAGGGAAAACCATATTCTCGGATAGGCTCTATCATAGTGGTCAGGCTCAAGCAACAACTTTTCCTATTTCAGTGCAATTCCCTCAGCTAGTCATCATGTGCACGGAGCATTATGATCCCAAAAGGTGAGGAATTCTCAAGGATAATCGCAAGCCTTTCCTCTTGATCACACTAGAGCACATCGAAGAATTGCTCAGCATCCCTGATTTCCCTTAGAATGATGACATCACTCAAAATTCAACGCAAGATTTTTGGGACGAAGAACCCCTCAAGTGGAGCAAGATGGTCAACAACAATTGGCTAGTGACCAAAAGGCCTCGTGTTGATCAATTTCTCAATAAATTGTACCACATTGAAGTTTTTGAGGAAATCAGTGACATGATCACTTTTTGGAGTCGTGTCTTCGGTCTCCCCTCTACCAGGATTTTCCAGCCATGGATGTATCAGTTCATCTGCATCATCCTTGCCAAGAGAGAGTTTGTAGATTGGGCCACCATCATTAGTGACACTCTTCACAAACAATTGATCAAAGTGAAGATGACTGGGCATTTCTACATGAGATCATACCTAACCTATGCAATGGCCAGAAGGAAGCAATTTTCGTAGCTAGAAAGGAAAGGCATCATGGATCTATCAAATAGTTTTTTTCACTAATTATCTCGCAATTGAGTTTCAATAATATCTCTCATCACTTCATGAGAGTTAAAGATGCTGTTCACCTTCCACATGTGATTAGAAACATGAATAGAAATCTGGAAGGAAATATTCTCCAAAGATGACATCACTGTCATTTTTTAGTGGGGAACAAGGTTTATTCAATTTCAAAACTTTTCCTAAATTCGTGTGATCGCAGATTTACATTGGTCACTCCATAGAATCTTCCCTAATTATGTCAGTGATAAGTGGGCGTTGATCGACCTTGCACATTAACTTTTCCAAGTTCCATTGTCTTACTCAAAGACAAATGTCATTCAAGGTTACATCCAATTCCTAATCCAAATATGGGGAATACCAATGTCTGAAGTTCTCTTCAGTGCAAAACTCATGGAGAAGGGATTTTGATCTCATTACCATACATCAGTTTATGAATAGATCCCAATTTGACATCAACAGGGTATATACAAAAGAATCTTTGACTGAGGTAACATCATACAGGCACAACCATGGAAGCATATCTAGGCTATCTGGGTTAGAATGTGCAACATGATAGTAAGGTAAGATGACAAGAATTTTCCTGTCTAACCCTTGGCTCGAGATCAAGGTAAATTCTGCATTGAGATATCCTCCTTTGATTCATTTTTGGATGAAGATGAATTTATGTTATTGATCCTGCTCATATGATAAGTTAGTTTCCCTTACTCCATTTCCCTGGTATTTATTGGAAAAAAAGAGATTAATTTTCTCTTGATAACATAGAATCAACTTGTCGATTCTTAAAAGGAGCTATGATGCCTGGTATGAAAAATATCTTACAATAGTTAATCATCAATCCAAGTTCATACACATATGTTCTGACATAAAGAAATTACCAATGATGAGAAGCTCTCTAGTCAACTAAAGGTAGTGCATACTTCTTCACAGTAAACCTCTATCCAACATCTACCAATACACACCTTAGTAAGAAAAGTCGATGGTTAGCCCAAATCTTGTCTTCTAATCAAAGAAGCAGTGTCCTCAAGGATCGGTAACATCCAAGGGTCCTGTGACCTATTTGGGAGGGAAGAGGACGTGTATTCAAGGTATTTCCACCCCAAAGTAGAGTTTAATCTACATCACATTGTTTATAGTTCCCAAGGAAGCTTACTAACAAACACTAAGTCAGTCAATGTCATGACACCGAAGATTCTACTCAAGTGCAAGAGGTAAAAATATGACAACGCTTCTGAACTTTTATTTCATGAGGAATGTTTCTTAAGGTCTCCCTAATGATAATCAAGAATGTGTTGCATATCAAAGTTATTTCCCCAAGAGATTTAAGTTGTGGAAAAATTGCCTACTTGTTTTAATGTACGATGATATCGATAACAGATGCGAATGTTGCTTCTCGAAATCCATGACTTCTATTGTGAAGAGTTAGTGAAGGAGACCCCTTTTTGCCCGCATTGATTGTGAAATTAAGAAGAGAAAGATATTGTTCAAAGTGTTAAACATTGATTTGGAAGCTCTTTTAACCCTTTCCAATGAAGTTCATTCAAAAAAATCCTAAGGTATTCTCCAGGGTAGTGGTTGATGATAGCGGAGATAAATTTGAAGAAATTGTAATTCCAACTAGTTGAAAAAGATACATAGGGACATGACAATCACTGACTATGAAGTATCCAAAATAGCCCTTGGAAAGACCACTTTTGAAATTGATGTATACTATGGAAAAAGATTCAATGAACAATGTGTTTAAAAGGTTGGATCAGATATAAATCTCAAATTTCCCAACTCAAAGAAGATAAGAATCAGTTGATCTCATATGTTCAACATTTGATCAATCCTAATTCCAGTCTTCTTTTCTTGTTACAGAAACTGGTGGCCATCCCAGATCAAGAAATGTATCAATCAATCAAAGGATGTTAATCACTCTAGGGCACACTCTAAGGTCTTGGGTTTCTAAGATAGAAAATGGTGGGTTGAGAAGAAATTGATGAAAGTGATAAAAATATCTGAGAATATTTAGTGCCTACCTTGATCTAGTGTTTCCATTCAAGGAATGTCTCATTATCAAAATTAATAGCTATTGATCAAATCTTTCCAAGTCTTCAGGATCTTTCCCGGATGGAATCTACATTCTTAGCCTTGAGGGAATACTTGAATTTGATCATCACATGGACACGAATTTCCTATGGTGTCTAAATCATGCTCAAGTCTAGGAAATATGATTCTCGAAGATATTAGTAATTCAGTTTGAGAGTTTATGTAATGAAGCTTATACTTCACTCTCTTCCATTCAATCCTTCATATCTGAAGAGATTCCTTTGTACCTTCATGAATGAACATAACCAAAGGAATTCAGTACAAAATCTACGTTGAGAAATTTACAAAATTGATACATGAAATGTATACTCTTATTGATATTTTTTCCACTTCTTCAATGGATCAATGTTTATCAGGATCAAACACTTTTGTGAAGAGATCTCAATCTAAAGTTATACAACCTACATACCATACCAGGTAAGATTCTTGAAATGCATGTACTTTTTGAGGCTTATCTTCTTCCAAGTTGATTTCCAAAGGAAAAAATAATGCACCAGACATTGCACAAGCTCAAATATTTTGAATTGGAAAAGAATCAGGATCCTAGTTTCACCAACAACATGGTGGGGTGATTCAGCTTATGTTATCTAATGGGTGTGAGAGTTCACTTCTCATATGATTGAGAATAGGTGAACCCTACTTCAATGGATAAGGAACTAGTTATTCTTGCTTAATTTTCATCTATTTTTCTGGAGGTCCACATGTACCCATTTTTTTTATTTATGTACTTTTCCTAAAATGAATTTAAAATTTTTATAAAGTGGTGTTATTAAACTCACTTTTGGAAAACTTTTGATAACTTAAGTGGTTTCTATTTTCAAGTTACTTTTTAGGGTTGGCTGAAAAATTCAAAGTCATTTAAGATGTCCTATTTAATGTTCATGTAAACTCTACCTACTTTGTAACCAAATTTTGGGTTATAAAAGGAAGTTAGAGGGCTCATTTGTAAGGGTGACTTTGAGAGAGGAGAAGAAAATACTGTTTTTGTGCAAGCTTTGTTTCAAGGAAAGAAACTTTGTGTTCTTTTGTGAAGACATTTTGGAGTTAATGAAATATGAACTTTGTGTCCCATTCATTATCTCTTGTAGCATTTGATGTTCTTATGTTCATTAGATGTTAGTGTTTAAATCTTGCATGTGAATATTGTCTTGGATCTTATTGTCAACGTATATTAATTTGTTGTTCTTGTTCACAGTGATCAAGCTTTGATATTTACTTTCTCACATGTGTGTTCCCTTTTAGTTATTCTTGTTTAGCTGATCTCAAACTCTATTTATTTGAGTTAGTTATTCATTGTTCTTCCTCTATGCAATATTAGGCTTTGATTTTACCTAAATCTTGCATGTTCCTTTCATTCATTCCTTTCCATTTATTTCTTTCATTCCATTCCATATCCCTAATTCTTATTTATTTCCTTTTCATGTTCCAAGAAACCCCCCACATACAATTTTTAATGTACAGATGTAAATATTGTTTTGGTTTTCAATAAAGGAAGCCTCACCTTTATTGAGGAGGGAATTCATTCCCTTACTGTTGCATTTCATTTGCATACATGAAAATCCATATGTTAACAAGTTTTTGCGACTCCTACTGGGGATTCTAGAATCGTTAACTAGTGCTTGGTTAAATATTTATGACTATCCCCTCTGCACAAGCTCTAGTTCTTCAACCAAATCTTGTGCACAAAGAATATTTTCAAGGATACATTAATGTTACCAACCTTCAGAATAGTAGCTTGGGAAAGCAATCTGCTGAAAGTATTGCAGCAATTTTTGGTTGTTGATAGAGGCCATTGACATAGAAATCTACATTAAAGATCTTAGAAGAAGAGCACCCGCACTTGTGGCCAGAAGACATCCTGACACGTCTTGATCATTGTTCATCGACATGGCCTTCTTCCACCAAGGATTAATAATTTCTATGACTATTACAGGTAACCCACCTATCTTGCAACCAAATATTCTTTTTGTAGATACTCAAGAAGACATATCATTAGATTTGAGGCAAGCTATTTGGGAAAAGCACATGAACTGACTATCATTTTCATCTCCATTGCATCAGTATTGGATAACGAATAAAATCAAGTTATGAGAGTTGTTAGAGTCATTCAGGCACAAAGATATCAAGAAAGAGAGAAAAGAGAAAAGGCTAGAGCTAATCAGAACGTATCAGTGATCCTTTCATAGTAAAGATTTCAAACTAGCAGGAAGGAGGTTTACATGAGGAGAAAAAGATAAAGGTTGATCTGATCCCATTTTTTATTTTTAAGGAAATTTTCATTCCAAGTTATCTCCTCCAAGGAGGAACACTCCCATAAATTCATAAGCCTTGCATCAAGTCCTAAAAGAACAAGGGAGGAATCAGTACCATTCAAGCACTCGTTCTATCTCATGTTGGTTTACCTTTGCATAAAACCTTTCCCAAGATGGAAAATAACATACCATGGGGAAATTTCATAGGCCCATTGGCCTTACTAGTTCGACATGACCTCCCACAAGGATTGATGAAGGTCCTTCCCAAGTTCAATTGAGATGGGAAGACTTCACCTGATGACCATAATTCTACCTTCTTTGTTGCATGTGTAATTTTGTCAGTAGAATATGAAGATTTTGTTGTTCTGCCTCTTCATTGAAACATTTGCAAGAAATTGTCGCGAATTGGTTTCATTATCTCCTGAATGGATGCATTACAAATTAGGATACTATGGAGAGTAAGTTTGAAGAACGTTTCAAAATGAAAGAAGATGAGCATGCCCTTCTTTCCTGACTATCTCAGGTGAAGAAAGAACCAACAAAACCCATGAGGAATTTTGTGGCTAAGTTTTAAAAAGTGGTAAACAAAGTTCCTTCCGGAATTCACCTAAACCCTGACAGAAAAAAAATCTTTATTAATGCACAACAACCAGAAGTGTGTTATCAGCTGAGAAGGGCTAGAGTGGCTACTTTGGAACTTGCTCAATCCTTGGCCATAGAAATTGAGGATGACTTAATCATGGTAGGAAAATTCAAGAAAAATTCCCTCAAGGGAAAGATTCAAGAAACCCCCAATGCTTCTAAGACCATACTCACTAAGTTGGCTAATGATGTGCTATCTTTGAAAAATCAAGTTTCTCAAAGTAGTAAACTTACTACTTACAAAGACATCCCAAGAAAAGGCTCTGTTCCTAACAAATCTAGAATTTCAGGCACTCTAACAAGGCTTGCTATTAAAGTTGCTCCCAAAACTAACTCAAAATGTGATGTCATTGAAGAAAGCGATGATGAAGTTGAGGTCATTGAGGTTGACGAAGAAGAGCTAGACTGTGGAACATCCGAACCTAAAGTTGAATATCCTGAAGAAAGTAATAATCATTTCTTTGAGTACTGTTTAGAAGAGGAAGATGAATATGAAGAAATTGTAGAAGATACGAATAGCCAATCCTTCGTTGTCTTCACACGCTCTCTGAAAAAGGAACAAAGTACCATTAAGGTGGAAGATAAAAAGAGCTCCAAGGAAGTTCCTAAAGAATATAATACTAAATAAACTTCCAAAGAATCCAAGACAAATGAGACTCCTAAAGAGTCCAAGACAACTGATGTTCCTAAGGTCAAATCTATCTTAAAGAAAGGAGGACCTTTGTCAATCCAATCAGTTGATAAATCAACTATGAAGAAAGTTTCTTCTTCCATATCAGTATCAACCAAGCCCGAAACAAAGGTAAAAAGTGAGCCATCATCAAGTTTGAAAGAAATAGTATCTGAGACATCAAGTACGATCATTTTGCACAAATTTGATATCATTGATCATATTGATAAAACAAAAAATTCCATCTCACAAGCAGAGTAATTAAAGTCCAATAAGGATAAACTCAAGAAATTGGTCCAGTTTATCAAAGGCGACTCTAGTGTTCATTCCTCTAAAGGAATTCTGAAAACTCCCAAAGAAGGGAAAACTCAAAATATTGTGGTGGCCACTCACTTTAAATGAAAAGGTTGAACCTTTCTTTATGTCCTTTCTAATCAAAGGATGCAAATTAACTAATTGCATTATAGATTCTAGAGCATCGGATAATGTGATGGATGTAAAAGTAGCACATGCTCTTGGGTTGACTTGTACGAGAACATTCAGATCTTGTTACTCCATTGAGATAATACAAGTTCCTTTCATTTGGCAGATTAAAGATGCTCAAATGGATTTAGCTTAATTTTCTCAAAAGCAAGTCAAGGTAATCGTTCTAGTTGTCGACATTCCCACTTCATATGGTATGTTGTTAAGCAGGACATTTTACAAAGATATGGGTGGTGATATTCAAATGGATCGGTCTCATACTATGATCCCTATCAGTGGATAAATGAAGAAGCTAAAGCCGTAGACTCAAGAAAAGTTCATGGTAACAAAAGTTGATGATCCTCACGCACAAGTCTTGTTTCAAAACTCAAGTACAGTTAATTATATGATTGCTACAGAGGTTCACGCACCTGAGGTCACTTACCAAGATCCCAATGAGATTTGGACTCTTGAGTTTCATGGAAGTTATTACTCAACAGCTGGTGCTTATATCTCCAAATGGTAAAATGTTTCCTTTTTCTTATAAACTCCAATTTTCAAATACTAACAACACTGCAGAATATGAGGCATTAATCCTTGGCCTCCAAGTTGTAGAAGAGAAAGGGATCAAAAATTTGAAAGTCTTTGGAGATGCATAATTGATCGTGAAACAAGTAAAAAATTAGTTTCAGGTGAAGAATGATCATTTGAGTAACTACAGAAATAAGGTGTGGGACGCGATAGAAACCTTCGATGCTTTTTCCATAGAATTCGTCCCTCATGAAAAGAATGACAAATAAGATTTCTCTAGAAGTATCAGCTTCATTGATGATCACTCATTTAGAGTTTGATCAAGACAAATACACCATTGAAATGGTTTTTAGGCCAAGTGTTCCTGACAATGCAGAAAATTGCAAGTCTTCAATGATGATCAAAAAATTATTGCCTTCTTGGAAAAGAGGGATAATTTTGAACAGTTGTACTTTGAAGGGAAGTGATTCTGCATTTCATGAATTGATGACCTCACCCATTCAAGAAGGAGTTGAGCATCAGGATCCTAGTGATGGCATCATTCAACTCAAAGGAAATAAAATTCCAAAAGGATTGGTTTCACTTGAAGAAATTTTTGATAAGCATGACAGGTTTATCAAAGAGAAAGAGCAGGCAGGACCTACGAATTTTGTTGACTATGAGAAAGTTGACATTGGTACCAAGGACAAACCTCACCTAGTCAACATTGGTAAGTGTTTCTCACCTGAGGAGTGCAAGAAATTTTTAAGCCTCCTTACCAAATATTCATGATGTCTTGGATTACTCATATGAAGACTTGAAGTCTTTCCAACCTAGGGAAATGGAGCATGCCATACCTTTGAAACCTAGTGTAGCTCCATTCATGCAGAAGCAAAGACAATATAATCCCAAGATAGTATGGAAAATATTCCATGAGGTTCAAAATATGTTAGACGCATGAATAGTGTTTCCTATTCGGCATTCAACCTGGATAGCTAATATTGTCCTAGTTCGCAAGGAAAATGAAGAAATTAGAATTTGTGTGGATTTTCACAATCTTAATCAAGCTTACTTGAAGGATAACTATCCACTGTCAGTCATGGATCATATTATATAGGAAGTAACTAGATCAAAAATGCTATCCATGTTAGATGTGTATTCTCTAGTTATAATCAGATTGAAGTGGCTAGAGAAGACCAACATAAAACCACATTCATAACCCTTATGGTACGTTTGCATATAGAATAATGCCTTTTGGTTTGATCAATGTCAGCTCAACCTTTCAAAGGGCTATGGACATGGCATTCACAAATTATAAAGACAAGATCATCGTGATATACCTAGATGACTTGACGATGTTCTCAAAGAAGCAAGAAGATCATCTAATAGATTTGGAGAAAATATTGCAAAGGTGCAGACTTCATAGAATCTCCCTAAATCCAAAGAAATCAAGTGTTTGGAGTTGTGGAAGGGAAACTCCTAGGTCATATTGTTTCTAAAGAAGGAACTAAGATCGATCCTGAAGGCATTCAAGCTATCAAGAATATTTCCTTACCTACAAGTAATCCTGGAGTCCACTCATTCTTTGGGAAGGTGAAATTTTTAAGAAGGTTATGTGCCGGATTTTGCTGAGCTAACTAAAGAAATCGCTGACATGATGAAATGAAAATAATCCTTCAAATGGTTGAAGGAAGGTAGAGAAGCATTTGAACAAATCAAGGGTGTTATTGCAAAAGCTCCTACATTGGTGTGTCCCGATTTTAAAAAGGATTTCATAGTCTATTGCTATGCTTCCCCGCACACGATCTCCGCCATCCTGACTTAACATAATCAAGAGGGAATTGAATCTCCTATTGCATTCATGAGTTCCAGATTCAAGAAACATGAACTAAATTACACTCCCCTTGAGAGGCATGCGTACGCGGTGGTTAGAGCCTTGAAACATTTCAGATATTATGTATTGAATTCTCACACAAAAGTATTAGTTCCAGACACTGTAGTTAAATCAATGTTGACAAACATGAACCAAGATATAAAAGAGGAAATTGGGTCTCCAAGATCCAAGAATATGACTTGGACATTAAGCTTACCAATTTGGTTCGAGGAAGAGGACTCTACCAACTCATTTTGCAGAGAATGAGTCACGAGATGACTCTGAGGAAGAACCAGTTGAAGAAATGGATTACCGATCCTGGTATTGTTTTCGTCAGTACCACATATGAGTGGTATTCTGATATAGCTTACTTTCTCACCTATGGTGAATTTCCTATGAGAATCGTGATAATTAAGGAAAAGAGAGCTATCAAATTAAGGGTTGTCAGGTACATCCATGGGTTACGTGCGAAATCACTGATAGCACCCCCAGATGTTTCTAGGAAGATGTTACTCTTCTAAGCGGTAACAGAATCCATCCAGTGTGATTGCATAGCTTAGTGAATAATAAGTCCTAAGGTGTGGGACCTTGAAAATTATGGAAAATCTCTCAAGATGAAAGCGCAGGCTTTCCATTGTCCTACTATGTAAAATGTAAGATAGTACAATGCCCAAATCTGGTCTAGTACCTAGTGGTAAGACTTGCCAAGTTAGACAGGCGATAAAACAGTGTAGTCACTGAGCAATCAAGGGTAAAGCTGGTGACCAGGTGGTGAAACCAAACTGGAATGATGAATACTCCGCGTTGTCCCATGACTGACAAACCAGATATAAGCCATTGTTAATTTACATCAAACTATAGACAGGTCGGTGGAAGTCTAACGTGAGATCAGATGAAGTAACTTGAGAAGTACAAAAAGGATCTAGAGTCTGCAAATGAGCAAACAATTTTATTACTCTGTGTAGCTATTGATACAAAGTCATTATAGAGATAGCTAGTTAGGCAGAAACGTAATTTCTACGACTTGGTAGAAGGAAGCCACGTGAATCAGTCTCACAAATGAACCTTGCAAAAGGTAAGAATCCAATTTGCGGTTTCTCACAATGAACCAACTCTCCGCGTGTTTAGGGTAATCGATCTGAGAGTCAAGAAAAAGGAAGCTAGAAGCGGGAAAATCAACTAAGTCATAAGCACAGAACCAGTGTGTAATGTTTCCACGTGTCTCATCAATGCAACTTGGAATCCATCAACTACATTGGTCCTGCTATTGCGGTAGCCTTGAAGGTCAATTCAGAAGAATGGACAGAAATTCAGCCATCGAATCAGATTTTTTTGGATATAGTTAAGACTTCAATATGGATACCTCTACATTAATAAATCTTGAATGATGTGAACTTCCATACATTTGGACGCAGGTACCCTCTCAAAAATGTGCAGTTGCAGCCTCCCATGGCATAAACAAGGTATATGAGGATATGACCAGCGATACCAAACAAAAGGGAGCTCTAGTCAAAAAAAATGCAAAAATTTGAACTTTTGCCTCGAGAAGGTACACGTAAGCCATGAACATCAAGCGTTAGAACAGATGCAGGTCCCTTTTTGTGATTGATGATACGTTGAATCCAGATCAGGATAAAGAAATTCGGGCCGTCTGAGTGAATTTGGGACCTTTTGGCCCTTTGCGCACATAAGGGATAAAGGTCAAATATTAAGCGACCGCATCGAAAGTCAAAGTGCTGAACGATGGGGCCGTTCAGAGTTGATTGGGAGACGCATTTGGGCATTTTTACCTTTATGCATTTTGGAGCTGTAAAGTTAAAAATTGACTTTTCTCGCAGATGCCACCGCCTTGGATTTGGACTCAAGTCTGTACGTTGAGCTTGCAGTCAAAATTCAAAGCGGCGGATTTAGGTCGGCTGAGTCAATTTAGAGTTTTTGAGCCCAAGTAGATAAAGGGAGAAAATTGCAAAAATTGAGCCGGGACTCCATCACTTTCATCTCAATGTAAAGCCACGTGTCAAGCCCGTTCAAAAAGTGGGTGGGCGGGCCAATGTTCTGAAGTTCCATTTTCCTATAATGCACAAATTACTTAGGAATTTCCTATGGCCCGCTTCCCTGTAAATCTCGAGCATGTGATGATGGCTTTGAAATACAAATACTTTGCATATCCTTGATGTGGATTGTAGGCAAACCGTGCATGATTTGCAATGCCAACCTTCAAAGTTTTGCCTTTGGCATGGAAATGCACCGAGGCATTGAAAAGCTTCAGACCATCCGGTTTCTGTGGATTGTTTCATCAGTCCTTCTGTAACCAAATGTAACCATTCTTGGGAGCTATTTAATGGCCTCACGCCTTTTGGGTTTCTTGGTACTCTGGGGTAATGACCATTTGAAAATGCAGTACAAAAGTTTACACGCGGCTTTCTTCGCTCTGTTATTCCTTCTTTACCTTGTCTGAATATTTGGGAACCATCTATCTTTTATGATTGGAACCTTGTAAAATCTTGTTTATCATGAGCAGGTGCAAGTTTGAGTCTGAAGGAAGGTTCCCCATTGCGATTTCACACTAAGCTGACACCTGGCTATGCTTGCATCTCCTTGGTTCGAATACGTATAAGGTTATACGCTATTATCTATATTTCCTGAAGGATATTGGTACGTTCGTGGAAGCCTGGCTCAAGTCCTTAATTCTTCCATTCTTTCGTAATTGATTATTTGGGCATAAAACATTAAGTGAAGGTGGCACACTTTGAAAGCTTGTACTCCATATGTATATGAGTTTTTTTACCCTTTTCAATGGGAACCTCTCCCATTAAAGAGGAGGGACTTCGATGTCCCCGTGTTCTGTGGTTTGTCTAAAGTTCCATTTATAAATTGATCCAATTAGTATTGAAGCCTACTATTATTATAGTTCTGAGAGTTTAAACTATGGCCAGTGTATGGTTTTACAGATGTAGAAAAATCCATGACAGAGTGACTTTCTGTAAGGGAACCAGTTGATCTATCTTTACCACTCCATATGCTGAATCTTGTTAGTAACATAAATAGTGAATGAATTCTAATATAGCAACTAATTTCTCAGGATATGGATGAGTTTCCTTGGAATTTCAAAGCTAAGGTCTGTGATATCTATCAAATTTCACCCGTGTATGAAAAATAGGATAACAGAGTATTTCTGGACAACACCTTGTTCAAGAAAGGAATTGATGGCATGTTCCTCATATGTGTTGATAAGGAACAACAACCTAGGTTACTTGAAGCTTTTCAAAATCATGCTTGCGGTGGTCATTTCTCTGGACCAGTGACAACTCATAAGATTTTGTGAGCACATTATTACCAGCCCACTATGTTTTTTGATGCCCAAAAATTGTTAGCCAAATGTGAAGTTTGTCAACAATTTGTTGGAAGACCTAAATTGACGGCTTTACCTCTAAAGCCAGTTGTCATTAAAGAACCATTTCAAAAATGGGGGTTAGATTTCATTGGGGTCTTGAACCCAAATTCTAGTGTTGGTCACACGCACGTGCTCACGACAACTGACTACTTTACGAAGTGGGTAGAAGCTATTCCGGTGAAACAAACATCTACTGCGGTAATCTGTGACTTCATCAAAGAGAATATATTGGTTCATTACAGAATTCCACAAAAGATCGTGACAGAAAATGCCACCAATTTCTCTTTTACAGAGATGATAGGTTTTTGTTATGGGTATGGGATATCTTTATCTCATTCATCACATTACTATCCTCAGGGAAACTGTCAGGTAGAATCCAGTAACAAAAACATCATTACTATCATGTGCAAGTTAGTCAAAGAAAATCAAAGAACTTGGCACAAAAAGTTATATGATGCATTGTGGGCTGACCGCATAACTCCCAAAAGATAAATTGGAATGTCTCCATTCTAACTCTTGTATGGAACCGATGCTCAAATTCCCATCACATTGGAGTTACTGACATTACGATTGGCTCAAGCAGTTGACAATGAATGCTTCGCCAATGCGTTGGATAAAAGGATCATGATCCTAAGAAAGCTTGAAGAGCAGAGAAGTCAAGTGGACGAACATAGATCGAGGAACACCAATCAAAGGTAAATAAATTGTTCGATAGAAAAACTAAGGAAAGACAATTTCAAATCAATGACTTAGTTCTTCTTTGGGACAAAAGGTGTGAACCAAAAGGAAAACACGGGAAGTTTGATTCATTGTGGCTGGGCCCTTTCAAAATCAAGCATTTCTATGTGGAGATAACACATATTACTCGGTATATAGAGATGACACTTATTTTCCTCTGCCCTACAGCAGGAAATATCTCAAGCACTATCAAAATTAAAAACGGGTTGTCCCTCGCATGTACATAGGAAATTAGGGTTTTGGTTTGTTTCCTTTCCTTGTTTTTCGGTTTCCTCTCTTTTATCGTCCCATTTTTGTGCATCATAGTCTTTAGAGATCATGTTCATTAAATTTTTGGGTCTAGGTCCATTGTTGCATCCATGAAGTCCTTGTCCCCACATTCGAGCCAGATGTTATCAGCTAATTTTGACTTCGCAAAATTAATAAGCATGATTTTTTAAAAAAAAATCAAACAGTGCTCATTTCTCAGTGATTTATCACCCTCATCATGATTGTTCTTATTCTCCGTGATCATTTTGGCCTTTGTTTCATTCATTTCGGGTAAGAAACTTCACTCTTGCTATGTCGCAAACTGTGTTTAAATCAATTAATTATTATTTAATTAATTTCTTACCCTTTTATTTAATAAAATTAATTTTATTAATTTTTGGGGGTTTTTAATTAAATAAATATTAATTTAAACATTCACTAAAAATTGATCGAAAATTTTGGAAGAAGTTTTATCGCTTCCCCATTGTCATGGACAATTAAAATTCTGCCTCCAATTGTCGAGAATGCCAAGTTGGCTTTCCGCTCCCGATTTTCCCTTTCCTGGAAAAGTTTCTATTTTCCCTTGGTTGTTGGAAATTCTCTTGTTGATTGCCAACCCAATCGGATGTCAAACGGAAAAATATATCCCATTTTCCCATGTGGGGAAATGGATGGGAATTGCTAGCCGGTTTTTCCGTTGTCATGGGAAAATGGTTAACTTATTTCCATATTCCCCTCACAATTATTGCCCACTACCTAGAGAAAGAGGAAATTGGTTATTCAGTGGGAAGAAAGAAGAGACAGTTACGTGAAATATTCTTGAATCCTCGTAACTTTCTTCCATGAAACTATGTGGAAAAATTTGTGTGAAAGTAATGAAGAAGCTTTGAGGCTCATTATTTCCCACTTATTATTTTCCCTGTGTAGAGACGTTTTCTGAGAAATACTTTTCCAAAAATACATAGCACATTCTTCATAGACATTGATTCTCTACACATTCCAAGAAAGCTATAAGCAACTCCATCATATGTGCACGTAAGGGAGGTAGCATGTCAAAGCCAAAACAAAGAAGCACGCATGTTTTGAGAAGAAAAATAGAAATAAAGCGCTCACGCATTGGTCAAAGGTAACTCAGCAAAGCCCACGCCATAGTCCAAGAAACCAAGCAAGAGCCCACACATTAAAAGAAAAGCCATTAGCTATCACACATTTCCCAAAACCAGTCCACCACGTACTCACCTTTGCAACGCCTGCCCAAAGAAGGAAGATTTGTCAGAGCCAAAAAGCAAAACAACCCACATTTGCACAGAAAAAGACCAATCCAAGAAAATAAAGGATATCTTGGTCCATGCTAGAGGAAGAGACGAAAAAAAAAGGAAAGAATTCATTATTTCCATGTACTAGCCGAAGGAAGGCAAAAGAATTCATCATTTCCATGCATAATACAAGCAAAAACTAGACAAAGAGCATTCCACATGTTTGGCAAAGAGAAGTCCACAACTGTCAAAAGAGGAAATAACAGGAGCTCTCCACGCAAGGATATATTTAAACAACCCATGCAAATATTTCCACGCATTGGTGGAGGATAAACTAAACATTTCACGCACTAATACAAGCAAAACATTACAAGCAAATTTGCAGCATAAGTAAAAAAGAAACAAAAAATATATGCCCACCTGTTGGAAGAGGATCCTTCACGCCAGCTAAAGGGAACACCACTCAGCCAGAGGTAGAAAATCAAATGCATAGCAGTCCAAAGAGAAAATTCATGCCAAGGAAGCAATAAAAGTCCACAAAAAAGGTGATTTAAAATAGTTTCCACGCAGTTGAAGAATAAAACGCAGCCATAAGTGAAGATAAGACCACTGTCCACGTTCTGGGTGGAAATAGACAGTCCACACAGTCCAAATACGCATTTACGAGGAAGTCAAATCCACGCCAGCTGTTTTGAGGATTTACCTATCCACCACGCAAGTGAAAGGAGTTTATTCAAAATGCACAACCGGGAATAATAAAAAAAATGTCCAAAATCATAGTATTTTAGCCCGGTTTGTGATTTGAGCTTAGTCTCAATATATAGTTGTATTACCCTTTTGAAAAATTTGTAACCCAAAATTGCTCATTATTATTTTTTAAAAATAATAATAATAAAAAAGAGTCATATTTTTCTTACAAAAACAGTGGCTCGAAGACTAATACCCGATATCGTTTACACCATTTTGCATGCCCACTTTATTTTTTTATAAAATTCATAATCGCTGAAAAATCTAACAAATCTGCAGGAAAATCGAAGAAGTCAATAGAAAGGTCAAACAAGTCCGCACTCAAATACGACTTCCAAGGGGTCATTCCTCCCACTTCCATCAAATCTACATACGACAATATCAGCGACATTGATCTTGGTCACATCAATGTGCAACAATTTTATGATCGGGTGAAAGCCGAAGGGAAAACCATATTCTTGGATAGGCTCTATCATAGTGGTCTACCTCAAGCAACAAATTTTCTTGTTTCATTGCAATGCCCTGAGCTAGTCATTGCCTGCGCGGAGCATTAAGATCCCAAAAGGTGAGGAATTTTCAAGGATAATCGCGAGCCTTTCCTCTTGATCACACCATAGTAGATCGAAGAATTTCTCAACATCCTTGATTTCCCTAAGAATGTTGACATCACTTGAAAGCCAATGCAATATTTTTAGGATGAAGAACCCCTCAGGTGGAGCAAGATGGTCAATAATAATTGGCTAGTGACCAAAAGGCCTTGAGTTGACCGGGTTCCCAAGTAATTGTACCCCGTTGAATTTGTGGAGGAAATCGGTGGCATGATCACTCTTCTGAGCCGAGTCTTTGGTCTCCCCTCTATCAGGATTTTCCAGCCATGGATGTAACAGTTCATCTACATCATCCTTGCTAAGAGACAGTTTGTAGATTGGGCCACCATCATTAGTGAGACTCTTCACGAACAATTGATTTTCTACATGACATCATACCTAACCTATGCGGTGTCCAGAAGAAAGTTATTTTTGGGGCTAGAAACGAAAGGCATCATGGGCCCATAAAATAGTGTTTTCCACTATTATCCGTAGTTGATTTTCAAGAATAGCTCTCATCACTTCAGGAGATTTAATGATGTTTTAACCTTCCGTGTGATTATAAACTTGAATAGAAATCCGGAGGAAAGATTCTCTAAGGATTTCATGGTTGTCATTTCTCAGTGGGGAACATGGTTCATCCAGTTCCCATAATTTTCCTACATTCGTGTGATCGGATTCACAAGTACTCCATGGAAGCTCCCTAAATATGTCAGTGATAAATTGACGTTGATGGAGCTTTCACGTCAAATTTTCAAATTCCATTTCCTACTTGTGGATAAACGTAAAGGTAGCATTCATTTCCCGATTCAGATAGGGGAATGAAAATGTCCAAGTTCTCACAATGCAGAACTAATTGAAAGGGAATTTTCGCACATCACCATACATTCTTTCACAAGTAGGGCTCGGTTTGATATTAAAGGGTCCATGGAAAAATCCCTAGGAGTAAGATACAGGCACAAAGCAAGCATATAAGACTATTGGGTAGAATGTACAAATGATAGGGAGGTAAGATGACGATAATTTTCTCATCTCACATTGGCTTGAATAGTAAATTATGGATTGAGGGACCCACCTTTGACCCTTTCCGATAATGGAATTTATCTTATTAATCATATCTATGTTCAGATAGTTTTCACTCCACTCCCTGGTATTGATTGGAGTAAAGGAGATGAAACTTCTCTAGATACCATAAATCAACTTGTGTTGAAAAGAACTATGATGTGGTATGAGAAGAAAATAGCTAATCCTCTCCCATTTCAGACACTTATTTATGAAATAAAGAAATTACCAATGAGGGGATGACTCAGACAGAAAAAGGTAGTGCATACTTCTTCATAGTAATCTCCACCAACATCATCACACACATCTTAGAGGAAAAGTCGATGGTTACCCAAACCTATCCCTAATAAAGAAGCAGTGCCTCAAAGATCGGTAAAAAGTGTGCATATTTGGGATGGAAGAGAACATGTTTCGGGTATTTCTACCCCAAACTCATCTGTTCACATCACTGAGAGTTCCAATAGGCCCACTAAAGATCTAAGTCATCAATGTAAGACACCGGAGTCTAAACAAATCCCAGTGGTACAAATATACAATTCTTCTTAGCATCAAGGTGATAGGAATATTTCACAAGAACATGAGGATAATCAAGAATGTGTTGCAGATGCTACTTCAACAAGGATTGAGGCCACAAAAAAATTACCTACTGGTTTTAATCACGAGGAAAGTAAAGAGGATATTCCTTCTCGTTCTCGACTCTATTGTGTTGAACTAATGAATGAAACACATGCCCACATTGATTCTGAAATCAAAAAGAGGAAGATATTGGTCAAAGTGTTAAACATTGATTTGGAAGCTCTTGCTGCCCTTTCTAATGAATTTGTGCCCAAAAAGACTAAGGTCTTCTCCAGGATAGTGGTTGATGATAGCGGAGATAAATTTGAAGAAATTGTAGTTCCAACTATTGAAAATGATCATGGGGAAATGAAAATCACTGACTATGAAGTATCCAAAACAGCCCTTGGAAAGACCACTTTTGAAAGTGATATTTCTATGGAAAAATATTCAATGAACAATTTGCTTAAAAGGTTGGAGAGATACAAATCTCAATTTTCCCAACTCAAAGAAGAGAAGAATTAATTGATCTCATACGTTCAACATTTGAGTAGCCCAATTGTGTCTTCTTTTCCTATTGCAAAAACGGTGGCCATCCCAGATCAAGAAATTATCAATCAATCAAAGGATGTAATCTCTCTAGGGCACACTCTAAGGTCTTGGGTTTCTGAGATAGAAAATGGTGGGTTGAGAACAATTGATGAGGTGATAAAAATATCTGAGAATATTTATGCCTACCTTGATCTAGTGTTTCCATTCAAGGAATGTCTCATTACATAACTAATAACTATATAGATCAGATCTTTCTAAGTCTTCAGGATATTTCCCGCATGGAATCTACATTCTTAGCCTTGGAGGGAATACTTGAGTTTGATCATCGCATGACACAAATTCTATGGCTAAATCATGCTAAGTCCAGGAAAATGATTCTCGAAGACTTACTAATTCAGTTTGAAAGTTTGTGCAATGAAGCTTATACCACGCTCTCTTCCATTCAAGCCTTCATCAAAGAGATTCCTTATACCTTCATCAATGAACACAACCAAAGGAATTCATTACAACATCTAGTGGAAAAATTTACAAAATTGATACATGAAATGTATAATCCTATTGATATTTTTCCAATTCTTCTATGGATCAATGTTTCAATATTAAACACCTTGTGAAGAGATCCAATCTAAAGTTACAGACTTGCATACCATACCATGTAATATTCTTGAAATGTAAGTACTTTGTGAGGTTTGTCTTCTTCCAAGTTGTTTTCCAGATGAAGAAAGGATGCACCATACATTGTAGAAGCTCAAATCTTTTGAATTGGCAAAGAATCAGGATCCTTGTTTCAGCAACAACATGGTGGGGTGATTCCCTATGTTATCTAATGGGTGTGCGTGTTCACTTCTCATATGATTGAGAATGGGTGAACCCTGCCCAATAGATAAGGCACTAGTTATTTTTCTTAATTTTCATGTATTTTTCTGCATGGGGTCCACATGTACCCATTTCTTTTATTTATGTACTTTTCCTAAAGTGACTTTAAAATTGTTATAAAGTGATGTTATTGTTAAACTCACTTTTGAAAAAAAATTGATAACTTAAGTGGTTCCTATTTTCAAGTTACTTATTAAAGTTGGTTGAAAAAGTCAAATTTAATTAAGGTGGCCTATTTAATGTTCATGTAAACCCTAACTACTTTGTAACCAACTTTTGAGTTATAAAAGGAAGTTAGAGGCTCGTTTGTAAGGGTGCATTTAAGAGAGGAGAAGAAAATACTATTGTGTTCAAGCTTTGTTTCAAGGAAATAAGCTTTTTGTTCTTATGTGAAGATATTTTGGAGTTAATGAAATATGAAATTTGTGTCCCATTCATTATCTCTTGTAGCATTTGATGTTCTTATGTTCCTTAGATGTAAGTGTTTAAATCTTGCATGCGGATATTGTCTTGGATCTTATTGTCAACTCTATTAATTTGTTTTTCTTGTTCACAGTGATCAAGCTCTGATATTTACTTGCTCATGTGTGTTCTCTTTTAATTTTTCTTGTTTATTTGATTCGAACTTTGATTTATTTGAGTTAGTTATACATTGTTCTCCTCTATGCGATAGTAGGCTTTGCTTTTACCTAACTGTTGCATGTTCCTTCCATTCACTCATTTCCATTTCTTTTCTTCATTCCATTCCATCTCCCTCATTCACATTTCTTTCCATTTGATGTTCCAAAACACCCCCCACATACAATTTTGTATGTACATATGTAAATACTATTTTAGTTTTCAATAAAGGCAGCCTCACCTTCATTGAGGAGGGACTTCGTTCGCTTACTATTACATGTCATTTACATGCATGCAAATCCATATGCTAACACATGGCTAATACAATATAGACGCTTATCATCTCACCCATCTATGCGCATTGCATACACATGTGTCACAATATTCTATGCACTCAAAAACTATAAAGCACCACTCACCCCCATCATTCTAACCCCTTGACTTTTTGTGCACTTGAGCCCATACTTGAATTTTTGCTTCTTTATTCACATATTTTGGTATTGCAAGTCTCAGAGAGGTGAAGGTGGATCACAAAGGACTGGTACAACTCAAAAGATCATTTTTTGGTGTAATTTCAATGTAAGTACCGATCACGCCCATGATTGATCTACAATCTCTGTGTAATTTTCAGCAAATCACACATGCGACTAGTTTTAAATAAGTCATGTATACCATTCATTTTCATGCATTGTTTTATTATTTATATTTAATAAAATATATTTGATCTCCTTAAATGGTGAGGGATTTGACCAAGGTAGGTCCCCTAATCACAAAAAATAACTAAGATTTATTTAAGTGTGTATGTGTGCAGGTTATAGATTCAGATCAGGAAATTTACACACTTTATTCATTGAGAGAACCCATGATTGTCCTTCTCTTTTCAATGATAGTGTAATCCCATTTATATAGTAGCATTGATTTGGAGATTTTCATATCTAATAACACATCTTGCAGGTGATCCAAATCTAGATATAAATTTTGGCAACTAGGTGGGACCATTTCAGTTATGGGTAAATTGTTTTATTTTCTGTATCTAATATTATTTAATTTAGGGTTTTGAAGTCCTTGTTTTTTGTTATTTTTCCTTAATTTTTTTGTTACAAATCTAACAATTGGTTTTGCAAATTTGCTAAAATTACAAAAACATTGGTCACAGGCGAGTTACATCCTTGAATGTGTTGTGATGTTTTTGCATAAAAATCTAACAATCAAGATACAGGGTAGTGGTAGACACGATTGTTTTGTAATTTTGTTTTTGATTACACACAGACACATTCGTTTCATTTCTTTTTAAAGGAAAGAACTTAGAAAGAACTTTTATTTCATATTCATTACATGTTCAAATAATGGTAAATACCCATGTGACTGTGGGAAATACTTGGGCATAAGTCCTAAAACTCAGTATGAGGAGTACCACATGAACCCCAAATTAACTAGCCCATTGAGAGGACATGCTAGTGAAAAGGGCAACACCTCATCCTAATTGACTATTTTTCACCCCTAAGGTAAACCAAAAGCTATCTATGGTAATGAATCCATTTAAATTGATTAAAGGGTAAGTTCGTGACCAGAAAATTTTCGAGTGAACGGTATTCGTATAGACATCATTAGTGTCTAGAGAGAACCCTTAAAACCCTTAAACAACCTAATTGACTAGGGCCCATATTTGCATATGTATCGCACATAATAAATTTGCATTAAAATTTTCCAAAAACAAGCCACCTTCCCAAAACACACTTTTCAGCTGCATTCACTCACCTGTCAGTCACATATGCGACTGTTCCTGACATCTGACATTGTTTCCCCAAATTTTTACATTGTCTATACATTTTACCATTTTCAAATTTTTCCTAGACCCAATTATAGGCGCGATTGTCCTGCGATTTTCCATCAGTCACATTTCTGCAATTTTTCATTATTCAAATTCTTTCTACATCACATTTCCTGCATCATGCCAGTTTTAAAAATTATCTCTATCGCAGTCACAGGAACGACAACCCTATGATTTTTATTCAAATCATTTTTTCCATTTTTGTCATCCTCATTTGGTTCATTCATATTTCACATAGTCCCAATCACAAGTGTGGCAACCCCACATCTTTATTGCATGTTACATGCTCTGATCTGCCTCTTGTGCACTCTGGTTTTCCTTTTATGCACTCACTTCCCTTGCACGCCCCAGATTTTCCCTTGAGGACTCCAGTCTATTGCACACTTTGGTTTGTACCTTGTGCACTCTGGTCCCTTCCACACTCTGATTCATCCTTTTCCCCATCTCCTCACTTTACCTTGGTTCCAAGCATGAACTCCCTGCAACCTTCCTGTAACATCTACTCAACACTTTTCCCAACTCACCACCCCAACTCCGAGCATTGACTACACACAGACCATCTCACCCCTATGAAAATCATGAATGTGGCTGAGCCATCTACCTTCACAACTACGTCACCCCCACTCTATCTACGAATGTCGACACTAACTCCTTTATGGTCACACTGCAAACAAGCCTTACCTTTTCCCCTACCCCACTTACACATGTCTCCCCTAAGCTTCGCTTCCACCGGCATGCCTACACCCCACCTCTGGCTCTCCTATTCATCGCAGATGTGACCGAAGCATAAGCCTACCCCTTTACTTCCACATCCACCTTTTTTCCATGTCTATGGAGACGCCAAAACCCTACCCTCTCTCAACTCACCAAATTACCTCTCCCCTCCAAACATACACCATCCCTCCACCACTCCAACTGTGCCCAGTTGTACCCTACCCTCTACACTCACTGTTTCCACCTCCATACATTACCCCCATTGCAACCACACAACCCAACCCAGTTACACTCATGACCTAGTCCCCTCCCCTTACCACCGCCTATGACCAACCACTCTCTCTCCTCCTCTCCTCGACATTCATCTGTACGACCGACCTATAACCCAGACCTCTACCCTCGACCTTGTGTTTCCCCTCGACCACCAACCTAATCTAGCCTCCACCTATTTACCACTCCTAACCCTCCCTCTACATGCACCACATTGCTCAGTCGTGCCTATGATCGAGACCATACCCTACCCCCGCGAACCCATTGCCACCATTTACAACTATGATCAACCTTCCTGCCCTCCTTGTGCCCTTCCTCCCCTCCCTGTGCTCTTACTCTTTACCCCTACTATCAAAACCCCGCTACCCACTTCCCTTCCCATTGTTTCCCACACCACCACCCAACCACTTCCCTAACCCGGTTGTGTCCGTGACCAAGAAAAACCCCCACACCATCGTCTGCCACCCCTCCCTGTTACTCACAACCATCCCTCTTCTCCCAGTGGCGACCATGACCGAGGCACTTCCCCAACCTTGCCCCCACTCCCTCTCCACTCACTTCATATGACGCCCAATTGCGCCCCTAGCCAAATTCGTTCTGTGTTAGGAATATATCGTTCACATGGTTATGGGTTATTTATCGGTATGGTAAATATGATTAGGTAAATTAGTAATATGAATAATTACATGAGTAATTATTGATTAGTTGAAAGTTGTTAGTTGTTGAATATGTGAATATTAATGGTTGAAGTTACTCACATATTTAGCTTAGGTTGTTTAGAGTTATCCTATAATTTAGGAGAAAACAATCCTATATATTCACAAACGTATTGTATGGAATAATAAGAAAAATACACCCGAAGATTTGTGTTATTCATGTGTAAAACTGATCCAAATTCATTATTTGGTATTAGAGCAAGAGAATGGGATTCTAAGAATTTGTGAGGGGAAACTGCAGTGAGCTTTGTCCATGTGGAATGGAATTCATATTTGAATAAATCTCTCTCGATTAGATTTGTAGTTTTTTTTGGGTGTTGTTTTAGCTTCGTACAACTTTGGCAAATAGGTGTTCAGCAAATTCATTGTGCTAGTGGCTTCAACTACTTCTGTGTATAGATCTCATACTACATAGTATCTTCCATTCAATGGTGTGCACATTTGGTCCTTTCACATACGACTTCATTGACAAGTCATTTTATTTGCATCTCCACATTCCCAAAGGACATATCAAATTATAAAGAAACATTCATATATGTGGATGTGTGTGTTAGAGAAGAAGGAGATACATAATAGGGAGACATAAGGACTGAGAAAAATGATCTAACGTTGGGATTGGACTTAACATAGGCGTTAATGTTGTGGTTTCTATTTTGAATATTGTTCATCGACTCTCTTGTACATGGATCTTTCCTTATGCTTTGTTTTATTTGATATCACCATGTTTTGTATTACCATATGCAGTCTTGCCAAATGCAACTCTTATTACATGTAATTCAACCTTATTGATTTGGCATGTTCCTCTGACTTGATGAGCGCAATGATGTGGAAGCAAATGTCAACGCATTGCCACTTGGGTTATTGATTATGCATAAAAATTTGCATTGAGTCGCATTCAAAATATTTCAACACATATGTTCATGAATCACATCTCCCCACCGTTTCCATACTCATAATAGGCCAGTCATCATTGGATCTCGATCCATGCACCAGTTTTTGGAGGTAATGGTTTGTCTTTACCTAAGATAAAAACTATATTAAATTATTGATCACCACGCAACCCGGCTATTTTGAATGATATTGTTAAATAATTCTTCTGTTTCTTTATATAGGCATCTTTGTCCATCTAAAATAGATTTCCACGTGTCTTATTTAGTGTTTGGTTCCATGTAAAAAATAAGAGGGATAGTTATTACTTTTGTAGTTGATGTTGTTAAGGGGTTTGATTGATTTTGTAAGTGTAGATATCACTTCATTTAAAAGTTCCATCTCTACATTTCAAACTTGTTACAAATTCGTATATATACATTTGCAATTCTTATATCATGAGTGGTAGCATTATGGGTAGTAGTTTATTTGAACTAAATATGAATACATGAAGTCTTCCGTACACTCGATAAGGCGTGTGATTGATAGTGGTAGTGTAGCAATATAGATGAGATATTAAATTGAAATGTTCTATGTATACATTTATATTTGTTAGAGATTTGTAAATAAAAAGTTTCAAATCTTATATCATGAGATTTGAACTAAACATGTATAAATTAAGACCTCCGTACATTTGAAGATTTTATATCATGAATGGTAGCCTTTTGTGGAAAAATTTATTCCCAGTACACATGAATATATTTGATTCCCCTTGAACGGTAATGTCACTTAGGATACAAGAAGTGTTGAGTAAAGTAGTAGCGGAGGTGCTATCAAAGTAGGTGATAGTATTTACGAAGGATTGAGGGATAACAGTCTTGACTCATCCTTTCTTCTTGCTCCAAGTGTTGGTACGTGCACCATTTTTTAGTACCTTTAGAATGAAAAAGGAGGTGAAATGCACAGATTTGCAAGCGAGGGAACTCTGGAGAAAGTTGTGAATGTCAAACCTTGCCTTTCAGTGGTTCTAATGTTGACAGTTTCTCTATGCAAAGTAAGTCCCTGGGACTTGTGGATAGTTAATCCCCAAGAAATTTTAATCGGCAATTGTCTTCGATTCCCTCTCGAAATAGGGGGTATCAGAATATGTAACGGGTTAGAGGGATCCCAACATGGGCCGTTGTATCTATCAAATTTGACAACAACAAATAAAGGTAATGTTGGTGGTGGCATTGATGCATCATAGACAATGTTGGTGATTGTTCCTGTAGTACCATTTACAAGGCTTGCGTCAACCCATAAATTTGCAATAAACATGATTTTTTGTTGTTTTCACAGCAAAACTTTGTGTTCCAACTGATCATCATCAGGATCTCCTAGTCCAACCTTCCTGTTACTTTCAGTAATGGATTGGGTGATCAGAACGTTCAATGCCTTCAACATCTAAAGGTTGTGGGAGTCCACGAGATCATTTTTTGCAAACAAATGTGGTGCATCCCTAAAAATGTTGAGCTCCTGCTGAGTTAGGTGTGTGTCTGTGCGAGACATTAGGAGTTCCCAGTCCTCAATAAGAGGAGTTGAATCTCGCATGTGGAGCAGTAAATTACAGAATGAAACTTGTGCATCGGTTGTTCCTTGTTGCCGAAATATTGTTTGCAATGTAATGGAAGAATGGAAACCCTTCCAAAGGATGGCTCCACATGATTTACTTACATAAAGAGGACTATCCAAAACCAGTGGTAGTTGGTCGAGGTCACCTAGGAGGATGACTAATTTGTTCCCAAATTCAGATGTTTTGGAGTGTGGGAAAGCTTCATGTAGCCTGTTGTCAATTTTACTTAGCAAATTTGGGCCGATGAAACTCATTTCATCAATAAGAACATATTCTATATGTTTCAGTGACTCTTGAAAAGATGATAATGCATGGCCTTTTAGGGGTTTTAGTTCTTTGATTAGAATATGGAGGGTTGTATGGATTGTGGGTGCGGAGATGTTGAATGCTGAAACATCGGAAGGGTTGAGCAGAAGGAGAGGCAAGGGAGATGTGGTTGATGTTGTTGTGAATGAATTCTGGATTTTATTTATCAGGAATGATTTTCCTATGTCAACTGTTCCTTGAATTATCAATCTTAGTGGAGGTAGAAGGGTTTTGTTTGCTGAATGGTGTAGTATGGTATCAAGAGCTAGTTGTTGTTCTGAAGACAAAGGAAGTGTGGAAGATGGTGGTGTGGCCTTCATGCTGGTGTTAATTGTGTCTACCTTTTCTCTCTCGATGAATGATGATCCAGTTATCTGAAAATCATGTGGAACGTCATGTATGTTCCAATTATTGTGTATGTCAAAATCTCATTTCCCCAACATTTCAAGACTGTCAAGACCAGTGTTGTTTCCCAGATGAATTTGTGCAAAGACCTGCCATTCTTGCAATGGTTAGTGTTGAATATTGCATTTGACCTCAGAGTCAGAACTAACATTTGTAGCATGTCTCTATGTCTGTGGTAGTGCGTAAAACATGCCATGGTTTGTAGTTGAGCTTGTACAGGTCCCAAGTGATATTGATGTCATGTGGGGTTGATCCAAATTTGGAGGTAATATTTCTAAAAGGCTTGTATAAAAGGATTTTTGACCAACAGAAAAGGTCATAGGACATTGAATCCTGAGCTAGGACCTCCACAAATCTTGGGTGAACCCGAAAAATTGCTTAAGTCGATCACAGTTTCCATTTATCGCCTTTATGGTTTTTGTTGTAGGTCCAATCTCAAGCAACTTGAATAAGTGGTAGGTGTTCCATGGTTGTAGGGAAAACTCTATATGCATCCAAGAAAGCAGTTGTTTCTTGTAGATCGACATCACTTTCAATGACACGTCTCAAGATTTTTTTGCCAACATTTAATGATACAAACGAACGGTTGCACATAATAAGTGGAAATTTTTGTAGCATGTGGCATGTTTCTTGTGTGCTTATGTCATGTTCAACAATGCTTTCTGTGAGCATTTTGTGGATCGTAATGTGTGCTGGAGAATCCACATCTGCATCTCTTGAAAATCTAGATAGCATTTGGTGATAGGTTTCTGAACGTTGCTCTGCTTTCAAAGCATATTTTGCAATATACTGTAAGATGTCCACAAATTGATGCAAAAACATATTATTCAATTAAATTTCACACCTTTAGGCCCTTGTTTTATGTTTCTATTTCTCCATGATCTTGTTTTGTAATTCTAATGACACTCATTGGAATTCTCAAGGAATCACTTCTGTAAAGTCCTTAGAAAATATGAATTGTGATAGACACAAGCCATGAATAATGACTGAAAAGGAGGATGAATTTGTTTGAAAACTGACAAGGTTCATATAGCCTAAACAAAGACTTAAAATTATCTAGTCTACAACTCATATACTTATAAAAGAGCTACAGATAGAGGATACTTCACAGTTACCATAGTCCTTGCCCTATCATTAGCAGGTTCAAGTCGGTTATAGGACAAATTATTGTTGTCCCTAATGGTATCCATGAATTCAATCAATAATACATGCCGACATACTATTTTGATTACAATTTTACAGTCCACTTGAAGGTAGTTGTTTCAATAAGGTGTAGGACTGGCTAAGCATATGTCTCAACTCTCAAGGGTCCATGTCCTTTTGAATGAGTCCACATTCAGAAACATGATATTAGATTTCATAATTATTGACATGATCCCTCAAGTTATCTCAGTGTATAGACCTAGACAACAAGGTGGTGCCATTACTCTCGCCATAGCTCCATCTGTCATGTTTATTCCTCAATCACAAACTATAACCACAAGAAACACGGTTCCAGAACAATACCCCAAATTATAGATGGGAAACTCATTCACACACCAGGAGATCACATATCAGGTTTTCTCGTTAATTCTTGTTAGGTGACAAACCACCAATAATCATCAATGGAGTAGAACATTGCCTGAGGCCAGGTCATAGGTTCAACTTGGTGATGCATGTTAAGAATGTAATATTTACATGACTATATTAGACTATCTTATGATGTAAATCACATAAGCTTAGTCATGCACTAATAAATTCTAGGACCAACAGGGTTGTCAAGAAGACAAGTTCTTCTCCACATACAAAAATATTTAACGATTTCATGTTCCATATTTTATTGTGGTTAATCATTCAAGTGCTACTGAAACACCAATACGGGTATACTCACTGGAAGTGAATAGGTTATAGTACCTAATAGAGCTCTAACACATTTGTGACGTCACACAATAAAAGCATCTATCATCATATAAATGAACATGCAACTTTTCAGATCCACTAAATATGAACACCCTCAGGCATCGTCAACAAGAACAAGAGATTTGAATTTTGTATAGTAAATAAGGGTTCAAAGTTTCTATGATGAGTGGCTGAGAAAATATGATATTTTATGACCTTGTATTCCAATCATTGGAAGAACACAACCTAACATTGTTAATAGTTTAAACATTGTATTCACACTTGCTATAAAATCTTACTAAGCCTAGCACATAGTCGTAAATTAGTCACAGCCCTTTGAATTCATGTATAGCTTAAAATCAAAGGAAAACACCATACCCTCGTGAATCAATGTTTCTAAACAACATTCAGACAAAACTAACCCTGTGATGTATCTAAACCCTGTTAATATTATAAAGATCGATTGCAGTATATGTTGATTTTGAAGAAAACAATTAACCTTGCGCACCTAGTTTTTTACTTGAAAAACCAAAAACCGGATGGAGTTTTGACAAGGTAATGAAATGTTATATTACAGATAAAATTTGGCTTAGGTTTTCAGTGGAAATCGAATGGGATTAAAAAAATTACATGCACCCAAAATAAAAATTCAAAGGATATCGAATTGGGCTAAGAAATGAATTTATATGCAAAAAGGAGCCAAAGCAAATGCTTCTGACGTCGTTTTATATAATTTGAAACCTTTGATCGTGCAGGTTGTGGTGACCTAAAATATATAGAAATAAAAAGGTAATTAACTTACAGATATGATATGAGCATCAGTCCATGGGAGATTGTCCCCAACACCAAAAAAGGATGCCATGGAATCCAGGAAGTTGCACATCTTGTCAGACATCCAATTGCGCCATAACAGGCAAGGCGACAGGTTTCAGTTTGTGAATTATCCTAGTTTGCAACTCATATACTTTGTGTGGACCACTGTCTAGTAGGGTTCTTACAATTAATACATGCACATAGTGAAGAATGCCATGAACTCAACACATGGCCATAAACAACATAAAGAGCTAAAAACTACACATGTTGCATGCAAAAACCCAAAAAAAAAAACTAAAAAACAGCACACACGCAACATGTAAAAATGGAAAAGCAAAATTGTTAAAAATAACAAATCTACGAAAATAGAACCATCACCATGCCCGTCAAAACCGTCATTTAGGTCGTCAAAATTGACATAGTCCTGTGAATGTCCGCAAATCACTTTCCCATAGGGGGAGTTAAGTATCATAAAAGTAAGTGATTTGAGATTTGTGTTATCATGGTGTCAAGAGACTCAAAAAATTTAGAAAAAAATCCTCACATACGCATTTTCAGTGTTACCTGACGTCCAGAAAATAAACTATTTCACATTGCGGGGGGAGAATAATCACAATGTGGAAACATGGCTTCATATCCAAATCCTTCTGATTTAATAGAACATGAACTGGAGGACGAATGCATTAGATTTTGAAGGTCAATTATTGACCTCTCGTCAGTCACCAATGACAGGGCGATATAGTAGCAATGGTGGCAGTTTTACGGTGTGAGTACTTTTTTTTCAGTTGTGTGGTGTGAAAAATAAGAGCAAAGATTCATTCATGTTCATGTGTGTATGTGGTTATTCTTACATAATTCCCTGATGTAATAACATAGTGATAACATCATTATACTTGAAGAGGTTGAACAGTCAGATGTGTTCATGTTCATACCTAGGTTTGTGGTAAACCTTTGTAAAACCATTGAAGGTTGTGCAGATGGTTCATGCTTGAGTTCCCACACTGAATAGGTCAGATGTGTTCCCTACAATGAATGGATGATAAACAGATGGTTATTGTATGTATTCCCACACTAGTTCGGTCAGATGTGTTCCCGACAGTGCTTGGTTGATAAGAAGTTGATGTGTTCCTTCTTCTACCTTCAATTTGAGTGTGTGTCAAGATCATGAGCAAACACGAGCGGCAAGCTGCTGAGGAAGTGTGAATTTTTTTCTACCATGTAAATAGTAAGGGGGGGATGTTAGGAATCTAGCGCTCACATGGTTATGGATTATTCACCAGTATGGTAAATATGATTGGGTAAATTAGTAATATGAATAATTACGTGAGTAATTATTCATTAGTTAAAAGTTGTTAGTTGTTGAAGACGTGAATAGTAGTGGTTGAAGCTACTCACGTATTTAGCTTGGGTTGTTTATAGTTATCCTATAATTTAGGATAAGACAATCGTATATATTTACAAATGTATTATATAGAATAATAAGAAAAATAAAATCGAAGACTTATGTTATTCTTGTGTAAAACTGATCCAAATTCATTATTTTGTGTACCTCTAACCGCTACCTCACTCCTTCTACCCACACTCCTCAATCATGGTCATGACCAAGTCCCAACTAGCATGTTGTGCCCACGACCGACACTCTTTTCTCCCCCGCCGCAAAAATCTAAAAAAATAGAAAATCACAAAAAACAAAAAAACTAATAAAAAATCAAAAAAACCTCAAAAATAATTTCTCAGTCACTCTTACCCATTCATTCACGACATTATCACAACAAGTTTGTCCTTTCATGCTCTTTACCTTACACTTTGTGCGCAATATGCCCCCTTGTGCGCTCTCCACCTAGCCCTTTTACCTGGTCATTCCCCATGGATTCTATTCACCCCCATGCTCATTCACACCCCAATTTACTTCTCCAACACCTCATCAATCACATTTCCAAGCTTGGGTCCTGACACTTGGGGGCACTTCCACCCGCATCTACTTATCACACAATTTGTAATGATCTCATTCACTCTATGGTACCACATCATCCTTATCGACCACATTTCAAACTTCCCACATTTTATAAATTCAATGGCACCAAGGACCCCTAACGCCACTTGCATTTATTCCACTATGCATGACACCTCATTCAACATGACGACACGCTTCTCCTATGCACCTTCCCACTTTCACTCACTAGCCAATGTTGAATTGTGGAGCTCAATTACTTTAGTTTAGCATGCAATGTGAAACTTGTTGGGAAAAAAGTAACCAACATCAGTTAGGGGGGGCTGGCATCGGTCAATAAAGGAGTAACCGACAACCATTAGGGCGAACTGACATCGGTTACTTGTGCATGAGTGTTTTAATTAACTCTCAGGAATTAGATCTATTTTTAGCATTAAAGCAGATCTATTGATTGTAATTGCATGGATAAGTTCCCTAAGTTTATAAACGACTATATAATCATGAAAGTTAGGGTTTAGAAATAAGAATTAAGAACTTGATTATTGTGAGAATAATTGAGTGAGAGAGATAATTCTTGGAAAAGAAGCAAAAGCTTGAGAGAAAGAAAGTATTGTACATCTGAGAGGTGTGGAAGATTGTAAATCTTCAATTGTATATCTTGTCAAAGCTTTGGATAATATATTGGCTTGTTTCTTGGTGGACGTAGCCCACATTGGGTGAACCACGTTAAATATGGTGTTGATTTATATCTCTTGTTTTGTATATTTCTTCTGGTAGAATATCCATTTTATTTTCATGTATGTTTAGATCTGATATATTATCTATAAAACCGGTGTGCTAACCCCAATAACTGGTATCAGAGCTTTGTCTGAGGGTTTTTTGTGTTAATAGATTTACTCATAGAGGGTTTTCTAATTGAGTGGGAGCTACAAAAATGGCAGAAGAAAATAAATACAAGGTAGAGAAGTTTGACGACCGAAATTATCAATTATGGAAGATGCAGATTGAGGATTATTTGTATCAAAGAGATTTGTACTTAGCGTTGGATGAGAAGTATAGACCTACGAAGATGACTAATGAAGAATGGAAGATTCTTGACAGAAAAGGCTTTGGGATCTATAAGATTGAGCATGACAGCATTCATAGCTTCCAATATTACAGAAGCGGCTTCTACGGTAGACTTAATGAAATCTCTTGCTAATTTATATGAAAAACCTAGTGCTTCGAATAAAGTTTATTTGATGAAGAAACTATTTAGTTCTAAGATGCATGAAGGTGAATCTGCCTCTAGTCATTTGAATGATTTCCGATCTATTGTAAATCAATTAAAATTGGTTGCAATACCATTTGATGATGAAGTAAAAGCACTTTTATTCTTATGTTCTTTGCCTGATAGTTGGGACAACTTGGTAATGGTTGTTAGTAATACAACATCTGCTAATATTATTTTGAAGTTTGATGATGTGGTAAGTATAATCTTGAATGAAGAAATTTGCAGGAAGAGTACAGAGGAAACATCATCTGGAAATGCTTTGAATGTAGAAATTAGGGGCAAGCAGAAGGAGAGATCCAAGAGTAAGAGTAATGGGAAATCAAAGTCAAGGGATAACATATCTAAATCCATAAGTAAGGGAATTACTTGTTGGAAATGTGGAAAGAAAGGACATGCAAAGAAAGATTGTTGGTCAAAGGATAAAGAGAACCAACAACCAGACAAATGTACAGAGGTGAATCTTACTGCATCAGAGGTACTGCAAGATGCTCTTATTCTTTCTTTAGATAGTAGAATTGAATCATGGGTTTTATATTCAAGAGCTTCTTTCCATGCAAACCCTAACAAGGGTTATTTCAGAAATTATGTCCAGTGTAATTTTGGGCATGTTTATTTGGGTGATGATGAACCTTGCAGTACTATTGGTAAAGGGGAAGTTCATCTAAAATTACAGAATGGAAATACATGGGTATTGAAAGATGTGAGGCACATGTGTCAAGCCTCAAGAGGAATCTTATTTTTACAGGGAAACTAAAAGAATCTAGTTGCATAGTTACTTTTACAGGAGACTCTTAGAAAGTCACCAAGGGTGCTTTTGTTGTGGTAAGAGGTAAGAAGGTAAGAACATTATATTTATCTACTTGTGTTATTGATTCCTTTTCTGCATTATCTACTTCAGATTCAGATGCATGCATGTGGCATCATCAGTTGGGTCATATGAGTCAAAAAAGGAATGCAGATCTTAAAGGCTAAGGGTAAGTTGTTAGATTTGAAAGATTTAGATCTTGATTTCTGTGAGCATTGTATCTTTGGAAAGCAAAAGAGAGTGAGATTTCTCAAAGTTGGGGCAACTAAGAAGAATAAGAAATTGGAGCTTGTACACTCAGATGTGTGGGGACCAGCTCAGGTAGCTTCTCATGGAGGATCCTAGTATTATGTTACTTTCATTGATGATGCTACAAGAAAGGTATGGGTTTATTATATTAAACATAAATCTGAAGTTTTTGAGACTTTTAAAAGATGGAAAGCCCTTGTTGAGAATGAATCAAATTCTAAGTTAAAGTGCCTTAGATCTGACAATGGTGGTGAATACTATAGCAAGGCTTTCAATTATTATTGTTCAATGAATGGGATACGTAGAGAAAGAATGGTTCCAATAACACCACAAGAGAATGGTGTTGCAGAAATAATGAACAAGATAATCATGGAAATGAGGATACATTCTGGATTGCCCTTGAAGTTTTGGGAAGAAGCAGTTGATACAATGGTTTATTTGATTAACAGTGGCCCTTCAAGTTCACTAGATGGAGGAATACCAGAGGAAGCTTGGACCGGAAAAGAGGTAGATATTTATTTTCTTAAATTTTTTGGTTCAGAAGCTTTTGTGCATGTTGATAGGGAAAATAGAAAAAAGTTGGATGCAAAATCCAAGAGATGCACTTTCATTGGTTATGGATCTGGTGATTTCAGTTTCCGTTTTTGGATTTAGAGAATTCTAAAATTATTAGGAGTCTTGATGTTGAATGGAATGAAAAAAGAATGTATAAGGATCAAATTTTGGTACCCCAAGGATGAGAAAATTGAGAAGTTTATTGATGAAAATGAACTCTTGGGTTTTAAAGAAACACCTAAAGAAATACACAGTAATCGTGGTTGGTTAGGCCCTGACTGACATTAGTCAGATGAACCGCCAACGGTTACAAAGGATCAAAATTGGTATCGGTTAGCAGAACCGACATCGATTAGAGGTGACCGGCGTCGATCACTGTCAAAAGTTGATACTAATGTCCAGGAGGTCTAGATTGAGCCTCCGGTACCCCAAACTCCTGTGAGAAGGTCGCAAAGGGTAAGTAAACTTCCAAAAAGATTTACACCTTCTCTATTTTATCTATTATTGATTGATAGTGGTGAACCAGAAAGCTTTGAAGAAGCAATGTAGGATAAGACTCACGTTCAGTGGGAGCATGGCATGGATGAGGAGATGGACTCCTTAGAACAGAACCAGACTTGGGATTTGGTTAAGTTGCTAGTAGGAAAGAGAACATTACAGAACAAGTGGGTTTACAAAATTAAGGAAGAAAAGGGTGGATAGAAAAGGTACAAGGCAAGGCTTGTAGTAAAGGGATTTACACAAAAGACAAGTATTGAATTTGGTGAAATATTTTCTCTTGTTGTTAAGATGACTTCTATTCATACTGTATTGAGTTTAGTTGTAGTAGAAGATTTGCATTTAGAGCAACTAGATGTGAAGATGACTTTCCTTCACGGTGATTTGGATGAAGAGATTTATATGTAACAACCGCTTGGGTATGAAGTCAAGGGTAAGGAGAAATTAGTGTGCAGGTTGAAAAAGAGCCTATATGGGCTCAAGCAAGCTCCAAGGCAATGGCACATGAGGTTTGATAGATTTATGCATGAGCATGGTTACTTGAGATGTGAATCTGACCATTGTGTTTATTTCAAGAAGCTTGAAAATGGGAGCTATATTATTTTGTTACTGTATGTGGATGATATGTTTATTGTAGGATCTAGTATGCAAGACATTGGTGAGCTTAAGAGAAAGCTAGCTCACACATTTGCAATGAAGGATTTAGGAGCTGTAAAATAATCCTTGGCATGCAAATACATAGAGACAGGAAAAACAAGAAGTTGTATTTGTCTCAGGAGAATTATATCTACAAGGTGCTAGAAAGGTTCAACATGTAGAATGCAAAACTTGTTAGCACACCTATGGCTGGACACTTCAAATTGAGTAAAGATCAGTGTCCTTCATCACATGAGGATGTCAAATATATCACATGAGTGTCATATGCTTCAACAATTGGAAGTCTCATGTATGCTATTGTTTGTACTAGACCAGACATTGCACAGGCAGTGGGAGTTGTGAGTAGATATATGGCTAATCCAGGTAAAGAGCATTGGAAAGCAGTCCAATGGATACTCAAGTATTTGAAAGGGACATCTAACATGCAATTATGCTATGGAGGTTTGGATATTTCATTACGTGGCTATGTTGATTCGGATATGGCTAGAGATCTAGATGGTAGGAGGAGCACTACAGGATATATTTTCATAGTAGGTGGAACGATAGTTAGCTAGATTTCGAGATTGCAAAAGGTTGTGGCTTTGTATACTATAGAGGCAGAGTATGTTGCAGCTACAAAGGCTATCAAGGAGATGATATGGATGAGTAGGTTCATGGAAGAGTTGGGAAAGGAGAAAAGTAATTGTAAACTATTTAGTGATAGTCAGAGTGTAATCCATTTGGCAAAGAATTCAACGTTTCATTCAAGAATGAAACACATTCAGTTGAGGTATCACTTCATATGACAGGTATTGGAGGATGGACAGTTGAATCTAGAAAAGATTCATACGAGCAAGAACCCTGCGGCTATGCTAGCGAAGCCATTAACAAAGGAGAAGTTGGAGCTACAGTCCACTTATGTTGTTTTTCGAGTTTGAAACTTGAAGAGGAAGAAATAAAGCCAAGGAAGGATCCAAGAATGATGTTGTACATGTATGGTGCAGTAATTAAACTCCAAGTGGGATATTATTGAGTTGTGAAGCTTAATTACTTCATTTTAGCATATGATTGGAACTTGCTGGAAAATATAGTAATCGACATCGGTCAGGGTAGACTGACATCGGTCAAGTATGACCGACATCGGTCAAACAAGTAAGGAACCGACAACGGTTAGGCAGAACCGATATCGGTTACCTATGCGATGAAGTTTTAATTAACTCTTAGGAATTATATTGATTTTTAGCATTAAAATAGATTTATTAATTGTAATTACATGGCTAAGTGCCCTAAGTCTATAAACGACTATATAAGCATAAAAGCTAGGGTTTAGAAGTAGTGTATGGATTATAATTACAAGATAATTATGTGAGAGAGAATTCTTGGAGAAGAATCAAAAAGATTGAAGGAAGAAAATACTAAACATCTGAGAGGTGTGGAAGATTGTAAATCTTCATTGTATATCTTGTCAAAGCTTTGGATAATAGATTGGCTTGTTTCTTGGTGGACGTAGCCCACACTGGGTGAACCATGTTAAATCTGGTGTTGATTTATGTCTCTTGTTTTATATAATTTTTCTGGTAGAATATCTGATTTTATTTGCATGTATGCTTAGATCTGATATATTATCTATATAATTGGTGTGCTAACCCCAACAAACACTAGTGCCCGGGTGTTAGTGTCCTTACTAGGCACTATTGTCCCAAGGATAAGAAACATAAACTAGACAACAATCAAGAATAAGGATCCTTACAACACAACTAGAAAGCATAGATCTAGAAAGTATATCTCATAATCAAAAATCAATCGAACGGAATATAAGGGCTAGGAGAGGTGTCACCAGTGTTTAATCTTCACATTTACGAATCATGCATATAATGACATTCTAAAGGCATAATATAATAGTGATAAGTGCATATTTTTGTGTCTACATTTGTCCCCTTATGCTATTTGGATGAAATTTAATAATATAAAGGATATAAGAATAACATACCTATAGAGGGTCGAAGAAGATGTAGCGAAGGCATGTTGGAAGTAAGAATCACAGTGTGGCGAACCACGAATCATCATTTTGATCCATTTGGGGTGAGTGTATTGTCACAAAGACACAATTGGATAGTAACATGTTATGGAGATATAAAAAAATTCAAACCTTGGAAATGGTGGGACAGGTCGGGAGTGATCAATTCTCAAACTAACGTGAATAATTTAAGGATTTGAGTGTCTTGACGTTAGATAAAGTGTTGGGAGAGCGATCACTCTCTTTTGTAACACCTACTCAAAATAGGTTCCACCACTATAGACGAAAATGAACCAATTGTTACTTTGCATACTAGTCACATAAAACCCTCATAAAATGGATAAGGATAGGAAATGATGTCTTATTGCCCTCACTTTATGGTATAATGGTGTAAAATTGGTCAAATAGAAAAATGATTGATAAGATAGTGTGGATTGGCTCATAAGTTAGGTCATATGTGAGAAAATATGATATTGTTGAAATAAAATTTAAAACAATGTATATTGGTTAAACACTAGTATTTAATTGATTTGAATTTGCTATATAAAAATGAATTTCCCCTAGGTCAGGTCATTCGAGGGTGGATTTTGAGAATCATAGATAATATCATGCTTTAAATAGATTGAAACTTATGATTTTGAGTGGTATCCTTGTAGGATTTGAATGTTGTTTTGTGATTGATTGAAAATAGAGTGGTAGTATGCAATGTGCTTGTGCATGTTATCTTGGAGAATTGATTGGTTTATTCCATGAGGGGTGATAGGATAACACCTAATGTTTTCCCCCCTTTTTGTGAAAGGGTGAGAAGGGAGTCGTTGAACCACGAGCTGAAAGAAAATACGTAGATTTTCTCAGATAGAAATCAAAGATGTATAAAGTAGGATAAATAACCATGAGAGAATCGTAAGTAAAGTGTGGAACAAATCATAAATAGGGGTATAAGTGAATGTTTAATGTGGTAGATGAAAAAAATATGGTTCCGATGATACTGACGGTGTTGAAAAAGGATGAACAAGGATCAAGATATGGACCAAACTGTGTTGGCGTATTAGTTGTCGTAGAATGAACTATAAGAGCTTAGGAATTGTGTTAGTAATATAATTTACTATAAATCGAGGAATATTGATTTGAGCCCTAGGTTACAATCATGCCACATGCAAAAGAAGTGATTTTGACAAGATTCTAGAAGATTGTGGACGCTATATTGACGCAGACTACAAACTAGTTGGTAATACTAATTTTTAAAGGTAGACTAGGTGGTATTGTAGGATTTTTGGCATTTTTTAGTAATTTTTTTTATTTTTGAGAATCTTGGAATTTTTTTCCAAGATGGAGCTGGCGGGGTTGGTTTTGTACTTTGGACTATACCATCCAGTTATGGGTGCTACCTACCAAGTATTAGATTTTAGTGTCCAAGCTTCTAGGTGCTTATGTCCTAATGTTTTTGAGGAAATTTTTCTTGGTTGATAAACTAATATGTGATTTCATTGATTGTTTATGGTGTATAAAAGGATGTTCATTCTTGTGAGTTTTATGCGAGGATACATTTGATTACATTGTTGGGGTTGGACCTAGAGGAGGATGAGTGGGAGTTATTGGATCACGTTGGTTTACGACATGTGACTAGATTGGGGGACGTACCCCATAATATGCATTTTATCATGACATTTTGGGAGAGGTGGTGTGCAGATACATGTACCTTTTAGCCTCTTACTAGAGAGATCAAAGTGACACTAGAGGATGTGTATCACATCCTGTGATTACAAGTGGTAGGGGAGTGAGTCCAAGTGATGCCCCCAGGTGATACATGATGACATATGAGAGAATATAAGAGGTATGTTAGAGGGTCCCATATACATGTAAACTCATAAGTGATTTTTAATGATATAGTGAGATCTGGGGTTCCAAGTTTGTAGAAGTTTATTGCAGTGGTTTTAACCTCATTTTTGTCCATGGATGGAGTTGGAGTAACCATATCCTATCACATGCATGAGATTTTTGAGATCATTGGGAAGCGTGGGACTTAGTATGCATGGAGTCATTTGTATTGGCACATTTATATATGGATATTTATAGATTCACATAGGAGGACCATGGAGGCGGTATTGGAGCTATCAACTTATTGCATATATGGGCTTATGAGTACATTACGATTATGAGGCCCCCAAGTGGGCCATGAGTGGATTGGGCATGACCAGAGGTCTTCACAGAAAGGTGGGTTAGACTGAATATTCGATGGTTTGATATTACATCTTATATTTTGATCCTAGATCGAATGGGGCCATGTAATATTATATGGAGGTCTTATAGAGACCATGGTGTATAGGAAGAGGACCAAGTAGAGTTATAATGTATACATCCAACCATGTGGATAAAGGATAGATTTTAGGAGTGGCTGAGCTCTTTCAATGGGAGTGGGTTTCACAACAATTTGGGATTGCGCAAGATGTACTTCTTGAGTTGTACATATGGCAGTGGTCAATTCATGCAGTGAGGAGAGCAGGAGCAAGGCTAGGTCCTACAGGAGCCCAATTACTCCAACTACTTGTAGATGAGGTGGATCCTGACATAGTGTTGATCTAGGTGGATGATGTGGGATGCACACCAGCCTATAATCAGTGGTGGGTCAAGCATTAATGGGTGTTATTGTTTCCAATGGTTGTAGATGTTACAGGAAAGGCACGAGATATGCAATAGCTGGAGGAGAGGGAGTCATAGGTCAAGGTCTTGGCTCTGAGGGTGACGCGATAGTGAAGGTTATAACACGACGTAAGTATGACATGGTATGATTTTTACTTTATATAATAACGTGATGATGATGATGTGCTAATATGATTATCATGTGGTGTTTTGCAAGTCCTAAGTATTGGAGCTTGATTGTGGATATGATAGTACACACGCTGACCCACAACATGCCCTTAAATGTCCTTGTTGGAGGGGTGTTATTAGATAGGTTTGATCATATACGGGTGATCTTGTGCATCTCTTTGATCTTGTGGCAATAGTAGTAACCACATGTATGGTACTGTGATCGAAGCGTGATGAGGTGAGGTATGAGCTAGATCATGCGAGAGAGTTCATGGGAGGAGGATCCCTAACACAAGATATGTTTATGCAATACATAGAGATCTAGGGTCGGTATGCAGAGGTGGTGGCTAGGACAACATCATTATGAACTCTACCAGAAGAGAAATGCTCTCGAATGTAGAGATAAAGATCGTGTGGTGAATCCTCAAGTTTGAGAGCTCTCATAGTTTCTTCTAGTAGTAGCGATGGGAATGTATGATGTATTTTGTAGTTGGCATTGTCTACTAGATTTTTATATTAAAACTTTTGAGAGATGCATATCTTTTCTTTATTTCAAGGATGGATTGTGTTTCTGCAGAGATTCTTGGTGGCGCTGTCTGAAAAACCAGTTGCCAATGATTGGTGTTGCAAATTTATGCATATTCCATGTCTTCATTGAGCAACCTTCGCCTTTGGCAGACTTGTTTCATCGTCAGCTATGCCCAGAAATTATTTGTGTAATGAATCAGTCAAGCAAGGAATCATTGATGTTCATCTTGACTGGATTATTCAGTCCTTGAGATAATAGTTCAATCTAAAGAGTTAAAACCATTTATAAATTTGGACACAAGATTGCAGATGTTTTGTGCAACCTTGAAATCTGGATCCTGACAAATGGTGCAGAATAAGAATTTGTAGCACCAAAGTTTACACACGGGATATTTTCTTGTGGAAATGATTCATGATTCTATGGAGGCAGGACTTGGTAAAACGCATTTAGCAGAGAGATACCTAAGATACAATTCCATATTGTTTAGTGGAATTGCTTCAAATTATAATAAATTTAAGTTCAAGCTCTTTGACTTTAACCTTTTGGCAATGTTCTTATATGCAATTTGAAGGCATCGGATTTTAAAGTGATCGTCATTTCCAGTATTTACACATTCAGTTATCATTTATATGGCTGTATGCATTCTTTTTTTTTTGGGGGGGGGGGGGGGGGGGGGGTAGATCAATTGGCAAGATTGGTTTATCCTGAACCTTGATCACGAGGTCAAAGCTCTTGGGATACAATAGTTGAACAATATACATTTAAAGATAATTGAAAAAATCCTCTCATCCCCAGAAGAGGTGTCTCACATGTCTATGTGGCATTCTGCTTAGGCCATGTGATTCAGTCGCGGTAAGGTTTTCCAAATGAAGGGACACCTTACACCACACACCCATTGTCAAAGTTAGATTTCATCAAAACAAAACCACAAGCTCAGCTATTTACAAACAAACAATGAAGCTTCTTTATTAATGTAAGGAAAGATTAAAGATTAAGTATAATGAGTCAACGCTCCAACTACAGTTTTATAACAAGACTTGGCAGGAATTCAAATTCCTGTCCTAGACCTATCCTAAGCTTGTAGACTTTACGAAGCTTCTATAAAACCACACTCAGCTCACACTCTCAAGTACAACCTTACGCCACACACCCACTGGCAAAGTTAGATCTCATTGAAGCAAGGCCGCAAGCACAACTATTTACAAGAAAACAACAAAGCTTCTTTATTAATGTAAGGAAAGATTAAAGATTGGGCACAATGACTCAACACTCCAACTACAATTTTATGACAAGACTACGCAAGAATTCTTCTAAGAAGTCCAGTCCTACACCCATCCTAAGCTTCCAGACTTTGCGAAGCTTCTATAAAACCGCACTCGGCTAGTCTTACACCAATCCTAAGCTTGCAGACTTTGTGAAGCTTCAATAAAACCACACTCGGCTCACACTCTCAAGGATAACCACTTGATTCCCTAACTTGGAATTCAATCTCTCTCTTGATGGTCTCTAATCTCAATGCCTCATATCACGATGCTTTACAAGTTTGTAGCTCCCTTCTACTTTTAGAATTCACAAAGCTCATGTGGGAGAACATGACTCCTTTAACAAGAAAAGGTTCCCTACAGAATATTCCTTAGGTTGCCTCTCAAGGCCTTTGATCAACTCCAATTGTTCCCTCCATTAGATTGAGCTCATTCAAGTCATTTTGTTGGTCCGGGGCTACAATAAACAGATCAAGAACCACGTGTATCCTCTGTTAACTATATCAACATTGACAGGTGATCTTGTCTAACATAGATCTCATCATTTAAGAAAATGGGAGTGGTCCCACAAAAATGGGGTATTCCATGGCATAATTAATGGTCAACAACTTTCATAGTGTATCGTGACATTGATTAAGCTTGTGCGGCATTGGCAGTGTTGCATGGTATTGGGAAGGTTTGTGCAGCACTGGACAAGCTTATGCAACCTCCACAATGTATAGCAGTTTGGGTAAGCTTTCGTAATATTGGACAAGCTTATGTGGCATCCACAGTATATCATGGCTTGGGTAAGCTTTTGTGGCATTGAGCAAGCTTACATGACATTTCATAATATTGTGTGGCATTCGTAGTGTTGTGCAACTTTAAACAATGTTACACAGCTTGGATAGGATTCCATAAAAATGCAAAACACAAAGGCTTCTTTACACAACATGTTAAGGAGTGACACGACATTGCACAAATCTTTATTTGCCAACTCTAAATTTATTTTTTTTGGCCTATCCACTATAGCTCACACCTTTTCAAAATCCATCTTCAATCCTTCTTGAGCTATTACAAATCTTCAGTCGCATGGTGGGACTGGTAATTCACTAGTGTGAACTTAGCCTTCAACTTTGTCACGATTTGATCCCACTTCTTAAGCTTGTCTTTGCCTCTTTGAATTCCTAGTCTACACATGATCCCACCACAAGAATGTGTGTCCTTTCAACTTAGTACTTGCAAATCCCACCTTCTTGTTATCTTAGACACTTTCATACTTTAAGTAATTATTCATTTTTGTGATCCAATCGGTAAGATCTTATGGATTTAAGTTCTTAGAATAACATGGAACATCCATTCGCAGCTTGCTTCCAATCCTTGTAATTGTGCGCAAGAATCTATCCTCTTGCTCATCTACATGTTCTGCTTCAGTTGCCTAATTTACAGGTGCTCTCACTTAACGTTCATCATTTCTTTCATCTTTGTCAACAGCAACTCATTCATTCATTCAAGTCGGATATGCCTCTTCAATGTATCTTGGAATTGTATCTAGAACCCCAAAATCCTCATTTATTAATTCACATCAATCCCGTGTTTCTAGGTACTAAGGAATAATGTAAGATAACACGTTTTTTTTTAAATCATTCTCAATGCTATAGAATGCAGCAAGTGCACTTATAGAGTCAAAAAGGCATCCCCTAGTCAAGTGTGAAGTTAACCAACCTTGCTTGCATGTTTAAGAACTTTTGTTGGACCTTAACTTAAGGGCTCCATGAACTCTCGAACTTGTCTTGAATTTGTGTACTTGGTTCATTAATGCAGGATAAATGAAATGAATTAAAAAGCATACAACACCTTGAGCATAATGAGCTTACATATGTCAGTGCTATCTTTGCAGATAGATTAAGCCTTTCAATCAAAAGCTTCGATTGTATCAGCCAATATCTTTATGACCGGGAAGCCATTATCATGGATTTCGATGTTGGTTTTCCCATAACTCAGTGCCAGGATGACTGCACCTTTATTATTGTGTGGCTGTTCTTCAAATTGACAATCTGTATGCCATGCATCAAGACAATTAGACTTGTTTTTTTAACTGTCTTTGGATAAACTTTGTGTTGCCACTTCCTTTAATCATGTGGCTAACAATTCACTTTCAAATATCATTGTTGAAGCTTCTTGGTCATCAATTGCGCTTCTCTTCTGTGCTTCATCTATATTCTGATAACTATATTGATGTTAGTAATCACAATTTAGTCCAATTCTTAGCATTTATCATCACCAGCGAAACAATTACCTGCATATTATTCATCGTAGCTAGTGCTACAACCAATATCTCAATATCTCTTTAGGACATTCACCTTTCGAAGTTTATTATGACTTCCAACCTTTGATTTTTTATATAAAGATTTCAGTTTCTCTTCAAACACCAACTTCCTCTTACCAAAGTTTTGGGAGCAGTTGTGGTTAGAGATTATTTGGCCAAAGAGTGCAGGCAGAGCACTACATAAGGTTTCATCATTCGTAATTACTTAAGTGTACTTAATCCCAAGGAAATTCAAATGGATACTGGTTCATTATTAATAGATACTATCTTTATTGTTTGTAAGCAATAAACAACTCGTTTTTTTACGTAGAATTTGATCCTTGCTCAGTTAATCTGGTTGAGGCTTCTCCATTTAATAATTTGTGGTGTTGGTACTTCCAATAACATGGACTCAGACTTTACATAAAAAAACAAAATATATGACAAAAAAGAAACATCGTACCCTTGAGCTAACATGAACAAAAATGTTGACATATTTAATATTAACACTTGAGACAGAGATCATCAATTTGGATGGCATTTCAATATGGTTTTAGAATATAAAGATCCATGTAAGGGTGGATTCATTTATAAAAGGGTCGCAAGATAGTGCTATTACTATAATAGTTATGCTCGATAGGATTCAGTATATAAAGTACACAATTTTTCTATTGAATCTTTAAGGTGAAGGCAATTATATGCAAAAAAGAGTAGGGTATACTTTCATAATTTTAGGTGCTCCATGTCTGTATTAATACTATTATTATGTGATGAATTTGAGGCCTTCATGATGCTGATACATTTGATGATCTATGATAGAAAGTAAAAACTTATAAGGGAATTTCATCAAATTAGCTTCTGTAGCCGTCAATAAAAATCCCATAAACAATTTATTATTAGAATTTGATTATCAAGTTGGTGAACGGACAAACTAACTCATATTTTTATTACCATGTTAATTTTTAAATCGTGAAATATCAAGCATCCCGTAACAATAAAATTACAATATACTATAATCAGACCAACACTAGTATTGTTGACGTATAAAACAAGATAACTCGTCATTAACTCTTTATGACAAATACTATTGTTGGCTGGATGCTATGTTATTAATGCACACATGTTTGCACACTCTACATTGTGGATATTTTACACTCTATTAAATGCTTTAACCAGTAAGCACTAGGGGAGAGGACCCCATAACCGTGCACCCTAACTTTAGGGGCACGCAGATATATGTAGGGATCTCGTCAACTAAAAAAAATTATATCATTGTATAGCGTATCATCATGCCACATCAGCATTTTCGTTTCGCGTGTTTATTTGGAGGGAAAAGTAGTTTTTGAATTGATTTAAAATGAAAAAAAATAATATAAAGCATTTGAAAGAGGTACCAATGACTGAGCGCCTTATGTGTCACATTGTCATTGGCTCTTAAAAAGTGTCATTAGTCAAATAGTGAACAACTATTAGTCATTTTTTCAACAACCAATAGTGAAAATCAATGTACAATTATTGGTCCCTGCACAATTATGGGGTCCTCTCCCCTAGTGAAATCAATGTGTGATAACACTATATAATTTCCTTCTTTCATTAAATCCAATATCACAGGCATGAGGCACAATTAATGATCTGATAACTTCAATCAAACAGTGAAAAATTGGCCCTAATTCAAACTATGGTTAGCATTAGAGGGAACATTAAACTTATAAAGTATGTGCAAGGTCTCAAAGTTGCTATGTACCAATCAGCTACAAATTACATTCAACTAATCAATATTTAAGTAGTGAACAAATGATTGTTATGGAGTAGAATAGTTAATAAATAACTTAAAATTCCATCTCCATCTAATGACGGAATTGCAATGTATTTACATTCTCAACATCCAAATGTATTGTAATCAGAAGGTTTGAAGATACAAATAATTTTCTATCGATTGTCAACTATGCATGTCTACGTTTATATGACCTGTAATGGCTAGTTCATACAAGTGGACGAACTAATTTAGACTTACCCACAGTACTAGCACAATATGGTTTTTTTTTTGAAGTACGACTGTAACGAAACAAAGTAGAAAAATATTTTCCTAAAACTTAATCTGGATTATTACAAAACGCTAATAGATTAAGAACATCAATTCACAAAAAGGCCTCAAACATTATGTAGGAAAAATTACAGTTAGTGGATGCAGATACAGCAACAAAAATGTAAATTCATAATGACTCTCCTCTGTCTTGAGGGTCTCAAGAGTGGTGACACTTGTGGCATCCCTTTCCTTAAAAGTTTCTCATGGAATAATTGCTAGCACGACAATAATATATAACTGCTACCACGATCTTCTTTCTCCCAGTGCATTAAACCCATCCTCCACTACATTGCCCTCCTTTGACAGGGGCATATGGGGTTATGCCAATCACACTAATAGAAATATTGATGTAGGTCCTTATGATGGTGGATTGGCAAATAAAAAATCAGAATCGATTAAAAATGCAAGACCATTGATAGGGCTAAATTGGTCATTTGAGCTGCACCGCAAGGCAAAGAAGATAACTATATGCATATGTGGAAAATTGTTGACTCTTGGTGGCAATGTATCAACTTCATGGGCATTTTCATGCTTATGGGTGCCATCTTAATGAGGTGGAGTTAATGGGAAGTCTAATATTGGAGAAAGAGAGCAAGACACAAACTTCCCACCTTTCCCCCGTTGCATTGAGCATAATCTGCCTCTAAGATGCATTAACTCTTCAGAACATCTCTCAAACTCTTGGGCTAACATAGGTACTCCTGCAGTTAGGACATTATAGTTGGTCTGGACACTTCAGAAATAGGATATAGGATATAAATTGGTCATATTTTTCTTCACCAAATACTCCATATCATGCAGCACAGTTATTTTTCTTTGTCAATTAGTCCATATATGCAGCACAAAATTATTTTTCCTCGTCAGCTAGTCCATACCATCCAGCACAAAGTTATTTTCCCTCGTCAGTTAGTCCATATCATGCAGCACAAAGTTTGTATTGGGCATATACCCTGCATTTTTCATATGCCTAGTCAAAGTTTCTAATATTGCATATATTTTTATAGATTCAGGATGTGATCTATCTCCCGAATGGAATGAATGAAACCTATTATTGACCTGAATAGAACTCCACCCTGACGTCTTTTTCAGTCCCTTGTCTTTCATCTTTGTTCTCACCTTTGCTACTTCACCCCACTTGCCAGCTGCAGCATATAGATTTGACAACAGCACATAATATCCAGCATTTTCAGGTTCCATATCAAAGAGGATCTCTGCTACACGCTCTCCTACCACCGTATTGCAGTGAATTTTGCACGCACCAAGCAATGTTCCCCACACATCAGCATTTGGATGTATTGGCATCTTTTCAATGAAATCATGTGCCTCATATAGGTGTCCAGCACGTCCAAGAAGATCAACCATGCATGCATAATGCTGCAGCATTGGCGAGATGCGATAATCTCTACTCATGCAATTAAAGTGCTGCCAACCCTCATCCACTAGCCCCGAATGACTACATGCTGACAAAACAGAAATGAAGGTGACCCCATTTGGCTTCAAGCTTGTCTGTTGCATTTGAGAAAAAAGTGCAAGAGCATCTTCACCGTACCCATGCATTCCATACCCTGCAATCATTGCACTATATGCAACTACAGTCTTTTTAGACAGTGTGTCAAACAACCGCCTAGCAATCTCTAAATTCCCACATTTGGCATACATGTCGATAAGGGCTGTTTCAACAAAAACATCAAACTCTAAACCTCTTCTAATCACATAACTGTGGATCCACATGCCCTGCTGCAAAGCTACCAAATTGGAACATGCCAACAGCAAACTCGCCATTGTTTCTGCATCAGGTTTTGCATCCACTATCTGCATTTCAGCGAAGAGTTCCAAGGCCTCATTAGCATAGCCATTCTGGGCATATCCAGAAATCATCACATTCCATGAGACAACATCTCTGCTACACATTCTATCAAACATTTGGCGTGCAATGTCTAAATTCTTACATTTGGCATACATGTCTATCAAGCCATTAGCTACAAATATGTTTGACTCCAGACCAGTTCTTATTACGTAGTCATGGATCCACTTGCCTTGTTGCAAACCAGCCACATGTGCGCATGCAGATAGCACACTCACAGTGGTGAACGAGTCTGGTATCATGCCTGCTAGCTGCATCTGATTAAACATATCAAAAACCTCAATGTGATATCCATTTTGGGCATATCCTGCAATCATGGTATTCCATGACACGATGCATCTCTGAGGCATTCTGTCAAATACAAGGCGCGCATCCTTTAGATTACCACATTTCGCATACATGTCGATGAGGGAATTGGCCACAAACTCATTTGATGCAAATCCGTGTCCTACAACATAATCATGAATCAACTTACCTTGTTGCAGAAATCCCCAATCGGCACACGCCAACATCACAGCAGTTATGGTCACTGAATTGGGTTCAACACCTACAAGTCTCATTTCACTAAGACTTTCCAAGGCCTCAATACCCTGTCTATTCTGTGCATATCCAACAATCATTGCAGTCCATGAAACCACATTTTTCTGAGTCATTTTCTCAAACACTTGTCGCGAAGACTCTGTACTCCCACACTTGGCGTACATTGCAACCAGCGAATTCCCCACCTGAACATCCAACTCAAATCCACATCTAACAACATAATCATGAACTAACATCCCCTGTTGCAGATCCCCAAGATCGCCGCATGCCTGCAACACACTCACCATAACAACTGCATCCGGCAACATGCCTTCTACCATCTGCATTTCCTCAAAGATCACCAATGCTTTCTTGGCATATCCATTTTGTGCATACCCTGCAATCATCGCGCTCCATGAGAACACATCTGTCTCAGGCATATTGTCAAACACTTGGCGTGCATCTTCCACACACCTACATTTCGCGTACATATTTATCAGTGCAGTCTCCACAACTACATGGGAATCAAAACCAGCTTCAACTATGTCATCATGAATCTCTCTTCCCTCTTGCAGGTCTGATAAGCTTGCACATGCCTTGAGTACAAACGGGAAGGTGAAATTGTCTGGTTTTATGCCTGCACATTGCATTTTTTTGTAGAGGGATAAACTTTCCTTCCACTGGCTATTTTGGGTGTAAACCTTAATCATCAAATTGCATATATAAACATCTGGGTCTTCTACTTTATCAAAAACCAAGTTTGCATTTTCAGTATTGTTATATTTGGCATACATGTTGAGGAGCTTGGCAGCTAGAAATATGTCTTGTTCAAGGCCTGTTATAAGCATTTGTGAATGGACTTGTTTCAGCATTTGAGAGCTACTACAGAGGTGTAATAAATGAGCAAAGTCATTTGTATTAGTATTGGATTGAGCATTGTCATTTGTAATGGATTGGTGGTGAATTTGAATGTGAAAAAGTATGGCCATTCTGTTTATAGTGAAATCATTGCATTTGAATTTGAACAAGCTGGAGAAGAAAGGAAATTGCAGAGTTAGCATTTGAATGTTTTTTTCGCTCAAGGCATCACTTGGTTTTGGGTTGTAAACCAATAGTTTTTGTTGGGTTTACATGAACTTTTTTATTTCACAATGAACACGGCAGAAAATGCGTGTTTGCATGTTTGTCAATGATATTGTATATTCCATTCAAGCAAAAGTGAAAAAAGAAAAGACCATACACCATACTTGTTTTGTAAGCAACTCGCTTATTTACAGACATCAATGCAAGTGAGTCAATCTGCAAATAGCCTCTTAAACAGGGTAGAAAGAACAATGCGTATCGTATATTTGCGTTCTACAAGCGTGTAGCTTGGGAAAAGTTTCAATTGATTTCGGGCTTCCAGATCTGAAGATATTCAGAGTAAGAACCGGCTACTTCTTTTGGGTGATGTCCTTAGTAGGGGAGAAGAGCGACTTTTGGGTGATGTCCTTAGTAGGGGAGAAGAGCAACTATGCGAACACCCCAAGTTCATGTGTCCATTAGGCCAATTTCTTGTCAGGTAGGATTGCCAAGTGTACCAATATTTATTATGCCGAAAGGTTTTTTTTCAAATGGGACTGACACTTCTTGCCACTGACATGCGTTTGAGCAATCAACGATTGCGAATGTAACATGCATCGACGTTGCACGGACACATCTTTACTTTGAAAGGTGTTTTCCAAATGGGACTGGCACCTCTTGCCATTGACATGTGTCAGAGCAATCAACGTTTGTGAATGTAACGTGCATCGATGTCACACAGACACATCTTGACCGTCGCTTTTCTAGAAGCAGTTTTGTAGGGTTCTTCATTGGCGTTTTTTTGTAGAAGTGGTTTTGCAGGGTTCTGTACTCTCATAAAATAATAAACAAAATGTTCAAGGAACTTTGTTAAACGAAGCTCTTGCTAATAGTCATCCCAAAAATCAATGCAAGTATGCCCGTACAATCAGGCATGCACACAAATAAATTTGTAACCCTCATATCTCCTCATTTTACTATGTACAAATTGATTGATCTAGATTTGTATTTGTATCTAAAGCGGGTTCAATTGTCTCTGAGAGGAATGTATTGCTTGTCATTGTCTTGATTGTTATATGTAGAAGAAGAAGAAGAAGATTGAGGATTAGGAGACGCTTCATTCGGGCGTAATGTCTAGTTGTATTGATTTTGCTTCTTTTGCTTCTGAGCACTTGTGCTACGTGCGCTTTAACCTTTGCAGCACCATGAATGTGGGATGAAAGTTTCGTAACAAATAAAATAAAACATTGTCTGCTGCTAGGTGGAGGGAGGTCGATCAGGGGGTGATTAGGTCACGTGGGGGCCTGTCGGCTAGGGGGGAGAGAAGGCTCCACATGGCAGATTTTATTGGTAAGTTTTCTTGCCTTCGATTCGTGCATGAGGGCGCTTTGCTTGGTCATTATAATTGGATGTATATGTTCTTTGCTATTGTCCATATAAACTTTATATACATACGAGTACATATTTATTGAATTTTATATATATGTACATTTACATATATATTAAATTTCGATGTTTTGAAGATAATTTTTGATGTTTTGTTAAATTATTTTTTATTTTTGCATGAGTTGTAGTTCAGTAGTTAGGATGATGGCTTGTTAAGCTATTCACCAAAGTACAAGTCCCTCTAGATATTTAAGATGGAGAGTCAAAACGGATAGGGTTGAGATCGTTAGAATGATAGCTGGAAAATAAACACAACCCTTAATTTTTCATGAAATCGCTACCTTAGCCTGCTAAGTTAAATCTATGTCTTCTTGTCCCTGACGTGTCCAGTGAAACATGCATTCAAATTTCTCTTACATTTACATTTTTTCTAACTACCCATTAAAGTCAAGATCCACAAATTCAAACAAGTATTGGCTACATGCATTTTCAGATATCTCCCTCTACGATGTCATTGTCATCTTCCACAACACGATTTTTTTCCTTCATTCGATTGACATACAATTCATGCAATTTGTAAACAATATAGTTTCACATTGGATCCATGTTTCCTCCTTCATTTCCCTTTCACTTCTCCACCCTTGAATGTCATTTTCTACAATCCTCTTCCTTTCCCTTTGTTCCTCTTGATCTAGTTTTTCTTCGTCATTGTATCCCTTTTGGGGTTCACATCGTACATTTGACACATGATTGCTTGTAGATAAACATTTATTTATCTTATATCTTTAATTTGGAACCATATTTTAATATTATTTGCTTCCATCTGATTGATTAAAGTTAATATCTTAAAAAAAACTCATTTACTGGTGGAGACCCAAAGTGGTTCACGCAAGCCGATACTAGTTGAGCATTAATAGCTCAATAAAAGAGGGAAATGAGATTTGTCTCGGTGGATCTTGACGTGCATTGCAAATAAGAACCCGATTAATGTTTACACACCAACACACCAACAGTTGTTCACACACAGTTTTCTGGAGTCTTTATTTGTAGTGTTCCTAAAGAATAAGTATCCAATCAAAATGGAAGACATGGATCAAGGTGGAGGGTCTTTTTAATCAGAGGTTGAAATTGATTTTGAGATGATCTTGTGACTGCAGTTATTTGATTTGATATTCACATTTATTTTTTACCTTCATGTTTACATTTTTTTTGGTTTTTTAATGGATGAATTTGAATCTTAACAAGATGGTATGATTTTATTATGCAAGTATGCATTAAAATTTGGATATGAAAAATTTGGTTGGTGAACAAGCAATGTTGGAATATGGAAAGAGATGTACTTATAATAGTGAGATGTTGACCTGATTCACAAATGGTTTATAAATAAACAATTTTTTTAACTTCAACATTCAAAATTTTGGCTTTCATTCCATCAATTATTGGAAATTTCTAATGCAAAATATTGTTCAAGTATTGGGAAGTGTTCACATATTGGCTCTTCTCCCCTAAGTATAATAGACTTGTATTCGAAATTTTATGAAGAATTCTTTGAAAGGAGTTTTTGGTTTGAGTAATATGGCTACTATTTTATCATTTTCAAAATTAAAAAATAAATTGAAGTAGCAGGCGCTTAGCGATTAAGGGTGCATTAATTGAATGTATGAAAGGGGTTCCTCAATCGGTAACCTAGTTCAAACTATTTTAACTATTTCAATCATGATGACTTAACTAAGTTAATCCATTGAATTACTCAACACCTTGATAATAACACCATTATGTGTGTCTGTGTATATAAAAATACATATGTATGTAAACACGCATACATATACATGCATGCATGCATGCGTGCATACATACATACATACATATATACATATGTATATGTGTGTGTGCTCATGTGTAAATATGTGTGTGTGTGTGTGTACACACACACACACATGTATATGTATGTACACACACACATGTATATGTGTGTACATAGATATATGTATGTATGTATGTATGTGCACATGCACGTGCACGTGCACTTATAATACATGTATGTATGAAATAATTAATAAGTGAATAAGACCTATACATGCATAGTAATAATAGCAAAACTAAGTCCCAAAATAAGTTAGAACACATCCTACATGGTGATTATAAGCATGGATATATGAGATTGTATAAAATTTGGGCTAATCAACCGATCACAATTTTCATATAATTAGCCATTTTCAAAGGACAAAACACTACTTTTAGACTAGTGACAAATAGCCACTAAAGTTTCCCTTGTATTTTCCTGAGGGGGACCCAAATATGCAATCAAAATTTGATTTTGAGATGTTCCTCAGACCACCCATTTTAGCCCTTCAACGGACACAAATGTTTCCTAGATTTTTATAATTGTTGAGTACCTCAACCAATTCTCTCTTTGAACCATGTCAATGTTTGAATATGATGTTCTCTAATGTAATTACTACTCTTGAAGTGTTGAAATGTTGATTCTTTAGGTCAAAACAATAAAAGAATTGATTAATCCTTACGAGCACAATATTTTTGCTTGATACAAGAATGCTTGTACTCCTTTGATAATCTTGCGGCTTTGATAAATATCAAGAAAGCTTTGCCATTCTCTTGTTTAACACATGCCCCAAAACAAATATTTTCCTCATACTTTCTAAAGACCTATCCACCCTACAATGTTTGGAGGAAGAAATGTAGTTTCCCAAAGATCTGTGAGGAGTTTCATAAATCCGTGTGAGATTTTTGGAGCTTTAAACTCAAAAAAACACAAATTTCAAATTAGATTTCACCTACACAACATTAACAAAATTGTACAATTTCAATCCCGAAAGAATATAGTTTTGGTAATTGAAGTGTATCTTAATAGTTCTAGCGAAGTTCCTTCATTTATTGCAACTTTTTTGGTTTTTTTTTGTCTGCCCATAAAAACCATTATTTTGTTGTTTGTTTTTATGACTATTGGCATATTTGTCTGAAATATAATATTCTTCTGACCCCATCCTCACATTAAGAATATGATACAATGAACATTCAGATACCCTCCAACTTCTTATATAGATCAATAAGGAGGTTTAAGATAAAAAGGGATCTCTATCTTATAAAGATAAAAACTCAAAATAGACAAAACCCCAAAGAAACCTTATTTTGAGAATTTCCATTAAAGATATTTTTATTTATAAGAGACTTACAAACATGTCATTATAAATAAGTATAGTGAATGAAGTACACACACATACACTTTCCATAAAATGTGTATAATACAAGTACATCATAAGTTATATAAAAGTGCATGTCCCACTATACACCAACATAAGTCTATGACTTCATAGGTGTATTGATGTATTTTCATGACACAAATATATGAAGTGGCAAATGAATCATAAAATAGAGCTTCATTGTGAATTAAAAAAATTTAGACAAGGGAAAGATATAAAGTATTTATTTCTTTATCAAACACTCAATCGAACATGAAAAGGCATATAAAGTAGACACATCACACTAGGCTTCTTGGTTGAAGAATTACATTTATATTTGGTGTGTTGTTTTCACTATTATATAATGTGAAGGGGTTTGATAAATATCAAGGAAGCTCAACCCTTCTCTTAGCATAGCCCCTACAAAAAAAAACTTTTTCTTATTCTTCTAAAGATCTAACTGCAATATTAATGTTGGGAGAAAGAAGTGTAGTTTCCAAAGATTCATGAACAATTTCAGATATTTACTTGAAATTTTTGGAGCGCTAAACTTAATATATAAACTTATCAAATTAGATTTCACCTACACAACATTTACCAAAACTATACAATTTTACTCCCAAAAGAATATAGTTTAATCTTAGAAAAGTATCTAAACAATACTACGATTTTTTTGGGTTCTCAACGTTCATTGCCTTCCCATAAAAACCATAATTCCATTGACTATTTGCAGATTTGTGTGAATCAGAAAATCCTTTTAAACCCCTTTTCGGCAATTCTTACGCTGAAAATAATTTAACAAATAAATATAATTTTACTGTTCCAAGGCTTATCAGAGTTAATCTCACATTTATGGGAAAATGTATGTAAAAACCACTTGAAATAATATGACCAGTCGTTGGAAAACACGAAACCTACAAGTTAATATGGTTGTGCGCAAAATGTACCACTAAATTTGGAGGGAAACTATTATGAAAGTTAAACTAATGTGGACTCTCACCAAACCTGGCTCTTAAAATGATCCTAAGATTACAATGCGAACAATCCATCTTCATGGGAACATTCTATTCTCTTCTATATTCAAATACAGAGCAATTCACATAAATCCTTGCTTATCTCACGATTTTAATTCACCACTCACTTCGAATTGTTTTAATCCACAACACTTTATATCAAGCGATATCCACACCAATGTGGCCTACTATTATTATTCCGTGTTGCACAGATGTGCAAACATACAACAACTCCTGCAAAGCCATGCTCAAATTCACATATTTGGCCTTCACCAGAGAATTTCTTTGGCTACCAAGCTTGTTAACAAGTATGTTGAATACCGGAGTCTGGAGAATGCGCGTCAAGTGTTTGACGATATATCTCAACAAAACACTGCAAGTCATGTGTTTGACAAAATGTGTGAACAAAATATTCTTATATGGAATGCAATGCTTGCAGGATATGCCTCGAATGGACAATCGAAAGAAACAATAACCCTCTATCACCAAATGCGAATGGAAAGCATACATCCAGATGAGTTTACGTTTTCAATAGCGCTGAAGGCATGTGCCAGTCTATCAGCTTTGCAAGAGGGAAAGAAGATTCAGAGTCATATAGTAAGGAGAATGGGACTAGAGCCTGGAGTATTTGTTGCGACTGGGCTTGTAGATATGTATGTTAAATGTGGTAGTATAAAGGATGCACGACAAGTGTTTGACAAAATGCCTCAAAAAAACGTAGTCTCATGGACCGCCTTGATTACAGGGTATGTGCAGAACGGGAAGGGCAGAGAAGCCTTGAAGGCATTTAATCAGATGCAGCTGGGAGAAGCAGTGCCTAATGCTTTTACTGTAGCTAATGTTATCTCTGCATGTTCCCAGTTGGTGGTTCTGCAACAAGGTAAGTGGATGCATGCCTACGCAATTAGAAGCGGATTTGATTCCGATTTTTTTATTTGCACAGCACTAGTAGATATGTATGCAAGATGTAATTCAATTCTCGATGCATGTCAAGTGTTTCACAAAATCACAACTAGAGATGTGGTTTCCTGGACTTCAATAATTGGTGCTTGTGCCCAAAATGGGTACGCAAATGAGGCATTGACATTCTTCAAGGACATGCAGTTGGCAGACTTGAAACCTGATGTGGTCACCCTCTTGAGTGTGGTCATGGCTTGCGCTAATCTAGGAAATCTGCAACATGGGAGGTGTGTCCATAGCTATATAATTAGACATGGATTTCAGGTAGATGAATCTGTGAGGAATTCTCTTGTGTCTATGTATGCCAAGTGCGGAAGTGTAGAAGTTGCACACATATTGTTTCAGAAAATGTATAGAAGAGGTTTAGTATCATGGAATGCAATGATTGCTGCGTACTCTCAAAATGAATATCACAATGATGCCTTGGCACTTTTTCATCAAATGGAACTTGAAGATATGAAACCTGACCCATTCACCATGGTGAGTTTGCTCTCATCGTGTGCTCATTTAGGAGCTCTTCAAAAAGGAAAGTGGATCCATGGGTACATAATTAGAAGTGGTTTTGCAATATGTGTCTTTGTTGGAGCAGCCCTTATAGATATGTATGCGAAATGTGGGAGTATAGAGATTGCCCACCAAGTTTTTGAAAAAATGTGCAAAAGAAACGTTGTGGTATGGAGTGCATTGATTGCAGGGTATGGAATGCATGGACATGGCCATTTTGCCCTTGCTCTTTTTGCTCAAATGAAGCAGCTTGGCCCAAGACCAAACCATGCCACCTTCACTTCTGTTTTGTCTGCTTGCAGTCATGCAGGTCTGGTAGAAGAGGGTTGGCAATGTTTTTATTCTATGAGGCAAGATTATTGCATCACACCCATGATGAAGCATTATGTATGCATGGTTGACCTTCTTGGTCGTGCTGGCCATTTGGATGAGGCACTAGGCTTCATTAAAAGGATGCCATTGGAGCCCGATGCTTCAGTCTGGGGAGCCTTGCTTGGTGCCTGCAAAATTCACTCTAATATTGTGATTGGAGACCATGTGGCCGGATGCCTATTGAACCTAAAGCCTGAAGATCCTGGATACTATGTACTGCTGTCAAACATCTATGCTGCAGCTGGAAAATGGCATAATGTGGAAAGGGTAAGGTCATTGATGAAAGATAGGGGGTTGAAAAAGACACCAGGATGCAGCTTAATTGAAGTAAAGAACAACATGCATTCATTCCTTATTGGAGACAGATCACACCCTCAATCTGAGGAAATATATGCAACGTTACAAATATTAGCTGGGCAGATGGAGGATCTAGGATATGTGCCTGACAGAAATGTTGTATTACATGATGTTGACGAGGAAATGAAGGAACACTTGCTTTTTTGTCACAGTGAGAAGTTAGCCATTGCATTTGGTCTTATCAACACATGCCCTGGAACTCCTATTCGGATCACAAAGAACCTCCGCATATGTAGTGACTGCCACACTGTGACAAAGTTTATCTCCAGGATTGTCAAGCGAGAGATTATAATGAGGGATGCAAATCGCTTTCATCATTTTAAGGATGGATTGTGTTCTTGTGGAGATTATTGGTGATACTATGAAAGCAACATGCATAAGCAGGCATGTTACAGATTTCCTCTCTTCTTTTTTGGGAGGCCATGTATAGATATTATTTTTCTCTTGCACAGTGTGCATGTTCAGAAAAATAAAAAAGTAAACATCCAATTTGCTTTAGTAGTAAATGTCCTGTTTGAGTGAAGATATAGATGTGTACAACCATACGATGAATACACTTTCTTATTTGAATGTTTTGCCAACACACCATAAAATAACAATGTTTTAGGAATTCACACTTGCGAATCAGTTTTAATCTAACTGCATAAAACTCTATAAATGGCATGCGGATTCAATTGTTACCAAACTCATTGTTATCGATTCACAAAGTTTTGTAACTCCATCTCAGCTGCACAAGACAAACAACCATAACATCTTTTATATTAATATCCCAGGTTCTGTGATAAAAAGCAAACCCGTTTCTTGAGCTAATGTGTTTTATAGATAGAAGCAAAATATTCTCCACAATATAAGAGTGGTGTTAATGTTGAAACGTGACGCAATAGTAGGTGAACAAAGACGCTAGAGAGAACTGATACAGAATGTGTAGCTTTAATACACTCAACCTGAGCCGAAGTTTATATAGTTTTCAGCCCAGACAATTTTTATTAAATGGCAACCATTTGAACTTAAAAGCTTCGCTAGCTAATTAATACATATGTTGGGTGATGATATTACAAACACTAGTATCATCTTGGCAGTACAATAGAGCCATGCAAAAGGAGACAAGGGAGTCTTGAAAAAAAGTGATAAAGAAACCTTAACCAACTACAGCCAACATATAATTTTCAGCATAATTCACTGGAAAATAGTCATCTAGACCAAATTCAATTGAAGAAGTGAACCTGATTGGCTCTTTTTATAACTATAACGAAGAATAAATATTCTTATAAAGATGCATAATCATAACTGGATGAAGCACTATAAAATTCAAGGTTACAAAGCACATCTTTACATGAACACACTGTATTAAATTCAGCAAATAGCATAAAAAGGGAATTTTTATTTGACTGCTAATCTATAATTGGAAGTGCTCATAACATCACATACTTGATAACATGCAAATCTAGAACTTGTGCTACACCAAATCTTGCACAGTTTTACTTTCTGCCATGCTTTGCTGCATTTTGATGCTCAATATAGACACTGAAGTGAAGGTCCTGAAAAGGAAATAACTTGTATTAAGCCACCATAAGAGCTATATAATATATACCCCATCATGAATGCATACACTGCAATTACAAAAGTGATATAATCAGGCATTGTTAAGTACGGAACATAAAGTAAATACACAAACAATATATGAACCCTCTGAATCTCTGATCTGCAATCTTATACTAGAGCACATTTTCAAAAACTTTATCACAAGAAGCATCAATATCAAGAGTAACCTTTGGCATGTTTAGCAAGTGAACTAGCCTTCCTCCCCTCCCAAAGAGTGCCATTAGGTTCTGGGGTATAAGGATTTCAATAATGAATGTTACTTAAATGTGCAATAATTTTTATGTTTCAACTTGCTTTTTAGCTCAGAAAAACAGAACTAGTAGTTGCCTTTTTTGATGCATCAGTTTGCTGCTTTACTCCTCTAGGGGTTTTGTTGCACCCTATTTTCGATCACTTCACAATGAACAACTGCCTAGTTAGGATAGGTTTACTTTGTCTATTGGTGTTGTCAAAAAGATGTTTAAAATTTAAATAAAGTTTATCTGAACTTGCACTCTATTTTGGATCACTTCAAAATGGTGGCCAACTGCCTGGCTTAGGCTAGGTTGCCATTGTCAAATAGATGTTTAGATAAAGTTTATGTGAACTGAACTTAAATAGAGGGGCCAATAGATGAAACATAAAGATCCTACTTGTCCTTAGTTTTACCCACTAGTTTAAATTATAGTTTGATGGCTCTACAATTTTTTGAATGTTGTAGTTGTGCTGTCATATTAATACGAGCCTATCATTATTTCAGGAAGGATATGTCATAACGTCATGTAAAGTTTGGTTTATTAGTATAAATTAGTCAGTTTGTTCACGGTTCTAAATCCATTACAAGTGGTTAGTGGTGCCTTTGACCTCTGAACCTACTTCTCTTTGAATAAAAGATTTGAAATTAATGTAAAAACTCTTCAAGAGCAGACCTCACACACTTATTTTTTAATCTCTCAGTAAATTATTATTATTCTTTACTAACTTTTGTGAACTTTCTTGAATCCATGTATTTTGTACAAGTTGGATTTCGCTTTGGTATTTTTCCCTGTTTGGCTATGAGTTTCACCAATTGAGCTAAAGGTCAAAGCCCATTGATGATTCTTCTACCTAACCATGTGTATGAGGTTTCCCTGTCCCTTCGATATAAATCTAATTGATTTATTGGAGAAGATAACAAAGTTTAGTACTATTTGCATTTGCTATGGTGATAAATGGAGGATGATCGATGTTATAAGCAGTTGCTACAATGATTTGATTATTCTATGGACCCTTTTTAATTAATTTTCCAAAGGGCTAATATGGAGTGGATTCAAGAGTCTCATTACTGGTTATTAATGTTACTTGGGTCCAAACAAAAGATTCAATCAGTTCTTGCCAATACCCACGACCACTGAATAGGAAAATTAGATTAAAGGCCCAAACAAAATGAGCACCTAAAAATAAAAGACCATATGCAGATAATGAACAACCATAAGATTGGATTACTTGAGAGGCTTGTGCCCATAGAAAGTCGTGATTATGGAGGAGGTAGCTGGGACGTTTTTTCCATTGACAGTTCATGTTAGTTACAGAGTTGGTGAATTTACAGAAAGCTGGAGGCAATATTTGTCCCTTTTTGTTGTCGGGTCATCTTGACCCTATAATAGGTCTCTTTGACCTTTTTGCCACCCTGCTCTGCACCTTGATAAGGAGTTGTAAAATGCACACATTTCTTGCCTTATATTTACACGTCTTACTTTTTAGAGCCAATCAACAATTTTTCTGTACCAACTCCTAAAATCAGTACAAATCATCAACCCACTTAACAATTACCCTTGTTTCCTATTATTGATAGACATAAAATAATCCTTTAAGCCGTAAAAATGAAATCAGGGCGGCAAGGATTACCCCACTAATGGAGTTCATGACACTCATTCCCATAGAAGAAATATGAGATGGATTCCTAAGGCCAGGTTTCACGATCTAAACTTTGACGGAGTGTCATCAAAAAACCTTGGGGGCACTGTGCCGGTGGTTATGAAGGTTAAAAAAATTAAATATTTGGTAACCTTTCTAGTGAGATTGCCTTAAACAACACATAATGAGGCCAAGGGGAAGCCCTAGTTAATTGAATTAAACCAGCCTTGCATAATTTAGAGACCTGGGGATTGAAGGGGTGCCTCTCTTGATGTTTAGAACTTTGAGGTCTAGGAAATATTTAACTTCGAGATCTTAGGCGAGATCTTAGGCGATATCTAGCTAGAGGCTCAGAAGCATCATCAAAGAAGCCTTTTAGTCTTATCTGGCACTTTCACTCTCTTAACAAGTTCCAACCCCACTCATTGCTTTAAAGAGGCCAACACACCAGTGAACCATCTAACAAATCTTGCATCACCCACATTTCCCGGAGATGATGATATGGCTACATGTGACCACTTGGAGAAATGGTAAGGGCTGAAGGCCTTGGTGGAGAATCATTATTCAACTAAGGACCCCCATTATCCCAATATTTGATAGAATTATTGTTTCTGGTAATCCTAAGGAAGGTTACATGATGTGCGACAAATACCAGAAAGTTAGAAACCTTCAGTTCTGGGGAAATATCAATATGCAGTGGTCACTTCAGAGGGCATCAGAAGAATGGGATGAAAAGATGACATTCTAAATTGTTCTTTAATGTCTCTCGTGAGTTTTACATTGATAGTATAATCTATGCATTTCAATAGAAAACCAGTGATGATGCCAATGTCACCTTGAATGGATTAATCATTTGGTGCTTTAGTGAATGCATTAGGCCACATTTTAGTCCACACTCGCCACATCACAGTGGAGGCTGAATTACAAGAGTATTTGTAGTCATGTTTTGGGTGTAGTTTAATAGGAATACTTGGAAAGACAAATTCAAGGAGGTAATTGGGATCTGTACTAGGACAGTGAAACCTATAGTTAATGTCATTGGTATGACGAAGATGACACCACCAATTATAGACTTCCTTGATTAACTCCAATTTTTTAAAATAGTCATGAAAAGGTTCAGGATAATTTTACAGATCTTATGTGTGGAATTGCCGATAGAGTAGTTGAGTTCATTCTTGCTCAAGAATGGTTGAAATTCTGCTTTGAGCTTCTAGGTTAGTTGGAAATGGAAATTTGGATCATTATCGAGCTTCCGTGTGTGTTTCTCTATCGAACTTAAAATTCAGGAATGCAATAATAGTGTTTACACAATTGTTGCTATTCTAACTGTGGCAAAGACCTATTCTCCCTTCATGGTGTCCCAGCTCTGTTGAATGGATTCTGTGTGCTATACCTGATTATCCAAGATTGAGTTCTCAATTCGCGGTCATTTCTTTTAAATATATCGGAGGGACAGGGAAGGACTGCATAAATGCTGTGACACCATCACTTGAAGATGGCCTAGTGGATATTGGTCACGTTTACTGCCAAACAACAGCTTCAGCTTTGAAACACGTGGCAGTAGGAGTTGTAAGGATTGGTTTGAAGATGTTCTAGTGCACTTACTGAAATACGTCTGGTGGAATATTGCTTAGACATCTGTTATCATAAATGCAGTTGTGAAGGTATTGAGTGATTGTGAGTATTCCAGAAGTTTTCCTTAATTATTTCATGTAGGTTCTCCTCCATCCAGCAGACACAGTGATGCATGTTGTAAGATCTATAACTCACTGTCTATAGAAGCACAAGGTGGTCTTGTTGCTGCATATCCTGTTCTTGAGAATGAATGAAATAATTTGTTCAGCAGGCCTGATCTGATTAAATTTGTATAGCATTAAAGGGTTACTAATACAATCGAGAAACTCAAAAATATTGACTACTGTTATATATCTAGGGATATCATATCATGATTATATGGATTGATGGAGATGCCATCATGTGGCACACACCCCCTTAATTTATTGGGTCAGATAGGTAACTTGAATTAGTTATATGGGATAATGATTTGGAGAATGTTGGTGATGCAGGAGCATCCGGGTTCACATGCAATCAACCAAAAACAGGTGGAGTCAGTAAAATAAGTGTTTGCATCTTTTTGTTGGTTGGGAACACAACTCTTTGCAATCACACACTCTGCGACATCCTTTGTTTTTCTTCACAACATATAGAATTGGAAAGGTCTTGTAATTTCCCTTTTCCTGCAAGATTGCACGCATCCATAAGCGACTACGAGGTCCCATATGGTCGCCCAAAACCCCAAGTGTTTGTGAAATGTTGTGAAGCACCTACACTTGAAGATCATCTAAAGCCTTGCATATTCTGTTTTCAGATCAATGTATTTGCAAGGAGCGTGTGTATATCTAGGAGAATAGTAGATTCTCTTACAAGAACCCCTTGTGCAAAAAGGAAGTTTCCCCGTAACGTGTGGCAGTTGGTATGGGATCAATGATGGTCATTTCTGAAGTGCCCTACCTCACCTTGGGTGCACTTTACTTTTCATCCACCAAGTGCCCAAATGAAGCCATCTGTCCATTGTAGCCCAGATGCTAACGCCCCTGAGAACTCTAAGCACTGACACTAACCAGGGAAAGGAAGATGTCGCGTTTTAAATTTGGAGACTGAAGCATTTAGTGATAATGCTACTAGAGTAGGCATATGGATTCAAGAAGAAAATCCTCACAAAGAGAGTTCCAAGGGCGGGGGTATAAGAGTGACTCAAGAAAGTGTCAAGAGTAGAATACTTAGTCGAAGACTTTGGTTAGCCAAGTTGGTTAGCTTGTAACAAGGAAATGGTGTAGTTTTCCTGAAGAGTAGTCTTGTGAATAGCTCACAAACTGAGATTATCTAGGAGCGCATGTGACAAAACTCAAAGGTCCATAGGAGTTGAGTTGCATCCTAGTTGGGACAAGATTGTAATAACTCTGTGACACATAATAGGGATAGGGCAAGAGTGGAACTTCTACATAATTGTAATATTGTTTGTTGAGATCAAGGTAACCTCAGCTTGTTGAGTTCCATTCTCTACATAAAACAATGCAAGTGTTAAAGTTGCATGGCCTAAGGTTGTTGTTAAGTCGACCCCCTAATCATGACTGCATCATTTGGTATAAGATCAAGATTGTATCCTGCAAATGATTTGAAGCTCATGTTTTCTACATTTGCAAGTATGGGTAGAAAGCAATGAAGGTACCTTCCAACAAGGAAGTGTTGGGTACAAGGTGGTGCTGTTTTTGTTGTTTTTGGTTTCTCTAAGTGTGATATTTGTTAGAATTCTTTTGGAGACAAGTGCATGAATTGATTATTGTTTGATGTTTCAGATCTCACTCTTGGATCCATCTTCTATGAAGTAAAGATTGAAGCTAATACCTGCTAGAAGAACAAGGGAGATAGAGATTACACATAGAGCCATACTTGCTAGAAGAGCAAGGACATCGCCAAGAGTTGTAGACGATGTTAGGAGCAATCCAAGCACGATTAAAGGCCATGGACACTATGCAACAATGAGCACTTGCGATAGATGTCAATGAAGACGAAATAGAAGAAGGAACGCCTGAGCTTCAAGTGGAAGATATGGTGGGGGAATTAGAAGGTAGTTTCATTAGAACTATTGCCAAGATAGGAGGTAAGTCAAGGTTCATAGCTAGGTAAACAATTGGAGTTGTCGACCTTTACATATGACCATAAAGCAACATACCACGGTGAAGATGTCAACAACATGACCCGTATTCACTTTCAGCTTTAGCCTCAAGGCATTTAGAGTAGTTTATTTTAATTAGGCAATACTTGACCTTAGCTACTTCATCGAATCAAGGAGTAAGCAATTGAAGTGTGTAGATTGAGGATTCAAATTATCACAATTGGCTCTCTAATGGCTGTGCACTTTTCTTCATGTTTAACAGTTTAGAAAACCCAAATATAAAACCAGAAAACCCAAATATAACGCATTTGATGCTAAACAAATTATCACAATTGGCTCTCTAATGGATGTGCACTTTTCTTCATGTTTAACAATTTAGAAAACCCAAATATAACACTATGAAGACCAAGATAAGCTGATTGAACAAAGAATGACAATACAAGAATTGATAATAAGAAAATTTTCATTTCCCTTTGACCTGCCTACATAAAAATTGTAGGGTACTCTAGATCTAGCTTGGAGAAAACACATTCAATGCTAAACAAATTTTTATTTTTGGCTGCCCTATATAGGTGAAATTTAGATGCTAATCCAACATTCCCAAGGAAATTTTACTTACGGAATTTCAGAAATTATATTACTTACACTCGATGAGTTTCATTCATTTGTATTCACAAACCATCGTGGATAATTTTGAAGTGAAAGGGACCACTGAAGAGGTTTTTGTAGCTTTTTATGCATTAGCACCCAACCACAATACATAATCCATCCCATACTCCACATCACATTTCCAAATATATTTATAATGTAAACATAGGTATTGGTTATGTGCCTATATGAATGTTCTTAAGTTTTTCGTTCAAGAATGCGTTATCATACATGTCCTCTATACATATATGTGCCCCATACAAGATATTAATCATATGTATGCCCTGTATGCCTTGCATATCTTTAGCCACATACATCCTCAACCTTCCTTGAAGGTTCCATTATTACATTTCTTTTATTTGGTGTACTTTTTTCATTTCATTTCTTCAATCATAACAACCAACATTGAATTTCAGAAAACATAGCCATGAAGTGTTATGGTGATCAACCGTAAGTACAATTAACACAACCTTCAAAGTTTTTGGACAAAATTAAAACCTACTTACAAGCTATTGCCAATAAAATCCATTCCATGTTGGAATGCCTTGTCCACACAATTAGTTGTTTTATAAAATCCAATCCATGTTTAATGGCGTGTTTTTGAACCAACAGCAGTTTTGGAGAAGGGCACAATTGCGTGTGATTAGTTTCTCCTTTTATAATATTGCATAATCAATATGTAAAACAATCTAAAGGATGTGAGAATAAGTCACAGGATTAACAAAAACAAAATGATGAAACGACTCCATAAACATAAACCTTGCACCTTGTCCCAAAGGCTTATCAACAAGCATAACAGTAGTATCTTAAGCTCTAATTAGTTATATCATGCTTGTGACATCACACATCCAAAGACATACAATCTTGCAAACAATTTGAATATTTACCTTACCATTGTGCAAGTTGTTTACAATTTTGCAATTCATTGTTCTCAAGAATATATTCTTTATTGAAGCCTCACAGGGACATTACATCACTGAAGAGGCTTGAAATTCCCAGCTCAATTTTTTTCATCACCATTCAAGAGGCTTGAAGTTCCCAGCCCAAAAAATTTCATTCTCCTCAATCTTTCCATAATGATGAATACTAGCTATATGACTACAAAAATTTGGCATGTACTCACATTGTTTGTAGTAAATAGAATGCAAATCAGCTAATGTTACAACCCTTAACCCTTCAATGCATCCTATAACACTCTGCTAGAATGCCCAAACACTTCTATGTACTCAAAGATGCCTTGACTTCAGCTTGTCAACTTTTCATTAATAGAATTATGGGCAAGGCCAATTTGTGAGCTTGATATAATGTTCCCTAAGAGTTGCAAACCCTTCCATGTCTACAACTCAGATTGTGCCTTGATTGTGTTCTTATACATGGTAACACTCACCATGTCACTACTAGAACAGCCTGGCGAGTTGCTTTAATCAAATGAGGTAGTTTTACTCTGTTCTTTTCAGCAACCATTTTCACAATTATGGTGGTGACTAATTAGAAAAATTTATTAACTTCGTAAAGATAAGGGAAACATTTACTTTTGGGGGTGCACCATGTTTTCATGCCCGCATTTATTTTGATTATTTGGAATATTGTACTCTACCCTAAGGGGTTACTTTCAATTTCACCATATCACTATTGTTAATGGGGAAATGCTCCTACCAACCTCCAATCTGGCCAAAAAAGAGAGAGGCAACTTAGGCACACTGAATATGACAGCATATTCCCTAATATTTGTGAGAAGCCATATTCGAGGGATCCTATGTGTGTCCATCCTCTTAGTGCCTTCAACATTATAAGGATCATACTTTTATCTATTCTTTCTTGACCCTTCAAATTCCAATGCACAAATGGCTGTAAGGGATCAGTGGGATTTAACTGATTCAAGAAAACCAATTACAAACCTGTAAGTTCGATTTTGTAGCAGTACTTCTAAAATGTTACATAACATCCTCTTTCTTTTTCTTAAAAAATTCCTTGGAAGGGGATCTTGATAATAAATAAGAGAGGATTGTCAATTTGCAAACCAATTGGTGAAGATGTTTGGCTCATATATAAGCCACCAAGTTAGCATTGTAGCTAAGACTCGTGATCAAGCTTGTCTAGAAATCACTTATGAAAAAAAGACCTTAACTTGATTCATAGATAAAAATGATCAAAAGTTCAATGAAAGTGCTAAGAACTATGATGATACCACAATCAATCTATGAAAGGTGAAAGCAATAAAATTTCATTGAAAATCCTACATAAAACATTTCACGGTGAATGAACTTTGATTTTATGAAACATTTGCATATTTGAAAAACAACAAGAGTTCAATGAAAATGCTAAAAAACAACTCAGGCTGCTAGAGCTGTATGAACTATGAATCATGATGATACCACATTCCGATCAAAACTTAAGTGAAAATGCTAAATAAACAACTCAGTCTGTTAAAGCTATATAATATATGAAGTTTGAACCAGGTGTCACCCCATTCCATGTATGAATTTTATTGCTTGTTTAAAACAATCAGAAGTTCAATGAAAATGATTAAAAACAACTTAGCCTGCTAGAACTAGAATCGATGAAAATACTCGATGAACTATGTATACCAAATTCGAGCAATTAAAGTTTTAGGTATATTTAAAAACAATCAAAAGTTCAAAGAAAATTACTAAAAAACAACTTAGACAGAAGTGACAATCTATGACTATTTAAAAACAAAAATGTTCAATGAAAGTGCTAAAAAAAAACTCAAACTGAAACTCCAATCTATTAACTTAAAAAATCACAAGTCCAATGAAAGAGCTTTAAAAACCACCCAGGCCAAAGCTAGAGTCTGTGAATCACGATGATGTTATATTTCATCTATGAATTTCGTGTGTATTTAATAACAATTAGAAGTTCAATGAAGATGCTGAATGAACCACTCCGATTGAAGCTTCAATCTATGAATTATGTTGATTACCACATGCCATCTATGAATTTTTTTCATAGTAAAAAACATGTATCTCATGGAAAGAATTTTTAATCAACCGTGTCTTGCCAAACAGGGGACAAAGATAGCCCACTTTAGGTATAAGCAAGATAATGCAAACAAAAGTCAAACCATGAGACATGTTGCCCACACTTTTTCTTGCAAAATATTCTTTCTGCATTAAGAACTATAGCTAAACTTGTTAGAGATGAGCATGACCATCTCCTGAGCCTGCCTTGATACATACTAGTCTAAAGCAATTTAATTACTTACTATATCCTCTTACTTGGTCTGCATCCTGATAGTAATGAACATGGCAACATTTGTTGAAAAAAAAGTTCTTAGAACAGCAGAAGTGAAGAGGTTTCTTCTATACATGCATCAGCCATTACAAAGCATTAAACGTACAAATGAAAAATTTGGGAACAATATATCCACTGAATGTCTCTGAGAAAGAATAGACGGAACTATATAGTATGCCCATCCACAAAAAACCCCCAACAAATCATTTGCATCTTTTTAAAAGAACAAAAACTTGCAGGAATACTATAATGAGTATTTTCTATATCAACATCTTCCTTACCCCATGGTTACTAGCGAATGGACACTAGTAAATGATGAAATTATCAACATTTTATATAGGACAACTGGCATGTCAGCCATTTTAACCAGGTAATACGGTCACACTTACAGACATGAGGAAAAAAAGGATGAACCCAGCTATTTTAAGGATGATGAGTAGCCACTCTATGGAGTGTTGAATAAACTGACTGGTCCCAAACTGGTGGGAATGCCTCCAATAATGCCAGGAGGAGAGGTAGTGATGTCACCAGGATGCCACCGGCTGGAGAGTGGAATTATACACTGGAGTAGTAATTGTAAGGGGGCTAGGAGTAGTTACAAGAGTAGTAGGAATGCTGGTGCTGCACAGAATTCAAAAGGTGTCAATAGAGATTACAAAAATTGATAATACAAAACAAGCAAATTTCAATGTCTTTAAAATCTTAATAACCCAAGTAAATTTGAATGTCTTAAAAAGCCAATACATTATAAACGAAAAAGGTATAATAACATAAGTGGGTTTCCACATTATCCATTGTATACCTGGATCCAGTGGTGTAAATGCAAGTGCCACAGCCTGTAATCAGAGATACAAAATAAACATTATTAGCATAATGCAAAGCCCACTTCAAGTATAAATTACAGCAAACCCTGAAATGGAATGCATGTGTTTGGTCTTTTCTTTTTCGCCTGAATTCTATTTTCTTTTCCACGTTGAAACAACCACTTGTCTGATGTTTAAATAATAAATGATAGATATTATTCAAGTCCTCCAAGGTACAACAATCACACATATGCCAGATTCTGTAGATAAAGTTTCTATTGCAGTTTATAACAGTGATCTACAAAATGCTTCCACCCTCAAACACTCAATAACACGAAAGAAACTCAAAATACATAGATATACATACAATGGTCTCCAAATCCTCTAATATGTGTTCCATCCTACAATCGCTTTTCCCATATTATAATGCAACACCATTAATTTAACTGCCTATGCAAGTTCTGCAAAGTTTCATGTTTTTTTTGATGTTCCCGTCTTAGATTTATTACCATGTTTACAAAAATACCTTCCCTGTCATTCCAAATATGGATGTAAAAAAGAATCTTGGCAGGTTGCTAACCAAATTAAGCTATAATAACAGGTTTTTCAACATTTAGTAATATGTCTCATAATTCTGTTAGCTACTGCTTCATTCCGATCATTTCATTACAGCTGGGATTTCATTTTCACCCTCTCACATTCTAAGAGTTTGAGCCATATTTTACCATCAGGCACTCAGTAGCAGAAAAGTTGCAGTGGACCTAGTAGGTATTACTTCAAAGTTTGTTACTTTTAAGTAAAACAAGAGTTTAATTAGTTCATGAGTTGAATAGCAGAGAGATTATCAAACCCTAACCAAAGGAACACAAAGCCCTAATCAACAAAGAAATTTATTTCAACCAAAACAACACAAAACCTTTATCAGAAAGGAAAGTTGACCAAAAACAGATTCAACAAAACCTTCACGAGCTTCTACGTCCAGAGAAGCTTATCAGATATGCCTTTCTGCTAAAATATTTGATCTAAAAGTAAATATGTGTCAGTCGCATCATACACCAGGTTATTTACACGGTACGGCACATTGCAGATGCACTCCAACTATAGTGGAATGAATCTGAACTGCCCAATAATGCACAGGGCGATGCAAATAACATGCAGTTGAGTTCATTTCAAGGGTTTCTACTAAAAAGATGGAATCTGAGTGAGAAAACAATAATGACATTACAGGTATGAAACAGCAAAAGAGAAAAAGAAGAGACGCAGGGTGTTACTAGATAATTCTATTTCTGGGTAGTTGGCCCTTCTGGAGGAGAGACAGAGTATAATAGCCAACGTCCATGAGATAAGCGATATTATGAAGAGAAAGTTGTTCAGAGCCGAGCATGAAGATGGCACGAGCTTCCCCTTTCTTCACATGCCTGGCAGACAGTGTTAAAGGCAAATCTCCAGAATTCAATGCCCTCAGAATACCCCTATAAAGCGACAGAACGGCTGGTTTATTTCGCGCTAAATCCTCTGCTGTTGCCCATATTATTCCCTTCGCCATTTTCTATTTTATTTCATCGGCGGCACGCCCAGAGTCGACCAGAATTACTCACACCACAGTATTTTTCCTCTTTGCATTTGGAGGGGGTAGTAATTTTGCATAGACCAGGTATTCTTGCGGTTATTAAAGAAAAACCATCTTCTCTCTTAATGGATCTTGGGATGGTATATAAGGGCAAACAAATATATAGTGATTCCTATGATAAATTGGTTTGCCTTTGTGAAATCTTGTGGAAGAGAAATGATCCCAACGGTTAGTCATTTTTAAGCACTTTGAGTTTTTGCGTATTTTCCTTTGTATTGCAGAAATTTTGGCTTTTAGGAGAACTAATTTCCCTAGTTCGTATGAACCTTCTATTTTCTTCATCTCCGTATTTACCGCATTAGCCTTGTTTCCAAAAACTTTGTAGTCTTCCTTTGTGTTGCAGACGTTTCGGCTTTCCATAAATCCTGCGGCGCTTGTGCTTCCTGGATGTCATTTCTCTGCATCCTCGTGTTCTCCGCATTCATTTCCAATCCAAAAAGCTTCTTCCCAAAATTTCCTAAGTGTCCTTTATATTGCAGGGCATTGCGGGTTTGTAGAGAACTCACGTGCCCATGTCCTATGGGCCTTGTGTGCGTCATCCGCCCGATCTATCCACATTTTGCTTGGTTTTTATTACATTGTAGAAATTTTGGGCTTTTCAAGGAACTTATGTCCCATGTGCACCCTAACCTTCTGTTCACCGCAAGCCCACCTTCGCCGCATATTATAAGCTTTCCTATATGTTGCAGAGATTTTGGGGTTTCGTGTCCCTAGTGTCCCTTGTTGCCTTGCGCCTTTTGTTCCCCATATCTCCGTCATAACCACACTTCAAAGGGTAAAATCAATAAATTGTGTCATGAGTTTGTTCTTCGCAATGTACTAGGACCCTTATTTAATGCATCTAACCGACTCTATCTTGAACGAAAAAGTATAAAAGAGTAAAACGGGTTTTCATTTTCATCATTACAGTTAAGAGCGTTTTTTTTACTAAAACACAGTGCATTCCCGTTCTCTGTATCATAAGCCATTTCTAGCTGTATCACTAAGCATTTCTTGACCATTTTCAAAAATTCTAACTGCATTGTGTTCCTGTGAGGAGTATCTTCCTTCCTGCACCTGAAGAGAGTTATTTTGCAACTTCATGTGAGGGTTTTGATATCAAAATAGTTTTGTGCCCTACCACACCATTTCCCTTCAAAAATGTCTTTGAGCATTCATTCTCTTGAGTGTCTATTTCTTAATACACTGGCCATCATGAAGTATCATTATGGGGGGTATGAACATATTTCATCCCTTGAAACAACAGTACCAAACATAGGAGATAGTGATGTTCAACATATCAACTTCAATGAGTTTTGGGCCCAAATTTCTTATGTAAACCCCACTCCCATGGCCCAATGCATCAAAGACTGTGGAATTGCTCATGCTAGTGGTATTCCTATTTTAGTCCAGTGTGTAGACACCATTTTGGCTTGTGCCTCTTGTTTCAATCCAGAGTCAAAAGAAATTAAAGATCCTCATGGCCAAGTGATCGCTAAATTGGATGTTGGATGCATAAATGTTGCCTTTGGAATTCATGTTGTTGAAAATGTTAATACTCTCACTATGGCACAAGCTCAGGGCCTTTTTGAGCAAGACAAGGAGAAATATAAAATAATGATAGCTAATTTTTGGTTCAAGGTTCCAAAGAAAGGAGCATCCAGACTTCCTAAGAATATGTACATGGTTGATTCAAAGAAGAGATTTTAGATATTATCACTCTACTATCTAGAATCATGGGTCTTCCTTCAACTAATGAGTTTCACTTCTGGATGTGCCCTTATATAAATATTATTTGTGAAGGGAAGCAAAGTCTGAACTGGGGAGAGATAATTTGTGAGAACCTCAGTGAGCAATTAATCAATGTATATCAGAGTCAAGCTTTCTATATGACCTCATATTTAATGTATACTATTGCAACATATAGGGTCTGGTTAGGACTTTCTCCAGTGGATGACAAGAAGAATGCACCAATGTATGAGTATTATCCACAATTGACTCTTGAGAATAGTAAGCATCATTTCAAAAGATTCAATGATGCTTTCACAATGTACATTGTCAGACTCCTTGAAGGTAAGACAACTAAGAGGGTATATGTGGAAGCAAAACAATTAATCTCAACTTATGCCAGTTTGTTCATCTAATTCAGGAGATTCGCATATATCAAATTTGTTGGTTTTAAAGGAGCACCCAACAAACTTCCTTTGTATTGAAATGACAAGATAGTTCTTGTGGAAGTTTGTAGGTAACTTGATATGTTGCACAGAAAATGTAGGGACAAGAAAATCACAGGCATTCAATTCCCAATCACTTTGGGGAATTACACCTACAGGACAACACTTGATGCACAAAATGTAGAAAGGACCATTGTTGCATTCAACTTTTATACTTTTTAGAAGAGGTCATGTTTTGACATCAAAGGTTTCATTTCCAACAACCTTAGAATGGGTTTTTATCACTTGCCTGTCCCAAAAGATTATTGGGCAGATTTTTTAGATGATTATGAAGCAAGAAGGAGATATTATGGCAGGCTTTCCTTGCAGCAGATCAAAGATTTTAGAATTTATAAAGTACCCGAGGATTTTCCAGATGATGATGAATATTTGCATTCCCTTGAATACAATAAATCTATTCGGCATACACCCCTTCCCACCATCAATTGGTTCCAGAAAGAAAAGGATGATCTACAAGAGATAATAAATCCAGTCATGGTGAGGACCAAGGTCTAGTTTGAAAAGAAGATGAAAGCATACAAGACAGGTATGATTCAGTCCTCTTCTCATGAAGCATCCACATCTCAAAGGGAGATAGCCACTTCAGTGCCAGAGGTTCATACCCAATCAACCCCTTCTCCTTTGGAATCCTCAACTTTGGTGTACTCTAAGAAAGGGAAAGCTGAGAAAACTAAAAAGACAAAATAAATAATTGAGAAAGAAGATAAGCAATATCTCTCTCCAAAGTCAGCAGAAAATATTCCAGAAACAGAAAAAATTATTGTACTTTCAGAAGGAGAAGAGAAAGAAACAGAGGTGCATAAGGAAAGTAATTATGAGGGAGGCAGTATTGAGAAGGAGGAAGATGATCAAAAAAATTTAAAAGGTATTAAGTTGGATTCTGAGATAGAGAGCATTCCCAAGCCCAAATATCCTGTGAAATAATTATCTTCTTCAAGTGTTGGGACACCTACCCTGGAGGTGTCTGCTGCCCAAACTCTTGGCTCACTGAATACACTTGCCTTGGGTCCTCCTATTGCTCCATCTTCTAGTGACACCTTCACATGGGTTCAACCCTTCATAGATAACAGGAAAAGGAAGGCTTCCTCTCAAATCATTGCTCCCAAATTTGATGTTGTGGCTGCCCTCTTGGGTACAACTCCTACTCCCTCTGCCAAGAAAGCCAAAACTGCTTCAAGACTGGTATCTGATTCAAAAGTCCAGAAATTCTTGGAAATAGAAAGCCAAGAGTGGAGAGAGATGAAAAGTATTTGACTATTGTTGACTTGGAGCTTACCATAATTCCATTGGGTGAATCTACTCCTGAGGGAGAGGTTCATAATTTGAAAGAAACAGTCTCCAAAGTCATTGAAAGAGTGGAGAAGGGGAAATAAACACAGGAACAACTTGAAGAGAAGGTACATGCCCTCTCTGGTTTCATCAAATCTCTCCTAGCAAGTGATAAGGTATTAGATCCTACCCCTCTAACTTCAATTCCTCCTCCCACTGTCCTGTCTGATGAAGAAGTACAAACTATCAAGGACATTCATAAGCATGTTGCTTATGGAAAGGTAGTTGAAGCAATGGTTGATGGAATGTTGTTGTTCAACTTGAATTTCATTGAAGAAGCACACAAAATGTATGATAACATTTCTTTGATACAGAAGAAGTTTGATTCAACCATCATTGGCTCTGAGAAAGAACTCAAACTATGGACAAAATGTATTCAAGATCTCAGGCTCATGAATGATACAGATGAACAAGTTCTTCTTGCACATAAGGTCTTTGATGACTCAAAGAAAAATCTATCCAATAAATGGGTGTTCACCGTGGAATGGAAGATGAAGTACTAGAGGAAGCAATTGATGAACAAAAAATATGGTGCAAAAAGGAGAAGCCTTCTATTGGGAATTCGGGACTGCGGAATAGTGTCATGATTCAATAACAAACAAAATCATGCACACATGAACTAAACAATTCCCCAAAATCTACAGCAGTGGAAATATAAACTAGAATAATCCAAATCAAAACAAAGTACACACACATAACACAACATGTACCATGGTTCACCCAATGTAGGCTACATCCACCAAAGATAGAGATCTCATATATATAATATAACAAGAGTACAAACCAACTCTTCAATACAAAAGTATAATGCATCTCTCCAAGAGTATCTCCTATCCTTCAGATCTCTAAACGGATCTCCATGAGTGCACTACATCCGTGCCTCCAAAAACCACCAACAAATCTCACATAACCAGGAACTATTGTATCTCTGAACTGCTACCAAGTTCTTTGTGGATCTGCAACAAAACCTCTCACATGGGTCTACCAATGTGCAACCATGATTGTGCACCAAGAAGTAAGTTTGTCTCTCCATCACTGCATCAAATTGTGTAAACATGAAGAGAACCTCCTATACAATATCTAGATCTACATGGATCAATAATACAACATGATCTCATGGATCTATGAATACAAGATCTCACAACAACATGTGGATCTAACAATATAAGACTAGATCTACATGGATCAACAATACATCATGATCTCATAGATCTACAATACAAGATCTCACCAACATGTGGATCTACAAGAAGAAACTCTATGTGTTTTACATACTATGCAAGCCATTACAATTAGACAAGACAATACAAAGGAAATATAGAATAAGACATAACCACCTTCTCACCATTCAGATGCACCTATTATTTCCTTCTTTCCAACTTCTCTCCATTGAAGCTCTGTCTTCATGAAACCTTTTTCTTCTTTTTCTTCTTCTTCATCTTCAACCAAGGAGAATTAACATTCTTCCTCTATCCTTATGTTCTAACCCTAGTTTTATAGCTTATATAAGCTTGGACAAACTTAGGGCACCTTAGATATGCATTTACAACCTTTAGATAAACTTTATAACAAAGTTAGATCTAATTCCCATGAGTTAAATATAAAATTTCATGCACAGGTAACCGGTGATGGTTAACCTGACTGGCGACGGTTACCCTGATGCTGACTAATGATGGTTATCCTGATGTTGACCAGTGTCGGTTACTGAGTAAACCAGCAAGGTGTAAATCATGCTAACTGTGAAGCAATTCAACTCCACAATCCTAACAATTTCCCACTTGGAGATAAATTCTTGAACTTGTACCTGTACCTGTACATCACCATCCTCTACATACTATGAAGACCATCTATTCTTTAAATCAACAATTCTCTCAAATGAAACTAGGAAGATTAAACCAAAAAGATAAAAAAAAACCTGTGACTTACCATATACCTGCACAAAGCTACTCCTGATTCGTGATACACGAGCTATCCACACATCAAGCTCCCATTGAATCATAACTCCAAGCCTATAATGCAATCAAGCCACCATGACTAACATACCTGCAAGAGCTCCCACTCAAACTGAAGTATTGAGCCTCTATCGCATCCATAGCCATACCTGTAAAACCAACCATGTTCTCCATTCATCTATCCATGTCTCCATGCAACCACCAATGGAACTAACCAAGACAGGTCAAACTGGAATATGTGAAAGTAAAACAAGATCCTAGGTAAAGACAACCCAAATGAGTTCTTCCTGCAACAGTGGGTGACCAATCCAAAAACCTGCATAACTAAAAGAATCCAAACACTGCAATCTACAAATCCAACCCTGCATAAACAACTAGCATGTCCAAGACAATCATCTATAGATAATATCTCCCATGGAATAACATAGTAATCAAGAGGAAATACAAACATCCCCTACTCATGCTCAAGGCATCCATGTGCAAATTAGACATCTGCATCATCATCGATTCACAAAATTGAATCTATCCACATGTACATCCATCCATATCTCCAGGATCTCTAGAAGCTCCAAGTCTTCCACCGACTAGCTCCAAAGCCGAATATGAATCATGTGCTCATCAATGTCAATAAAAAACATCCATGCTAAACCATGCCACTAATACCAAGTGCAAATACCAACAAGCATGTCATCAACATACTCTATACAATCAACCAAGATGAAAGCAAAACAAGGGCACCATCTAAAAAATGGTAAATAAGCATTGTTGTCAAACATGTGACCAAACCGACAACAGTTTCCTAGCCGACCCCGATCACTACCAAACTGACCACGGTTACCAAATGACCGACCATGGTAAATCCTAACCGACACTGATATCTGTAACTAGCATATTTTTTCCTTTTTCACCCTTCAAACATTGAATAATTGCTCTATCATCTAAAACTAGCTGAATCAACCATCAATTTCCTTCCCTAAGGAATATCTAGGCACCTCAAAATAAACCAGAAGTGACTTCACAAAGCAATAAAATCTAAATACCTACAAAGCCGTGATTGCCCTCCAAAACCAACTTGTGCCTTCTGCCACTTTGAACAGTAGCAATCTCCTCTCACTCCGCATGTGCATCATGTATCCAATTCTGCAATGTCAACAACCCTGACTTGCTCCCACTGAAAACAAAATTCCCTGCACTACCTCTAACACCAAGCTCAAAACCTAATATGTCAGTGAGAAATAAAACCAGATCAAAGAAAATATAAAATGATTCCCTTATTATCAAAGAATACTTCTACATCATAGAAGTTTGGATTTCTTGTGAAGTATGTGAATCAACTTCTTTTCATCCTGTGTACTCAACATCTTTCATTACTACAACTATGTCTAAACATGACTTTTCATCGAGGATATATTCCTTAGACTGAATACCCTTATCCTCAAGATTCCACACAACTGGGAAATAAAAGTCAAACAACACCAAAAGACCATGGTGTAAATCTGTGCACACTATCCAAACATAATATCAGTTGCTCCAAATGAAAGAAATAAAACATGAACCATGTAGAGATACCTGACCCAAAGTCTCACTGGACTAACCAAGCTAGCTACTTCCTCTTTCTGATCCAAACATTGAAGTGATCTGCACTGTTTCTGCTTGTACAAATTGTGCCAGAAACCTGATCCTCTAAAATAGGACACTGAACCATCCATGCCCTCTTTTACTGTAAGAAACCCTATGCAAACTTGTTGTCACAGAAACTGACCATGGTTCGTTGACCGGTACCGGTTACCATCTTTAACCGATGTCGGTTCCTTAACTGACATTGGTGCTGTCGGAATGAACACAATGCCAAAAATTGGCATAGGTTACCAAACCAAGTGCCTACTCCAACCAAAGCCGATAGTTGTGCTGAGCCAGTATTTTCAAGAAGCACCCAAATTTTGCACAAAAAACTTAACAACAATAATACATGCAATAAAACTGCACCAAGATGAAATACATCACCTTGCCAACACTAAGATACTCAACCACATCTACAACTGAAGAACATGCTTCTCTGATGGAAACCTTGTCTTCATTCTATGCTACTATATTCTACTTCTCTAACGAAGCCCATGCATCTAACTACACCAAAGGATGCATAACTGCTCCTCTATCGCATACTCAGATCTGCAATCCCAAACCATGCATGTGCAACTAAAACATACAAGCACTGCAATACTAAGATAAGACCATAACTTTATAACCCGGATCTACAATCTGACCAACATGCGCGTGCCTTCAAGAACCAGGGACACCTCAGCAAACAAGACACATTCCATGCATCTTCTTAATTCTGCAGATATGTGATTTTCTGTTTAAAACCAGGTTGCCCAGTAACCGACCATGATCACCCTATCGACGTCGGTTGCCACCTAATTGACGCTGGTCACTGTATTCTCCAACAACCTCACATTTCTAGCTTCCACTTGAGATTTAAATCTCTTCCTGCGATTTTCAAATTAGGCAAAAGAAACCCTGATCTCATACACCTATCAGTAAACCACTAACAATATACTGAAGTAAAACCTTGCTCTGAAATAACCAAGCTCTGATACCAGTTGTTGGGAATTCGGGATTGCGGAATAGTGCTATGGTTCAATAACAAACAAAATCATGCACACATGATCTAAACAATTCCCCAAAATCTACAACAGTGGAATTATAAACTAGAATAATCCAAATCAAAATAAAGTACACACACATAACACAACATGTACCGTGGTTCACCCAATGTGGGCTACGTCCACCAAAGATAGAGATCTCATATATATATAATATAATAAGAGTACAAACCAGCTCTTCAATACAAGAGTACAATGCATCTCTTCAAGAGTATCTCCTCTCCTCAATATCTCTAAACAGATCTACATGAGTGCACTACATCCGTGCCTCCAAACACCACCAACAAATCTCACATAAGAAAGAACTACTGGATCTCTGAATGCTACCAAGTTCTCTATTGATCTGCAACAAGACCTCTCACACGGGTCTACCAATGTGTAACCATGACTGTGCACCAAGAAGTAAGTCTGTCTCTTCATCACTGCATCGACCTGTGTAAACATGAAGACAACCTCCTCTACAATATCTAGATCTACATGGATCAACAATACAACATGATCTCATGGATCTATGAATACAAGATCTCACAACAACATGTGGATCTAACAATATAAGACTAGATCTACATGGATCAACAATACATCATGATCTCATAGATCTACAATACAAGATCTCACCAACATGTGGATCTACAAGAAGAAAATCTATGTGCTTTGCATACTATGCAAGCCATTACAATTAGACAAGACAATACAAAGGAAATATAGAAGAAGACATAACCACCTTCTCACCATTCAGATGTACCTGTTATTTCCTTCTGTCCAACTTCTCTCCATTGCAGCTCTGTCTTCATGCAACCTTTTTCTTCTTTTTCTTCTTCTTCATCTTCAACCAAGGAGAATTAACATTCTTCCTCTATCCTTATGTTATAACCCTGGTTTTCTAGCTTATATAATCTTAGAAAAATTTAGGGCACCTTAGCTATGCATTTACAACCTTTAGATCAATTTTATAACAAAGTTAGATCTAATTCCCGTGAGTTAAATATAAAATTTCACACATAGGTAACCGGTGACGGTTAACCTGACTGGCGACAGTTACCCTGATGCTAACCGGCAATAGTTACCCTCTGACTGATGCCAGTTACCCTCTAACTGACGTCAGTTACTGAGTAAACCAGCAAGGCGTAAATCATGCTAACTGTGAAGCAATTCAACTCACAATCCTAACACCTTCAAAGCTGCAATATTGGTTGAATTTCAAGATCTTTGATGCCAAATTTTCAAAGAAAATTCTACAGAAAGACACACAGTGCAATATATTAAGGAAAAATTTAGGGCACTTATAAAGGAAGATTTTTTCAAGCCTGAAACTAAAACTAGAGAGAAAATGGAAGAGATCAATGCACTATATAATGTGGTCATTGAAGCAACCAAAGGCCTATTGCAGAATGTAGATATAGGAAAAGAAATGGAGGATTGCTTAAGAAACTGGACCAATGCAATAACAAACACCATAATTCCTAAGGGCATGGAGATTGTTGGAGCTTTAGTTAAATTAAAAAATCAAGTGCTCAAAGTGAAAACTGTGATAACATCCTCCTCAAGTGTTCCTTCTCCGAGTTCATAAATGTTTTCTTTCTATTTGTCAAAGTTCAAGTTAGCTTTATTATTCTAAAATGACGTGAAATTGTAAAAAGCTAATTAAAGTGTAATGTATTAATTAAGTGGAAACACTTAATTAAAAAGTAATAGAACTAAGAGAAGTTACTTACAACCGCCCTGATGCCTATATAAGGCTTTCTTTCATTGTAAACGGGGGTTGGATTTTGATGTTTGAAATGTAAAAACATAGAACTACAAGAATCAAAACAGAGGAAATTTATCTTTCTCATTTCTTGTGTCTTTTTTGTTTCTCTTCTTTAACCTACAAATGTGGATTTGATATATTGAATGTGAAACTTTTTATTCAACTCATTTGATGTAATGTTGAGAACTTTGTGTATGTTGCATCTATGTCATGTGGGCAAGTGTTGCCTTCTTCTTTTCCCTTTCTGACAATAGTGAGTGATCTTGGGTAACCAAGGGGAACACTTGTGTTCTTGACATGTGATAAGTTGAACCTTGAATTTCATTTTTACCAGTCTTTCTTATTTTAAAACGATTGTTTCCTCTGAAAAACTTCTATATCCCCTCTGTCTTCTATATTGATAATATTCTTGAAAATGGGAACATTTTCCACATTAAAATCCTCACTTGAATATTGTTAGACTGTACATTTGTAAATAAGTATATTTTCATTTTTTTGTGAATAAGGGAACATTTCCCATAAAGAGGAGAGATTTTAGACCCCTGAATTGTTGTTTGCAATGAGATACAAATTTTCCGACCAATAGGTCCCATGTTTTTTTTCGTGATGAGACCAAATATGAGTCTTTAGCATTAATAAAAGTATGGTCCCATAATTTCACATAAACTATTGGAAGGAAAAATAGGGAGGGAAGCTTAGACATAAATGCCAAGTGTAAAAAAAACTCCCTAAAATTTTTAAGCAGTTTGTTTGTGCCCCCAATTGCTTTATGGGGCTAGAAATCCTCTCCCTAAAATGTAACTGTTTATAAATTTTAGGAGCTTTGTTGGATTTTAGCAACAACCATTAATTTTTTTTACATGAGACCACATTTACCAAATTAATATAAGCACTAACCCCCAACATGGGACCACACTTTAAGTATTTAGAAATTATATGACATTTCATAATTCAAGTTTGGTTATTGAAATGGTGACCGAGCTTTGTGAATTTTTCTAGAATGGTGCCTCTGGTGAAGAAACAACAAAAGGTTATGTTGAAAATATTTTAGGTATTATCTCTTTTTACCTGCTCCTAAATTTGATGTTGCGTGTCAGTGGATTGAAAAAATTGTTTGATAAGTTATTTTTTTGGGAAGATTCCCTATGAAAATATGCTTAAAATTTGGATTCAATATCACTAGACTTAATACAATATAAGGTTGGATGCAGTGTAAAATGTGAACAAAGGGTTCTTCCTTTTTTGTTATGCCAACGAGACCCATGTCTCAACTATACTACATAAGTCATCCACCTGGTATGTTCAGAGCTCTATGTTTGCTCTTTCCTCGCGGACACACAACTTTGCTACCTTTGAGCACATTTCCCTTAAGGTCCTAGTCTAGGTTGAATTCCCAAGGATCCTCATGTTGTGTTGGGATTTCTTAGACCAAATAACAACTAAAATAATCTACATTATTTGCAAGGAACTACCAAAATTTTACTTAGCTAGTCCCCATAAACGAGTCTATGTTGAGGTAAACATTTTCTATGAACTTAAGGAGTTGAATTGACATCCAAGTTGGCAATTATTGTTACACGTAAAAAAATGTATACATTAGTTTTCCCAATACTTGTTTCCATTACAAGACATGTAAGCATAAAATCAGGGATTACCCTTTGTTAACTTTTCACAATAGAACCATGTCACTCAACCTAATGACAAAGAATGTTGGACCATTATTAGTGGTTGTAAAAACAACTATAACAAAGGCATATAAAATGACTCTTTTGTAGCTACCTCCAATACCAAAATTTCCAAACCAAACCCTAGTTTAAATGCTCATTTGTAAGATGCACCTAAAATAATGGTGGTTGTAGAACCCTTATGAGAGCAAGTTCAATCTCATGATGTCAAAAAAACTAAGTTTTCTAGTATGCCTTTAGATGTCATTTCCCTTTAGATATCTTTGACTATTTCTTGAGTTTCTCAATTGAGACTTCAAGTTGTTTCTCCTTACAAGGTGGCTCAAAGATGCTCTCGTAGTCCACCTCACAACTAGAGGAGTGAGAAATAATTATAGAATCTGAACAACCCTTCAAGTTTAATTATTTTATGCAAATTAACCAACAATTTTTATAAAATAGTTACCCTTAACAACTTAAATTCAGAGGATATGTTTCTTAATATAAGTGCTCTATGAATTTCTATTCACGGAATATGTGGGGTTTCACAAGCCCACATTACAAATACATTGTGTGAGATTTTCAAAAGCTTTAAATGTAGATATGGACATTCATTGTTTGAAAAAAATTAATGTGGTAGGATTGTTTACTTACATAGTTCACTAAATTTATCTAGATTGATAGTTCAGACCTCACTACTAATCATGTTGTAGGGCATGGAAGAATTGTGTGAAAATTGTTACATTTGTTTCTTTGAAATTGCTACCTTATTATGTGAATCATGTATGTGAACCTACTATTTATGTTTTGTGGATGTTATTTAACATTAGGAATCATTATTTTGGTATAATCAATGTTTATGTATCGAACAATGCTACTAAAAGGGTAACTCTTTAGCCTTTTTTGGAAGATGAAATTCCAAATTCACATTGGCTTTTGTTTGGTGACTTTAATATGGCTGATTTGTCAATTGATAAGCTTGGTCACCTCTGTATGCGATGGATAAGTAGTAAGAGAGAAGTGTGGATGTACGTGCACAATAAATTTGAAATTTATGATCTGAATTACTCATGTCATTACAATTATGATCTTTGGTACATGTGGTCTAACATATGATAAGGAACTAAAAAAATTATTCAAGTGGTTAGATTGGGCCATGTTTTCTAGATAGACGTACTTCTAAATTTTCAGTTGTTTTCCATTCCCAGTCAAGACTTTGTTGGATATAGTCATTTTAGACCACCTACCAAATAGGTTCCATATTGGATGGCTTTTCAACTGCCCCAAAGATCAAAAGAAATATTTTTTTCTTGTTTCCACACTCTTACATCATGGGTCCATTTCAATCCATATCAAAAAAATCTAGAATTTAATGAGTGTGGAATTTGATTCCTTGGCTAACAAGATATTCAAGTTGTATAGACCATTGGTTAGATGCCATCATTCACATTGCGTGGTTTCTATGCATTTATGGTCTACAACTTACACACATCTATTCACAGTCTTACTCCTCCACAACGTTAAAGTTGAGTCACTTGTCATTTGTCTTGGTGAAAACAAATTTTATGATCCTCTACAATGGCAAGTGCTAGCATTGTGGCAATGCCTCCAAATTGCAAGCACCTACAATTCACATGGGGCACAAATAAATATTGTATTGAATTGGCTAAATTTTGGCAATAAGTTTTCTAATGAATTCTTTCATATGTTTAAAGTTAAGCACTCATTCCAACATACCAAATCCACTAAAGAATGTAACCAATAACTTATTAAGGTGTCATACATTAGTATGTGATCAATGCTCAAGATCCCTCCCATTGTTGATGACAATCTCGTCAATAGTACCTTTTTTTGGTCCCCTACAAGTTCTCTCAAAATCAAAGGGTTGAATATGATAGGGTTCTCTTGATCAAGGACTTACACAAGGTGGTTGTGCACATGGCCAATAATGAAGCCCCCAATTGTGACGACCTGCCATGTAATTGTTACAAGGTTTTGTGGGACATTGTGGGAGAAGACATTTTCTAAGTTTATTTTGAATCCCTTCATGTCCAAACACCTTGGTCAATTTATCAGCATATGCCACATCAATTTCATACCTATAACGGGGGATTTATAGCTTATATCCAGTTGTTGTTCAATCACCTGACTTGATGACTGTTATAAGATTATAGTTGAATCCCACATACTACACACATGTGTAGTCACAAAATCATACACTTTAGGCAATATTTATCCTGGTCTCATACTACTATTTAGAAGGTTCTTAAGGGAAGAAAGTACTACTTAATCCCACCTTTTGACCATCTTATTTTACCTTTTTTATTTCAATATTCCCACGTATTTTCATATACATGCCCAACTATTTTGTCATTGTCCTGTCATTTTATCCTAAACTGGGGCACCAAATCCTATACTGGGGAGCCCCGGGGCACCCTGGTCCTACCTGGGGTGCCCCGATCATTGTTTTACTTTCCCGCCTCTTTTTGGGCTCTTTCTAGTGGTTTTTCATCCTTTTCTTTTTCCTAGTAGGCCATGTCAGGATTTATTACAAAATTAGATCAAGAGAACCCTATAAATATAAAGTTATGAGACCATAATGAGGGTCCTAGTGTCACTTACTACTACCAATCCATCTAAAGTTACATCCATTGCATCACTTGCATCCACATAGTTCCATGCATCAAGGCTAGGAGATTTGCATCAACACACACAACATAGGGGGAGGGATTCTATTCTATTCCATGCACACATGTGAGTACATTTTCTATACTTATTATTACTCACTACTTCAAAAAGTGTGATTGGCACAAGAGCACCTAGGGCACGACATGCACACACACACACACACACACCAGAACTACATTTGGGTTTGAAATGTAGTGTAACGCTCAGATTAGTAAGCCCACTATTGTGGTAGTTGAGGTCAGTCTGACCCATTCATTTTACATATTTTATTTTTAGGGTTTTGATATTTCTTTGGCTTTTACAGGTCATTCCTTCATCCTACATTATTTGGTACATTCAGCACAACTCATCAGACCCATTACGACAAACAAGGAATATTTCAGAGTATCTTGTGACACTGAAAGAACTAGATTTTGAGCTTTTAAGAGACCAGGGCACCCCAGAGTGCCCCAGTACCTTCCAAGGAACTCCAGTCCATTCAAATCCTCTAGATCCGGCCTTTACGAGACTTTTGTATAGTCATTCCTGCTTCTGGAATCCACAGTCAAACCTGTGACACCTTGCAATAGTCTTCGACAATTAGCTAAGTCCTTTCCTTTTACATCTTTGCATACTTAGGGTTTCATTTCATTTCATATAATTATTTAAAATCATTCCATATTGTTTTAGTGTAATTTACAACATTTTAGACCTCTTATATTAGATTAACTATTATTATACTTCCCATGTTAGGAATAAAACTTATTTTAATTCATCATTAGTTGATATTTGAATAAATGTAATAAGTTAAAGTATTTTATTTAAATACTTTAAACTTATGTCAATAGGTATTAGTTATCCTTAGTTATTAGTTAACTAAGTGATAGTGTTCTCATCCCAATGTTTGTGGGATCATGTTCTATCTTGCATATTTTGTTCCCGGATGATTTCCATGAGGGGCAATAGGGGCAGTTAGGGGCAATATGTTATTTCTGCATATTTTCTCAGATTAGTTGATTTGCTTCCATATATTGTGGATGAGATAGAAGTTGTCCAATATCTATAAATATTGCAGCTCTCTCATTTGTTTGTAATGCTTGATTTTGATATTAATAAAATACACAAGCACCATCTTGTTTCTGTGTAAAGCTTGTGTCAAATATTGTTTTCAAGTATTCATTGTCAAGATTTGGTATCAGAACAACATTTTGATCCAGAGAGGAGTGTAGGAAGTTTTAGGGAAGTTTAGGGAGATCTGGAGAAATTACAGAGCTAGGAGGAGCCATAGATGCCCCCAGCCATTTCACAGCCCCTACCCGAATCCACACCTCAGTTCACAGATTGATTTGCAGTTGAAGAACACCTAGAGTGCAATCACAGGCCCTTGCAGACCTGGATGCAACTCTATTGCAAAAGGTGACATTGTTTCATTCTTTGGTTTTTTTATAAAAACATTTACCTGTACCTGCAATTTTTTTAAATTGGAAGCATTTAAAAATATATATATATATATATTTTTTTTGTATTGTGGGGACCCAAGATTTTCAAGCTCCCCACATAACTTCTACTTCCTCTTTTTTGTGCTCTATATTTTCATATGTATGACAAGAGAATTCTACGTGCCTGTGAGAAGATCTTTGTCCAAAGCGTCATCCCGAAGCCTCCAACCTACCAGAAGAGAAGAGGAATTTGGATGATTGCAATTCATCAAATCAAAGAGCATTGAAAGAATGGAGAAGACATTCCTGCAAAAGATTCAACATTGAAAGAAGGAAGAACAAGCTGCCTCGAAGGGAAAAAATACCTGCGTACAAAGAGAAACAATAAAAGAAAACCACGGCCACGGGTTATTATAACGCATAGGCAAAGCGATTGAACTGTAGTTGTGCCCTAAAATGCACTACGCATACACATAAGTCATTATCTATTTTTGGTTTTAAAAAAATATCCAATTTTGGACGTCATGGAAAAAAATAGAAGCATAAAAAAATTCCATTTTTGGAAAGGGGCCCAGAAAGATATTGAAATCGTAACTTAAAAGAGCCATAACTTTCAACTGGTACCTCGGATTGAGGTGCCATTTTTTTTGAAAGTGTGTGTTTTTGCAAGCTCTATGTCTTGGTCTAGCTTTTAATAAGCTTTGTTTTGTAAAAATTGAACAAATTAGAGATTGTTTGTATTTCAAAAGAGGCCAAAGAGTCCAAAATTTTATTTTTTTCAAATCGGCCAAGAGAGCCATTTTATTTTTACAAATCGGCCACATAGCCAAATTTGTAACAGGGCCAATAGTGCCAAAAATTCATTGTACACAGCCGAAAAGGAGCCCAAAATAAATAAAATAATATTTTTTGGGGGGGTGTGCATGCTTTAAGGGGGGAAAGTGTTCAATTTTTTCTTCTACTATTTATCACTTTTCACAATGGCCGCAATTACGACACCAAAATTATTTTTTTCCAGATTCTCAACTTTTGCGTTCTGATAATTATCCATCATGGAAAATAAAAATTCGCACACAACTTGATTTTGAAAATCTATGGTCCGTTGTTTCTGGTACATTAACAAGATCTGCAACAGATGTTACACAACAAGCTACATTTGATCATGCAAATCAAAAAGAAAAGTTAATAATCTTGTTTAGTGTTTCAGATGAGGTACAACCTCATATTCGTGAGACCACAACAACAAAAGAATCTTGGGACAAGTTGAAAACAATATATGAGTCCAAAAATAAGAACACAATACTTCATCTCCAGAGTCAACTATTGAACTTGAAAATGCAACCAACTGAGAAAGTTGATTTTTTTAGAAGAGTAGCAACTTTGCGTGCATCACTTCAAGCTTTGGAAGAAGAAGTAACTGACACATCACTCGTGCCTATAGTATTGAGAGATCTTCCTCCTTCTTATAGGATTTTTGTGACCATGTTAAACATAATTGGTCAAACAACAACTTTTGAAGAGTTAGTGAATATGCTACAACAAGAGGAAGCTATTCACTCAACTACTGAAACTGAAGAGCAGGCACTTGCTTCTAATCAAAAAGGAAAAAAATAGGCTAAGTCTAGTAAACAACCTCAGAAGCAAGGTAATACTCAACAAGGCCAAAAGGACCAACAAAAATGTCTTATTTGTGGTTGAAAAGGACATGAGTTAAAAAATTGTTGGTACAACACATTCCAACAAGGATCATCAAGTGGTACAAATATTAATTACCAACAAAAAAAATCTGGTCAACAACAGAGTAAACAGGGACAAAATAATAACAAGTGGAAGAAGAAACCAACTCAACAAGGAAATGTAGCCAAACATGAAGATCAATTTGATGATGATGACTTCCTATATTCTGCACAGTCAAATGAAGTATCCAATTCTACAAATCAAATTTGGTATGTCGACTCGGGTGCAACTCGACACATGACAGGAAAGAAAGATTGGTTCTTCACAATGAGTAAAACACCCACCAAAAATCATGTCTCTTTGGGTGATGATACATCATACAATGTTGAAGGCATTGGTTCCATTTCACTACCACTTGGGCATCATAATTGTAAAATTACAGATGTTCTTTATGTCCCTAGTTTAACAAAAAAATTGTTATCTGTGAGTTAATTATTAGATCACAATCTCAAAATTGACTTTGATTGTAAAGGCGGTAAAAAGATGTGCCTAATTCGAGATAAGTCACGAAGCTCCAAAATTGTTGCAAAAGCTTCGAATGTGGGAAGAATGTTTCAGTTGGATTTTGTTCAATGAAATGATCAAGCACTTGTAGCCAAGGATACATCATCAACTCAACTATGGCATCGAAGACTTGGACATGTGAGTTTTGGCTATCTTGACACACTTCGTCGATACGACATGGTTAGGGGTTTACCACCTCTAAAAAAGGGTACAGATAAATGTCAGCATTGTTTGGAAGGAAAACAAAATAGAGCACCATTCAAACATAGTACATTTTGGGCTAAGGCAAAACTTGACTTGGTGCATACCGATTTGTGCGGACCAATGAGACCTAGCCACTCTGGGTTTCAATATTTCATGCTCTTTGTTGATGATTTTTCAAGAAAAATGTGGATATACTGTCTTTCTACAAAATACCAAGCTTTTGAAACTTTCAATAAGTTTAAAGCCCTTGTTGAAATAGAGTCTGTAGGAAAATAAAAACACTCCGCTCAGATCGAGGGGGAGAATACACCAACAATGAGTTCAATGATTTTTTGAAAACACATGGCATTCGTCGTCAAATGGCTCCTCCTCACACACTGCAACAAAATGGTGTTGTTGAAAGGCGAAATCGTACTATCATGGATATGGTGCAATGTATGATTGATGATGCAGGTTTATCAAAAACATTTTGGGCCGAAGCAGCTAAAACGGCAGTCTATTTACTAAATAGAGTTCCCACTGCAGCTCTTGATGGAGTAACACCACAGGAAGCATGGTCAGGGCATAAGCCATCTATTTCACACCTTAGAGTTTTTGGATGTAAAGAAAGTATGCACATTCCTAAGAAACAAAGAACTAAGCTTGATATGAAATCAGAAAAACTTATCTTCTTGGGATACAGTGATGAAGCACTTGGCTATAGACTTATGAATCCAAGAACAAGAAGGGTATACACTAGTCAGGATGTTGAGTTCTTTGAGAAGAAAGAAGCAGATGCTCCTTCCATACACTCACATGATGAAAAAATCATCCCTACAGTGAAAACAGAGGATGGTAATCACTTTGATGATGACAGTGATGATGGGGAAGATAATGAAATTCAACCTTCCACAAGAACCACAAAAAGTATGCCTAAATGATATACATGTATGATTAGAGATGCAAAATTGGATAGTGTCCCCGACACATCTACCACAGGAATGAGGACTCGCAGTATGGCTCGAAATGAGGTCAATTTGGCCTTAATGGGTAAAGTTGTTGAAACTATTGATCCTTCCTCAGTTTCAGAAGCCCTATAGTCTAAACCTTGGAAAGATGCTATGGATGTAGAATATAAGTCACTTATGAAAAATAATACATGGCAACTTACAGATCTTCCACCAGGGAAAAAGCTGATTGGATGCAGATGGATCTTCAAAACAAAGTACAAAGCAGATGGAAAAATTGATAAACATAAGGCTAGACTAGTTGCTAAGGGATATGCTCAAAAAGAAGGCATTGATTATGAGGAGACTTTTGCTCCCAACTAAGATAAAAAATTTCAGGTTAATATTTTCTCTAGCTGCACAATTTGGTTGGAAAATACACCAAATGGATGTGAAAAGTGCCTTTCTTAATGGTGATTTACAGGAAGAAGTTTACATGAATCAACCAGAAGGTTTTGTCATACCAGGTAAAGAGGAAAAGGTATGTAAACTCATAAAATCACTATATGGTCTAAAGTAGTCTCCCAGGGCATGGTACATAAAAATCGACGAGCATCTCATTCAACATGGATTCAACAGGAGTCCATACGATCCTAATCTCTATCTCAAAAAGAAAGGGGGGGGAGATAGTGATCATTGTAGTATATGTCGATGATCTAGTCATCACTAGAGGATCAGTGAGGATGATTGAGTCAACAAAGAAAGATCTAACATGATCATTTGACATGACCGATCTCAGGCTTCTGCATTATTGTCTTGGACTTGAAGTTTGGCAAAGATAAAATCATATCTTTGTGTCACAATTGAAATATACCAAGACAACACTCGAGAAATTCAATATGATGGATTGTAAGCCATTTTCCACACCTATGGAGATAAGAATTCTACTGTCTCGAACAAATCCACCACCACAAGTAAATGCAACTCTCTATTGACAGTTGATCAAGAGTCTCATCTACTTGACTTACACTAGGCCGGATATCATCTATGCATTCAACTATCTTTCACGGTTCATGCAAGAACCAAGGGTTTCTCACTGGAAAGCAACAAAGCAGATACTAAGGTACATCAGAGGAACTATGGACTATGGCCTAGAATACAAGAAGAAGAATAACTTCTTCTTGACAGGATATTCATATTCAGATCATGCAGGAAACATAGATGATAGGAAATCCACTTCAGGATTTGTATTCTTTTTGGGATCTGGACCAATATCATGGGGGAGTAAGAAGAAGACTTGTGTTTCAAGATCCTCCACAGAATCATAATATCGTGCAGTAGGTGGAGTTGTCTGTGAAGTGATATGGCTCCGACGTATACTTGAAGGATTGGGAATACCACAGAAAGATCCAACTATCCTACATGTTGATAATGAAGGAGTAGTAAAACTTGTTCGGAATCCATTTTTTCATGAGTGCACCAAACACATTGAGGTGCAGGTACATTTCATTCGTGAACATGTTCAGAACAACAACATCCAACTCCAATATTGCCCAACAGATATGCAACGTGCATATGTCTTCACAAAGTCACTTGCTTGAGGTAAATTTGAGGGTTTTAGAGAATTTCTCTCCTGTTCACTTGAGACCATGCTGAATTAAGGGGGGAATGTTAGGAATAAAACTTAGCTTAATTCATCATTAGTTGATATTTGAATAAATGTAATAAGTTAAAGTATTTAATTTAAATACTTTAAACTTATGTCAATAGGTATTAGTTATCCTTAGTTATTAGTTAACTAAGTGATAATGTTCTCATCCCAATGTTTGTGGGATCATGTTCTATCTTGCATATTTTGTTCCCAGATGATTTCCATGAGGGGCAATAGGGGAAGTTAGGGGCAATATGCTATTTCTGCATATTTTCTCAGATTAGTTGATTTGCTTCCATATATTGTGGATGAGATAGAAGTTGTCCAATATCTATAAATATTGCAGCTCTCTCATTTGTTTGTAATGCTTGATTTTGATATTAATAAAATACACAAGCACCGTCTTGTTTCTGTGCAAAGCTTCTGTGTCAAATATTGTTTTCAATTATTCATTGTCAAGATCCCATTAGTTTAGTTTAATTTTTAGCTAATCATTTTGGTGAACCCATTATTTCTTAATAGCACCTTCTAGGGTTCGCTTTTGCATTCAACCATCATGAGTATCTCCATCAATGATTATCTGCTTACTCATCCTGATTTACTTCATTGTGTTCAACATATTTTTGTTACTACTAATGTTTTTGTTGACATGCATCCAAATTCCATGTATAACACATTTGTCGATGCATTCTCACAACATATAACATTCAAGGCTAATCCTCATGCTGACATTCATCCCTTTGATAACGACCCACCCCTCCATATTATGTGTCGCATTTACAATGTTGGTGTCAAACACACTCTAATTGATAATGGATCTAAGCTTAATTTGTGCCCCATGTCATTCCTTTAGGATTTAGGTCTGTCTTTTCGTGACATTAGTCCTTAGTCTATTTCATTGTGTGCTTACGATGGTACCGTTCGTCCATGTCTTGGTCATGTTACCTTGCCCATTACTATTGGTCCCAAAAATCTCCCTATGATTTTCTTTGTTATAGACTTTCCTGTTTCATACAATTTTTTTTTGGGTAGGCCATGGCTCCATGCCATGCAGGGCTTCGATTCTATGATCCTTCGTTGCATTAATTTCTTACATGAACGCATTAAGTATACTATCTTTTTGGACCATGACCCATTCCAATATTGTGTCCATGACCTTAACACTAGTCTTCATATCCCTCACATTGACATTATAGACAAGCCTCAACCTATGGATGACCCACCTTATTTACCACCACTTAAGGGAGTTGTTTCTTTACTAGATGTTGTCCCTTCTCCACCACCTACTACTATAGTGATTATTCCATATCAGCCATTTGTCCCCTCCATGGACATTGTTTTCCCATCTTCATCTTCATCGTCTGTCTACCCATCATTCACTTGCACACTCTTCATACATGGTCATACTAGGAGAACATTCCATTAGATCCTACTTCACCTGAAACCATATGTACGCACGAGGGCTTAGTCTACTTAAGTTTTTCCATCACCGATATTCGTCCACCGCTATACCACCCTCATTTATACCATGGATTAGTCCATGTCACAACTGATTATGGACTTCGCGTCTTTCATCTTGATGTTTTTCTTACACGTACTCCCACTACTGCGCCACTCACATTAGGGCAGTCTAGACTGGACTATATTGGGGGCACCCTAGATCCAGATCATACGGATATATCTTTTCCTATGCCTTTTAGACATACTATCATCTGTAATAGCTCTTTCCTAGGTTATACAAAAAATCTCACTTGTTGGTATGCACATGGTTGCCCCTTCCCTCTATTCACTGATGAGGAATATGGTATGGGCATGTATCACTTAAGTCTCAATGGCTCATTACATTATCAGCCTCACACTATAGCCTACCAAGTTAATAACGCCTACCCATTCAATTTTGATCCCAAGGATGACGATCTTCTTGATGAGTTTACATAGTCCCTTGGAACACTACCCCCCCTCATGTTTCCACATAGTTACATAGTCCTACATCACACCTTTTTTTTATTTTCATTTACCGTCCTTTCCCATAAGCATACCATATCACACATCATAACACTGTCGATAACTAGATGACGCACTCTTGTGCTTTAGTTCACACTTGACTATTGAGGGATTACCATTACACTGAGCCCCACACACTACACCTTAGGCATTATACATTACATTCCATCATACATTGTGGGTCATACACCATTCATTCTACGCTTATTCTAAATTATACTAGTCCTCATCTACGCATTACATTCATTACGATATCTACACACTTAGTCACATTATACACTGCACATTTTCATAATTATATACTATACTAGTCATCATTACCTATGAGTCTAGTTTTACATTTCATCCCTACATTCTACATTATACTAGTCCTTACCCTACACACCACATACATTATTATGCTATCCACACATAACCTATACATAGTCATACTACACATTTCTGCATACATTCTACATACTATGCTAGATTACATTATATATGGGTCTAGCTTTACATTTATCACTACATATTCTTTTTTTTATCTACACCTGTCATCTCATCTTACATATTACATATTCTATACACCCTACACATCCTACATTGCATTATTCACACTGCATATTTATACATTCTACTATCCTATAGTCATTTTATCATTACTACATACACTACATTGTTCTACGCACTACACTCACCACCCTATGATGCACTTTAGTTCCTCAGTCCATACTTGACTGCTGAGGGTTTACCAATAAAATGAACCTTACCTTCACCATGTGCCATTTCATCATGTGTTATCTCTAACTTAGTGACATATGCTTTAGGCTTAATCATCACCCATTCTATCATTTTGTAGTGGTATACACCATAGATTACATCACCACTCATCCATTAATCATATAATGACATACGCTTTAGGCTAACTTGTCACCCATCTATATCATTTCCTCGAATAGTGACATACACTTTAGGATAAATTGTCATCTCTTCCATTCATCTCATAGTGATATATGTTTAGTGCTAAATCATCACCCATCCTTCTATCTTATAGTGATATATATTTAGGGCTAAATCATCACTTGCCCATTCAACAAGTCATGATATACACTTTGACTATAGGGTTCAAGCACATCTCTCCACATGTCGCACCTCATCATCATTACATATACACATTCATCACAGCGTGCTAGACACACAAAACACTACTCGAACATTTCCCGATGATGCACTCTCGTTTATGGTTCATTTTGGACTACTGAGGGGGAAAAACTATGAACCTCATTACATACACTTCCATACACTTGGGGGCCACGTTGCTCCTACCATTCCATCTTGTATTCCATTCCATCCATCAACAACATACTGCATTGCCTTGGGGACATTTAATTTTTGCTTGCTAGTGTTTTGCATGATTACTTTACTACACATGTTAGAATGATTTCTCACATGTCATTATCTATATCATACACACATGTGCATTCACACCTTTATTTAGTTTGATCATAGATACATGAATTTCACATGTGGCATGGATAATTTCCTCCTACCCTTCTTATACTGGTCACTAGGGGAATCCACATTCATCTTATCTAGGTGTTATTGTTTCATTTTGTACCTAACATATTACATTTACTTGATCATACATGCTTTGAAATATTGGTTATTACTCTAATATGCTAATGGGTGTTCCATGTGCAACACTTATTTTGTAGGATTACATATATCCATGACTACTTGTTTGTGTGTATATACTTGTCTTCCATTATTTTCCATTATATGCAGGCTTTTCCCTATGCTTGTGTGCACACTTTTTTGTTATTTGCGGCCATGAAGGCCTTGTGTGTCTTCCGACATTGTGAGTGATGTTGTATGTTTGCAACCCGCTTTGTGCAACCTACTTATTTTCTTGTGTGTTTACACTACTATGTTTGGTAGTTACTACATTGTCTACGTATTTTACACTTCTCTTATTGCATGCATGTGTTTTCAGACTAACACTTGTTTTGGCTAGCCATCCCCTTTTGTGTGTGCCTTGGTTGTTACCAAGCGCTTTCCCTTTCCCTCTACAGGGTAGAGTTCTACAAGTTAGAGTGTGGTAGGTCCTCTTTTGGGGCCACATTCTCCTTTCAGCGATGTTGCATGCGCCCCCAAAGAGGGGGGGCATCATTGAGGGTTTTACATACTAACACATCGTATTTACACTGGTTCAGTACAATGCACTTTCTGCCCTTAACATTGTGGGTTTACATACAATGAGTGAATTCAGACCAGTTTACAAAATCTATACACAACGAATTTTAAAGGACATGGTGTCCTAATCATTTATGGGAAGTAGTTACAGGCTTTGGCATTACAGTGGGTGTGCCTCTCTACACTACTTCGGCCAGTTGGTGTCAGATCGCCCAAAAAACAAAGACAATACATATATCTCTTCACACATTTTAGTAGAAGCGGTTAGAGTTTGGAGTATATAACACAACTCCTCCCTACAATTCTTCAGCCAAGGTGGCATGAGATCACCCAAAAAAATCACAACATCATAGGATATCCTTCTACACCCTTTTCTCGACATGTATTAGGTGTATATGTTCCATTTAATTTTTCATTCAACGTATTTTACACTTGCGTATTTTATATTTACATATTTTATACAACATATTCGACATTTACATACATACATATTTGAGTACTCGCAGGTCCAGCTGTATGAGAAACAAGCATTCAAATTGGGGGCAACAACAATGACAACGATAGCATAATGACGACACACTGCGATGAAACTTGCCTTTACTAACCATATAGGTACACTACACACCGCAGCAACTACACATGTGTTTCGCCCTAGATTCACTCTCATCACTCTTTCTATGCACATTTTTCATCTATAGTTTCCACGATCCCCCATATTTTTATCATTCCACGCTTTTGTCTAGTCCTTTGGCACATTTTCTACTACACTCTACATGGATATCAGGTACACATCTCTCTCTACTTTATGTTATCAAGATTTCCGCTCACCAACATAAAGTGGGGGAAAAATGTAGTCACAAAATCATGCACTTTAGGCATTATTCAACTTGGTCTCATACTACTATTTTGAAGGTTCTTAAGGGAAGAAAGTGCTAATTAATCCCACCTTATTTTACATTTGTATTTCATCATTCTCATGTATTTTCATATACATGCCCAACTATTTCGTCAATGTCCCATCATTTTAGCCTAAATCGAGGCACCCAGGCCTGTACTGGGGCGCCTCGAGGTTCCCTGATCATTGTTTTACTTTCCTGCCTCTTTTTGGGCTCTTTCTAGCCAATTTTCATCCTTTTCTTTTTCCTAGTAGGCCATGTTAGGATTAATTACGAAATTAGATCAAGAGAACCCTATAAATATAAAGTTATGAGACCATAATGAGGGTCCTAATGTCACTTACTACTATCACTCCATCTAAAGTTGCATCCATTGCATCACTTGCATCCACATAGTTCCATGCATCAAGGCTAGGATATTTGTATCAACACACACAACATAGGGGGAGGGATTCAATTCTATTCCATGCACACATGCTAGTACATTTTCTATAGTTATTATTACTCGATACTTCAAAAAGTGTGACTGGAACAAGAGCACCTAGGGCACGACATGCACACACACACACACACCAGAACTACATTTGGGTTTGAAATGTAGTGCAACACTCAGATTAGTAAGCCCACTATCGTGGTAGTTGAGGTCAGTCTGACCCATTCATTTTGCATATTTTATTTTTAGGGTTTTGATACTTCTTTGTCTTTTGCAGGTTATTCCTTCATCCTACATTATTTGGTACATTTGGCATATCTCAACAGAATCAGTGTGATAGAAAGGGAATATTTCAGAGTATCTTGCGACACTGAAAGAACCAGATTCTGAGATTTTATAGAGACTAAGGTGCCTATTTTGCAAACCAGGGCACCCCGAGGCTCCCTAATATCCTCCTGGGCACTCTAGTCCATTCAGATCCTCCAGATCCAAAATTTACGGGACTTCTATACATTCTTTCTTGCTTCTAGAATCCACAGTCATACCTGCGACACCTTGCGACACCGTGTGACAGTCTTCAACAATTAGCTAAGTCCTTTCCTTTTACATCTTTGCATACTTAGGGTTTTATTTCATTTCATATAATTATTTAAAATCATTGCATACTTTTTAGCGTAATTTACAGTGTTTTATTCCTCCTATATTAGATTAAATATTATTATACTTCCCATTAGCTTAGTTTAATTTTTAGCTAACCAACATGGCATATCTTGTATTTAATTGTTAGTCCAAAGTAAACCAAATTTATTGAAAGTAGGTATATTTTGATAACATAATTACAGTATGTGGAGTCATGGGTGGGTGTTTTGATCTAATCAATGAGAAATAATCATTAAGATAGATTTTAGAAAGCATTCAAGAAGTTTAAATGTTTTTTACAAATTCTTCATCTTACCTCTCAAACAATTTCATTTACTTAGAGCATTTTTAAAATTTTCTCTTAATTCAACAACGGTGCCCTTTCGCTCCTGCATTATATGTGTTTTCTATAGATGATTTTGGCTCTCTTGGTTGATACTAGAATATGGGGAATGGTTAAGGAAATCTCTTTACCCTCCATTGAAACCTGCATAATTAGTCAATGGTCATTTTTTGATGAATCTTTCTTACCCTTGTAAAATATGGGAATAACATCAAAAATTTGGTGGATTGTCTTGACACATATTCCCTATCTTCATTCAATGCTACAAATAGTCTTTCCTACCCCTACCTCCTTGATTAAATAACTATGACTGGAATGGATTGATGATAGTAAAGTATTTTTGGTTCTAGGAATTTCATTAGCATTCCAAGCTACTCCTTTCATTATGTGGCAATATTTTTTTGATTGTGGAGAAAAATATTTTCTATTGGACTACTAAATCCCTCTATCTAATAGGAAAGTTTCAAATCTTCTCAAAATTCCTCATTATAGCCCATGTTTTTCACTCTTCATGTTTGGTTCCTTCAAAAGCCTCTTATTATAAGAGTGAAAATATAGTTAGAGATTTCCTTTGGGCTAGTTCTCAACATGGGAAGGTTTTTCATATAGTAGCATGGGAGTTTTGTTTTCTTCCCAAAGAGGCTAATGGACTAGGTATATGTAGACACCCAATTTGACATTTTGGTACTTGATGATGTTATTTTTGGCTTGCATCCCTTGCACATGACTTATATACACATACATAGCTCAAACACACTATCCTATGTTATCCCAAGAATTACAATCTCTTATCTTGTTTTTTAGACACCTAGAGGAGTACAACTATCATCCAAACCCCCTTATATCTCATGTCGAGACCTTTAAAGGAATTCACTTGATATTTTTTCCTTACTAGACAAATCCATATAGTAGGGATAAGATCTAATGCTTGATCTTATCCTTTTGGTCGATTATGTCCAAGGTCTTCTAATGGTAATTTTTTCAAATGTATATCTTTCTCTCCTTCCTAGGTCATATTTATTGTGAAATATTAATTATGGAGTCATATAAATATAAATCAAACCTACTCATTTACTCACTTGGCATTCAATTTCTAGTCACTTGGAAATCACTTAGTAACACTTGGTCTTCATCTACAAATATCAAGCAACAAATAGTCTTTCCTACCCCTACCTCCTTGATTAAATAACTATTCCTAGAATGGATAGAAGATGGTGAAGTATTTTGATTTTTGGGAATTTCATTAGCATTACAAGATACTCCTTCCCTTATGTGACAATATGTTGTTGATTGTGTGGAGAAAAATAATATCTATTGGATCACCAAGTCCCTTTATCTAGTAGGAAAGTTTCAAATTTTCTCAAAAGTCCTCACTACAACCCATGTTTTTTATTCTTCATGTTGGGTGCCTTCAAAATCATTCTATTAGAAGAGTGAAAATATAGTTAGATATTTCCTTTGGGGTAGATTTAAACATGGGAAGGGTTTTCATATAGTAACATGGGAGTGTTATTGTCTTCCCAAAGAGGCTAATGGACTAGGTCTATGGAGACACCCAATTTGACATTTTGGTACTTGATGATGTTAGTTTTGGCTTGCATCCCTTATACATGACTTTTTCAGACAATCATAGCTCAAACACACTATCGTATGTTATCTTAAGGTTTATAATCAGGGAAAATTTTAGTGGCGATTTTTCGCTAATTTATGAATATTTACATTTTTGAAATTTGCATTTTGGCATTTTTGAGGAGTCGTACGGAACATAATTTTTGCCTAAAATTTCTGGATGAAAGTTACTTTTGTAGGTCATCTCACCTATTATTTAAAATAAATTTCATATTTATGCATGTATATCGTTGCTACCTCAAAACACAAATCGTGTACATTCACCAACATATACTAATAAAAAAACTAAGAATCTACGAAATTAAAATGCCATAAGGATCTTTCAACCACTGTACATACGCCTGTGTGCATAGTCTAAACACATGAGTGCGGGTGCATGACTGCATACTCCATATGCTCAATTGTAAAAATTCCAAATGACCCATCAACATAGTTCAGATGCACGACCACAAATTCTAGACACGTGGTCTCATCCAATGACCCAGATGCTTTCTCCAGACACCCAATTATATAGCCCATACACCTATTTATATACTTCAAACACCTTGTTGTGTACTTCAGACACACAACCAACCTACCATCTAGATGGTCATCGATGCCTTGTCAAGGTTCGATTGATAATCGAAATGTGGTAGGCCAATCATCTAAAAAGGGAATATTTTATTTGATTTTATCCATCCAAAAAAGGGGTCATGCAGATTCAACCACCGTACACACCAAATACAAGTACTATGTATTAACTAAATAATTATGCCTTCTTATTTATTTTCAAATTACAAATTGTAATAATATACTTAATAATACAAATTTCAAAAATCCCTTTTTATGCAGAACCCACTAATGATGACATACTTCCACTTGAGGACAATCCTCATTATGTGCCTACATTAGACATCATTCATGCTTACGATATGCAACAAGCAAAAGATATGCCTCTACTTGAGGACAATCCTGATTATGTGCCTACCTTTGACGGAAATTACATTCATGATTAAGATATGGAACAAGGAGAAGACATTTCTAGCCATTAAACACCAACTTCACCTATAAATTATACTGTAAGTTCTTTGAAAATGATTCCAATGATGAGTTACACCAAACTGAAGATATTTCTACACATAGTGATCAAACACCTATTTTAGGTGATAATACAACATAAACATTTGTGTGAAGAAAGAGAAGTAGATGGATCATTTGAATGTCTTTTAAGTTTGACTGGGTAGCTAAGTATCCATTCATTGAACTAGTACAACCAAAAAAAGGTAATGATACTCCAACATAATGTAAATGTATAATTTGTAGCTGGAAAATTGGAAAGGATAAAAAAATGCAACTCAAGCTAGACACAATTGAGAAACATTGTGGTAAAATATATGTATTAGTTAAAGAAAAATATGGTCAAATAAAATGAACATAGATGAAAAAATGTAAAATAATGCATGCATAAGATATGCAATAGAGTATGAAAATGAATAGAAATGGCTAGAAAATCTTGTTGATAAAGGACGAAAAATTACAACTCAATTAGGAAAACCTGTTCAGTTTAATCTACATTCCAAAAATATACAGTTATCAACTATTTAACACATTATAAAAAAGTGTAGACTTATTTCTGATTTTTAGGATTATAAAATTTTATTTCAACATAATGGATTCCCTAATATCCCACGATCACATTTGTAAGACAACAATTCCTTGGAAATGGCGAAATTTCTAGCGATGTTTGAGGAGGATTCGAAAGAAAAAGTAAAATTGCATGATTTATCTGTGTCTATTGATGATGTCACATCAGTTTACAACACATCATGGGTTTGAATTCATGTTTATACTTTTCTTAACCATCAAAGGCAACCTCATTTATTAACAGTCCATAAAATAATAGAAAATTGTAATGCAAAGAAAATTTACAAGTTGGTTATTTTAAGTTTGAGGGTTATATGGGAATGGATGATTATAGTATAGCTACTAAGTTGGTGTGTGTTAGTATAGATGGTGCATCAGTAATTCCAGAGCAAAGAAATGGTCTTTGCATTCGAATACAAACCATTTTTTCCACATATATTATTCCAATCCATTGCATGGCACATCGAATGAATCTTTCATACAAACTAGTTACCGCATTTGAGAGTGTTGTAAAATTCGAAGAGCTTATCCGCAAATTGCATGCACATATGTCCAGTAGTCCCAATTTTTTTCTAGAGTTCCAGAAATTTACAATTGGAGTGACTGATGGTAAAAATATTCTAAAAGATGTTGATATAAGGTGTATTTCCATGTATGAACATACATACAAATTTTTTGAAGAATATCCACTGTTGGAGGGTGTTATGTATAAATATCGTAGAGAAGTTGACAAGGCAAAATATTTATTGTACCATTTAACAGATTTGCAAACATTAATAACATTAAGTGGAACTTTCCCCATGTTGAAAGAAATCAATTGTTTGAGTAAACATGCTCAAGAGAGGTCCATATATATTTTTGTTTTCATACGGTTGAGAAAGCATGTATGTCAAACTTTATATATTTTATACATGTTCCAAGATTGTTTTAAAGGGCTTGTATTTGAGAATTGGAAAATGTTGATAGGCATCAAGGATCCTAATTGTTATTTGAAATTCAATATTAAGGATTATCCTTGTATAGTTATTAATGAGAAGGAGATACCAATGCATACGCTTCAAAAAAGATTTCATTTAGTGGGAACAAAAATTGAAGAAGCTCATGTAATGCGTGTTTTATATGATACTATTATTTTTGATACATGGATGAAATTGAGAAAGATTTCAGAAAGATTATCCGTAGAAATTTGTGATTGTTTTAAACAGGATAATCTACTAGAGGCCATGGGAGTAGCGAATCCCGTATTTTGGAACATTGTTGATGCTCATAGTGAAGAATTTGTAATTAGTTTATTTCTCAAATATATGACTATTCAGATAAAGTATTTTAGAAATTCCATACAGATAAATGGAGTTGAAAATGTGCAAAAATATTTACTGACATATCAATCTACACAATTTTCACTTACAATGATTGATCAATATCAGTATCTAAATGAACCAACTGAAAATGGAGCTATCACAAGGCTATGGAAAAAATTGTATCCAAGCAGGTCCTGCATTAAAATATTAGTGAATATTTCAGTTATATTAGCTTTTCCAAATTATGATTTTGGGATGAGTAGAAGATGAACGGGTCTTTAAAGCATTGTATTTTGTTAAATCAAATCTTCAAAATAGGTTGGATACAAATTTGGAGACATGTTTGAGATTGTATATTTCACATTATCTTGTGGATGCATTTTCTTATGAAAGGGAACTTTCCACTTGGACTTCACTTACTGAAGGAAGAGGAGTCACTAATGCAGTGAGAAACAAATATGATCTTAATACTAACCCAAGAATTTGATGCTCTGCTAACACAATAGATACAAATGTCTCTAATGAAAAAGGGCTTGCTCAAAGATTGTTTCAGTTGTCCGAGTTTTAGGCTTTTAGCTTGGTAAGAGGTATGTTTTATAAATATTTATTTCAATCTAAAAAATTCATATGAAATTATTATAGTTATGTATGTTTTGGGATTATTTTTTTTAGTATCCTTATTTCTTATAAATTTTTTTTATACAATGCAAGAATAAGATATGAAAACAATAATTATGATTAGAACTCATATACTATACTTTACATTGTTATGAAAAAAAAAACACCAGAGATGCTATGAAAACAATATATTAATAAAGTGTCGATTCAAATTGTTTCAAAATAATTTACAAAAGTGCAAAACATCTCAATTGATCTATTTGAGATTGACATTTCAATTCTCAGTATTATAATTATAGTCATATAATATAAGAAAATACAGTCTCATTCTATGATGTTCCCTCTGGTCTTGTATCTTCTGTGACGAGTGCTCCTGATTTAATTAGATCATCATCTATGGCATTGATAATAATGATATTTTTCCTATCTTGTTTGGTTTCATCACCTGTTGAAAGTAAAGTAGGATCCGCATCTCATTTTTGCTTGAATAATATTTTTGGATCCATACCATGCTCCTTAATTATTTTCTTCAATGTGTTGTTATGTTTATTAAGGAGCAAATTTTTTCCTTCAGTGAGATAACAAAATTTAAAATTTTGTGTTCATTCTTTAGATGAAGATCCAAGACCAGTACTTCATTTTAAAAAATTTCATATTTTGACTACATTTGAACAAAGAAATATTATTAGTTAAAAACTTTAAATATGTAAAACTAAAATTTCAATGCAAAGAAAGAGTTAAACTTATGACAAATTTATCCTTTCCGCATTTGCAATGACAATCAAGTTTTTGTCTCTAGCCCATATGTTATAGTAAGCTTGGGCTTCACCATTTAAATTTTCCAACCTGTTTAACATTACATCCAAAACATTATCATTGTAGTCATTGCTTACTGTAATGGCACCTGAGAGATCTTGATTTAACAATACATATATCTTTCTTGGATCATTTTGAACTAAACAAAATAAACAATTTATTTGGGAATGGTTGTGAAAACATGCATTTATTTCCTTCATCAAATCTTTGGCCTAAAATTCCCATGTTTTCAAAGTCTCTATATCGTGCATAACAACATTATTAATATTAGCATAACAACTATCTGCCAACACATTATGAAACAAAAAAGTTGTTAATTGATCGTCAGATGGTGGTACTAGTATTTGTGTTAGAGAGGGTGTGTTATATGACGAACTAGGTGTATGTTCTTGTAAAATGGGATCTATTTGGGGCACATGTGAGCCCTAAATCATATTATGTGGATTAAAAGTAGTTAGATCCCTAGTACCACTCTCGATACCCAAGAAATCATCATTAAGATCAATTTTTTGTAAAATGGTGCTGTCCATTGCACTAGGGAGACCACAAAAGGAGAAATTTGGAAACTCTGTTCTTGTCAGATGAACCATGCCACCACTTCGAGTTGGAACAGATATTTATTTATTTGTAGTGGTGGTGGTGGCATTATTTTCGTTTTAGAAGTGGGAAAAGGAACTGTAAAATTAAAATGTGAAAAAAACACAGAAGAATTCAATCTTTAGTAAAATTAACATAAAATTTAAAGTTTAAAGTGATACTAAACTTGCCTCGCAGAGTGTGTCTAGGTGTAGTTTCTTCCACCATCAGTGGTTGAATCCTTGTAGATTCCGTTGGTTCATGTTGAGGTTGGGAAGTTTGATGAAAACTATTAGAGGAATATGTAAATATACAATAATGATTAAAAACAAGCATAATTTGATTAATAAAAAAAATTAAAATAATGTATGTTCCATTATTCATAGCTTGACAGACTGATAGTAATACTTGGAATAATTGATGAAGTTGCTATAGCACTTGCAAGTGAGTGGGTGTAATAGAACTCCTCAAGCATTTTTGTCTTGAAATTATAGGATTCAAAGATAATTGTACATACATGTATGAATCTGTAAAATCCTCAAGAGGCTGATGACCTCTTACTAAAACTTGTCTTCTTGCATGCGATAGAATTGATTTCTACTGAAAGAAAATTGAAAATTAGTTGTATTTTCAAAATAAATACATGAAGAGCTATTTTGTAATAATTTAAAATTTAAAGTTACCTCTCGCTCATCATTTGAAAGACAATTTACTCTCATTTTTTCATCAAGTGCAGTCAGAATATTAGTATTTTGTGATTTCAACTCAAGAAAGGATTTGTAATATAATGTAATTATATAATTACAAGATGACAATGTTGCAGTCTCATTGCAAATAGTAAATGTAAAGTCATGTCGTATCCTATTGGATATATTTTTACACCAATCAAATTGTTGGAAACGTAGGGAACATAGTATGTAGACAAGAACCTAGTACAAGATGTCAAATTGTGTTCCATGCAAGACTATCCTAGCCTAAAAAAATTCAATCATGGTCTGCAAAAATGTTTGTTCAATAGCTTGCATAGATAATCCCCTTCTTGATTTAGAGGAGTTAGCAATACATGCACATTCAGAAAAGGAAAAAACATGTTATTAGCTTATTTTGATAATAATAGAAAGAAAAAAAATGTAAAAAACATATTATTTCCTTCAACGTGTATGCCAAAGGGGGACTCCAGATACTTTTTATCTGAGTCAGAGATTAAGGATTTTTTTGTCATAGGATTAACATTCACTTGTGAAAGCCTTGTTAAGTGGTGGATATCTTCTGGACATGTTCCAAAAGAAAATTCTGATGATGACAACTTGAATGTGAAGAAATATGTGGATTTTTCATAATTGGATAAAATAAATTGCAGCAAACCGGTATTAGTGTGATATTGAGGCATGTAAATTATCCCTCGAAAAATAACATTTATGTACCCAACCACTGAATGTGTCTTTTAGTTTGAGCAATGTGGAAATTTATGGTCACATAAGGTTTTGGTACTGAAATTTAGGTTTATCATGAGATTGAGTATGAGAGGATGTCGAATGGCATGCCATTTTTGGATATGTAGATGTGTGGACTCTAGAGCTTGATATGATACCCGCATGATCTTGGAGCTTGAGGTAGAGACTGGAGCAGAGCTTGGAGTTGGAGGAGTAAGTGAGAACAAACTAGAGAAAATGAATGAGGTCCCAAAAAGATATATAGGCGAGGGAGGGGTCAAGGCATGTGGTGGAAAATGGTTACGCAACTGGGTGTCGACACACATAGATGACTGATTACACATGTAATTGGGTGGCTGCGTATGCAGCTGCCTGACCGCATACATAATCAGACGTCTAGATATGTAGGCACCCGACTGCATATGCAACTGGAAGGATGTGTACTTAGACACCTAGTTGCATATGTAACTAGAAACATGTGTTATGTAGACACCCAATTACATATGCAATTGGGTGGCTACATGTACAGACGCCTGACTGCATATGCAATTGGGCATCTGTGTATATAGCTACCTAGTTGCGTATGCATCCAAGAATTTATACGTGTATAGGTGTATATTTTTTTTTTATTCAACCCTTTGCACCCATTCATGGTGCACCTTTTCATTGATAAATTATTTGCCAACATCACTATATACATTTTCCATCATCACGAAAGCCATTATTTACAATTCACCAAAAAAATTCAAATTGGATTTTGGTAAGGGTTCTTAAAATTTACCTTGGTTACAATCTCTTATCTTGTTTCTCAGACACCTATAGGAATAAAAATATCATCCAAAAACCCCTTATATCTCATGTGGAGACCTTTATAGAAAATCACTTGAGATTTTTTATCTTACTGGATAAAACCATCTAATAAGGATAAGATATAATGGTTGATCGTGTCTTTTTGGTCAATCATGTCCAAGGCCTTCTAATGGTTCATTTTTTAAATATGTATCTTTATTTCCTTTCCCATGTTAGATTTAGTATCAAATATTACCTGTGGAGTGATATAAATATGAATCAAACATACTCATTTAATCAATTGGTATCCACTTATTAGTCACTTGGAAATCACCTAGTAACACTTGGTTTTCATCTAAAAATCTTAAGCAACAAATAGACTTTCTTACCCCTACCTCTTTGATTAAACAACTATGCCTAGAATGGAATGAAGATGGCAAAGTATTTTGTTTTATGGGAATTTCATTAGTATTCCAAGCTACTACTTCCATTATGTGACAACATGTTGTTGAATGCATGGAGAAAAATATTTTCTACTGGATCATTAAGTTCCTATATCTAGCATAAAAGTTTCAAATTTCCCCAAAAGTCCTCACTACAACCCATGTTTGTTACTCTTCATGTTGGGTGGATTCAAAATCATCCTATTAGAATATATAAAATATAAGTATAGATTTCCTTTGGGCTAGTTCTAAACATGTGAAGGATTTTCATATAGTAGCATGGGAGTGTTTTTGTCTTCCTAAAGAGGCTAATGGAATATGTCTATGTAGACACCCAATTTGACATTTTGGTACTTGATGATGTTAGTTTTGGCTTGCATCCCTTACATGAATTTTGTAGACAAACATATCTCAAACACATTATCCAATGTTATCCCAAGGATTACAATCTTTTATCTTGTTTCTTAAATACCTATAGAAATACAACTATCATCCAAAACCCCCTTATATCTCATGTGGAGACCTTTATAGGAACTCACTTGAGTTTTTTTCCCTTACTAAAAAAACTGTCTAGTAGGGATAAGATTTAATGGTTTATCTTGTCCTTTTCATCGATCATGTCCAAGGATCTTTAATGGTCAATTTTTCAACGGTATATCTTTATTTCCTTTCCTAGGTTATATTTAGCATGAAATATTATGTGTGGAGTCATATAAATATGAATCAAACCTACTCATTTACGCACTTGGAACTAGTTTGGAAATTACTTAGTAACACTTGGTCTTCATGTACAAATCTCATGCAAAGATTCCCTAATCTCACCTATTTCAAGAGAAGACGTTAGGAACATCTTGTAAGTAGGTATGAACACTCAAAATATATCCAAGAGTATTCCAAGCCAATTCAAATGAAAAATTATTGAGTATCAAGGGATACATTCTAGTTGCATGTGTGTAGCTACATCATAATAACTGCACTTCTAATCGGAGGATAATTATAGAGGTTTGAAGCCTCTTTAGAGAAGTGCTACATAGGTGGCATGTGAGTATATCAACCAAAATTGCTGACCCATTTTTTATAGGTATTTCAAGGAGAGTTAGGGTTTCACGGGAAGAACGTTGATTACAGGAACATTCATGTGCATATAGATTAGTTGCAAGTTTAAAATGGTAGAGTAGATAGAGATGAAAGTGTAAAAAATAAAATAGAAATACACAAATCAATTAAAAAGTTCCATCAATCTTAGAAATTTTTTATTGGGTGATTCTTTCCACCTGATCGATCTTGTTTAGGGGAATATTTCAGTTCCAATTACAAAGGTAAAACAATTATAGATCATTTCTATCCTATTCATCCATTTCCACGCCTAGATTAATCTAGAAACTTTCAGAAAGCTAATTACACTTGTTAATTTCTATATTTAGTATGTAACCTAATTAAATCAAATGTCTTCATCCTTTTACTACATGTTCATACTTGAATCTTAAATCTAGATTTAATAATTTGAATGTGCATCATTTCTAGATTACTATCTTGACATGGGTTTTATATATCTAAATCACCTTAATTTAGGGTGTAATCATTTGGTGAACCAATTATTGATTCAACACAAGCTTTCAAACCCTTTCTTTTCATAGGGGTTTTTATTTAATCAATCCTTTCTATAATTTATGTTTTTCTTTTATGAATTTTAACTGTACCGTTATGATAAGTGGTCAACTAGTTGAACACATTAAATTCCATACACTTCTAAGAAGTGCACATATCCAATGGATACCATTCTTCTCCTAATATCAATGATAAAATTATCATTGAGAATGTGCCAAACAATGATGGCCACATACCTTCTATTGATAATGATATTAAAAAATTACCTTAATTAATATTAGAACTTTGGAAGAATTCATCGTGATGAGCTTAATGGTTTCGATCTAGAGAAAGTTCATCTTTTATCAAATTTTCATAATAGTCTTCACATACATCCTTCTGATATTGATAAGATTATTGACATATCATTTCCTATAAGATTTAGATCAACAGGATCAACCAATTTATTATGAAGTGTAAATTCCCTTTCATATTCCAAATCCAACATCCATTGTTACTATTAGTATGGGGCACCCGAAATCCACACGCAAGTTTTAATGTATATTCCTACACATACTACAACAACACATTTTGTGCACATGCATAATCCCCCAACTAATCTATCTTTTGCACGTTCCCTAGGGAAGACCATTCTTGATCTATATACCAATGTGTTTTAGTTAGGGTAGGGTGTGTCTAGAGCTTCTCATGCCATGGATTAAATTGTCTTACTTCAAAATCCATTAGCACCCTAGGTGACATCTTACCCTTTATCTATGGGCTTTGTCGCTCCTAAGTTTCGACTCTACAAAAGTACAAGGGACCATGAAAAACATATTTTAGCATTATGCACATCATGTCTTGATTATGCTTATAATGATAAGCTTCTTCCCAAGTCATTTCCAAGGAATCTCAAGGATTATGTATTACAATAATTCTATGATATCCCTATATAATATATCAAGGCATTAAATGTTTGTTTTTCCCATATCTAGAGAGATCCAAGGATTACTTAGATTAAAACAAAAACCATTATTCAATGTGATATAATACAATATATAAAGATTTTATCCCCTAAAATTAGGAAGACAAATATAATCTAGAATCTCCCACAATCTCACTTCTCCCTAAATATCTCATAATATTTATCTCCTATAAAGTATATCCTAATAAGTCTCTAAAATCCTATTCATATGTGATTATTACTCACATAATAATCTCTTATATTAATATTTTTCATTCTCTCTATTTTCTCAATTTATATTGCAGGTTTTAGATTTAAAGTTTCAATTTTCATAATATGGACATTGAATACACATTGGTTTTGCAGGTTTAAGTTTGGACACCTCACAAACACTAAAGAATTCAAGAAAATACAAATTGTATTTACACACTTAGGTAGACGTTTCATTTAAACAAGAAATTTTCATTTACTAAATTAAGGGTTTGGTACTTGATGATGTTAGTTTTAGATTTCGTCCCTCACACATGAATTGATCACATAAACATAACTCAAACACACTATCCTAAGCTATCCTAAGACTTGCAATATCTCTTCATGTTGGTTAAAAAACTGCAAAAATAATATTTTCATCCAAAAACCAATTATATCTCATGTATAGACCTTCCAATATCTTCAATTAATATTTTCTATCACATTGGATAGATCTGCCCAATATGGACAAGATTTACAAGTCGATCCTATCCAGGGAACTCTAATGGAAATTTTCCTTCAAATGGTTAAATTTTAAAATGCATGGCTTTATTCCCATTCCTAGGTCAAATTTAGTGTGAAATATTACTCATGGAGCTGTATAATTTTGAGTCAAACCTTCTCATTTACTCACTTGGCACCCACTTGATAATCAATTAGTAGTCACTTGAAAATAACCTAGTAACACTTGGTCTTAATCTCCAAATATAAAGAAAATTGACCATAATATCCCCTAATTAAAGATAAAGCATTAGGAGCTACTCTTATGTTGATTCTATTTTCTCTAAAGATACGATTGTTTTCAAATTTGTTTTGCATTATTACTCATGTCATTCTTTATTTTTCCTTCAAAGAGGGGATTCTAAGAGGAATAGGACATTTCTAAAGTTTCTCTCACTGTTACTCCTAAAGAATTTTTGGGTGGTATCTATTGCAATTCCATTCTCCTTTTCCTTCTTAGGGTGAAGGTTTGGGTTCTCCACCTCCTCGGGAGGATAGATAGGATCCTCATATCCACATAAAAATGTTTCCTTGTATGGCTCTAGCTATTTCACCTGAGCTCTTGTTCATGATTAGAATGAGATTTCATAATCAATCGACGTTGATAATGCTACCAATACTAGATAGGATACCATTCTTGAGGAGAAAGGCCTTCCAGATGGTGGATGAGTCAATCACAATGAAAAATATTTACCTTATGCCAATATGTTTACTATGGCTTCCTAGTTTTCTTGTAATGTTTTTAAGTTATTTTGTGCTAATATTTTTTTAGGCCTTTCTTCCTAGGCCTATTTGTTTTCCTAGTGCATTTTTGATGTAGTGTGTGTATGTCGGGCCAAAAATGTGTCTTAATGGCTTACACTCCTAAGTCTTTCATTCTATAAGGGCATTAAGGAAATGAATAGGAGACACACATGAACCGACACATAATGAATTGATTTAAAGGAGATACAAGGAGCACTAAGGTCACATATCTAATAAGTAGTAATCCCTATACTAGGTCAACCTATGGTTTCCAAGGCCCGTATTCAAGATTGAGGAGAGTACCCTCATAAGATATTAGTAAATGGGGAGAGATATAGATCGACGAGGGATAAGAAAAGCATGCAAAATCTATACCACTACAATATAACTGAAATAGAGAGAAGGAAAGATAAGGAGTTGATCATATAAGAGTAATATGTTAACTAACACTGATGATCACATAATGCTAAGCTAGTATAGAGAAATGATGAAGGTAAATGAACTAATCTATGCAAAATGACAAGGAGAGATAGAGCACTCACCTATGGGGTGGCCGTTGATGCATCTATATCTTGAGAGAAGTAACACACCGAGAGAGAGTCATTATTGGGTGGAAAAGGGGAACACCATTCTTGTCCTAGAATCACTATAGATGACCTAATATTGCAAGCAATCTAACCAAGTAGAGTGTCTAATCCAATCTAGGTTGAATGCAAAATAAACCATGAGAAAAGTGAGAAAATGTGAAGTTGGTGCAAGAGAGCAGAGAAAATGGCTAGTTCTTGTGATTCTAGCTTCCTTCCTTCTGGAATGTCAAATTTTGGTGTATATATATGACACAATCACCTGTGGAAGATGGTGTCGGCTAGGGAAAAATCTAACATCGACACCATCGCCCACGAGTGGTGACATCTGCCAAGGAGACCTATATGCCATGTAAGGTAAGAAAAGAGGTGTCATGGATCAAGCAAGTGGATGCAAAATGTACCAAATAGTGAAATACAAGAAAAGTATCGGGTGTGCAATGTGTATGAGATATAAAGGGGCAAGGATAACCAATGAAATGACAACTAAGGATAGGACCACATAACCTTTTTAGCGGGTACTTTCCAATTTTTAAAAAATGCTAGTGTGGATTTAATTATTATTATTACCTTCATTCCAATATGACAAAGATTAAGATTAAATGGATTTAATTTTTCAACTACCTATCTTAATTTCTCTCTCTCTAGTTAAATTACAAACTCCACTTACGTAAGTGACATGTAAACACCAAAAAAATGTACAACTTTCTAGATGATCCTTTGTTTTTATCAATTTTACTTCATCCCTGATGACCTTAGACACAACCTCTTAGAAAATTAGGACATTTGTAGCCTACTGTACTTCCAAAAAAAAATGTTATGTTGCTAAAAACTACTTTGCAACATCTCTTTTCTTCTACTTATCAATCACTCTTGGCTTTCTCACACAATCCATTCACAACTATTGAACGATGTCTTGATGTTGTTTTCATTGATGATATGGTGCATTGATAGAAAAGAGTGAGTGATGAGGTGTCAAATATTCATGGGAATGAAGGTTGATTGTTTAGTGCCTTCATAAGGTGGTTTTAGTGTGCTTTCTTGAGAATTCATGGTGATTTCAAAGTGTTAAGTGCTTGGTTGGTCTGGTTGGTGTCCATTGGGTGTGTGGAGGTACTTGGTGTGCACTTCCCAGGTGACCTACAATCCTGTAATGATGATTCAAGAGTTTGCAAGAGATTCTATGGTGGAAAATAGATCAGGTTTCATGAGTCATTGTGTGTACTAGCTCATTTAGGCCTAATTCAAGGACCTAGTAAGGTGTATGAAGCAAAATTAAGCCATGTCAAGCCAATAAAATCATGGGAGGTGTTTAGGGACCTTTCTTAGAGTTTCTATGTGAAGCCACAAGTCATATATTAACTTTTGGAGGCATGTTTAAGGCCATTTTCATGACTTTCCTTGAGGACAAGCAGGTTTACCATGCACAAATGAGGTTGGTCATGATGGTACATGATCATTTATGAGCAAAAAAGGTGTGGGACATATAGAGGGAGTTGTTAAAATGTTGTGGACCAAAGTTTCATGCAAAATTGAAGAGTATTTTTCAAGTTATAAGGTTTTTAGGTCTATCGAGCTCTCATAATGCACTCTCCTAGCTCAAGTGTCATCTTTCAAGAGCTCAATGGTATGTAAGTATTGTGCATGGTGTCCAAACCTCTTCACCATTGATAGATAATTGAATTAAGAATGTTTTAAAGGTGGAATGAAGTAAAATGGTGGCTTTATCTTTATGAACAATCCTTAAGAGTGGAAGTCACTTCAAACCCTTCCCAAACCCTAAAAATGTAGTGATGGAGGGAAAATGGATTTTTTTCTCATAAAATCATCTAGAAAGCCATTGTGAAGACTTAGGGATGTTAAGAGATCTTTCTATCACATTTTTGCAATGGTGGCATGTATTATGTCAACTATTTCAGTACTATTTTACCCCTATTTTGAAGGAAATTGTCATTTTAGTTAGGTATGAAAGAGGTTTAAATGAAGATCATATTGTGGAAGCTTGTAGAGGAAGTGTCCTTAATGATATTGATAATATATAAGTGAGTTTCTTGTAGATGTTTGGTGAAAAAATCAAAATAATGTCATCTACCGCTTAAAGTCTAATAAGACAAGACTCAGTGATAAGAAGTGAGAGGGTTTTGATGTAATCCATACCGTGGGAGCCCAATTTGAACATAAATAGGTGAGAGAAGCCCATAACAACGTTTTTGATCCAAAATTGTATGGTAAATTTTTTTTTTTGTGAACTAACTCTGTATATCCAAACCTACCATAGTAAGACAATTAAGAAGGAATGTGAAATGGACATTTAAACATGAAATTTATCACACAACATATGCAAAAGTGTTCTTGAACCTATAGCATGGGCCCATGTTGAAGTTCTTATGCTTTAACTTGGCATAAAAATAAAGGGTTAGGTATTGGAAATCTTCAAATCAAAGACTGGTTCTTGGACTTGTAAACCCAACCTGGGCGAGTGTGGAAAAATAAGCATTTGTTATCCTTTTGCCCTCAAATGTTGCATTGTATGGACTTGGTAAGCACCAAAACACTTAGAGTTCTCTTGAAATGTGACATTAAAGTCATGAATATCTTGGTAAGTGAGTAATTATGCTCAATATTTGAAGATGTCTCCTTTTGCATACAAATCTGTGAGTACCCTACTCCAATCTATACTTCAAGGTGGAAATAAGGATGTTAGTGCCCCTCCTAGTGATGTGAAGGTGATATAAAGATCACATACCATCACACTCAAGTGTTGAGAAGTCTTGAAGATCCTTGCACTAAGTTGTTGAAGCATTTCTTTGACTGGGTTCAAGTTCTCCATGACTATGCACACAAAGGTCTGAAGAAGATTTCAATAGAAGGCCCCATGCTCTGGTCTGATAACCTCCAAGCTCATGGTGGTGGTGTACAACTTATGAAGATCCATTCATTTAATTCAATGCAAGGTTTGAGCTCATAAAGCTCCTCTTTCTCCCTAGTTCAAGACTATTGTTGTGAAACACTTGCACCTAGATGTGCATATGAAGTCAAGGGAAGTATTAACAATGCAATGGCAAGATGCGAGTCATGTAAAGGAGTTAAAGAGATAAAGAAATGATTGTGTAATGTTGCTGCTTGATCATGAAATTTGTTACATTCTTGATTTTTCTATAAGACATGATTCCTTGTTGAAGAATAAGACAAAATCCTGCGTAACCATTACAAGTCAATGAGAAAAATGGTTAGAAAGGATTATTAACAAGTGAATTCAAAAGGCCAGGGATTTTAGGAGCCTCCTTTGATCATCATTTACATCAGAGCATCTTGAAATGAACTGTAAATTAGCAATGATTACAAAATGATAGTTTGTACGTAATGTTACCTATCTTCCTTGTATGATTTCAAATATGAGTGAGTTAAAAGTTGATGGAAGGTGAAGTGCAAGATTATTTTGAGGATGTCATCCTTGATGATATAAACACCTTATTGTGCATGAAAAATAATTGATGAAGACAAACTAAACAAGGTGTGAGAATTAGTGCAAATATATGAGTGAAGGTGTATGAGTGTATGAACTAATTTAGATATCATTATCTGTTGTTTAAGAAACTATGTCAAGTGAGTAATCAAACTGATTTCAATTCTAAGTAAGTGCTTAGCATACTTGGAAGTGGGTGTTTCTATGCAAGTTGTAGCTTGCAAATTTGTCAAGTAGGTGCTTGATTAGATTTTGAAGTTAGTGCTTCATGTTGAGTGGGTGCTCAATAAGTTTGAGACCTTTGTAATATTTCGTTGGACAAATTATCCAACTTAGTGAATTGGTTTTAGTGGGTTTTTATCCCTTAAAGGGTTTCCCACTTTAAATCTTCTCTTCCTATGGTTTCTACTGTTGATTGCTCATAGATAGTGTTGTTGTTTATTCATAAAAAAGTAAATAAAATTGAATTGTCTGTCAAATTTTGAATTTACACTGATTCTCCCACCCTCTCGGTGCCTAGAGTTTCCAACAACAACCATATTTGATACCATATCAAACATTCCCACATATACACAAATTTTGGACTATAAATTGATTACTTTGTTCTTGCATTTAATTTAAATTTATAGATGCAAAATATGTTTCCATATGTGATGTATGCATACTATGCACATTTAATGCACCTACCAAAATTTAGTTGGTCTGTGTTAACCATACTTACATTATAGGACTCATCGTTCTGGAAACTATATGTTCCAAACTCTCTACCTACTGCGATAAATTTATTTCTAAAAAAAATTAGCGATTTGATCATAGGCAGTTGTAGATAGTACCCAATGAGTATAATAATACATAATGGGTATTTACTAGGAATTACAAATTCAAAGCTTGCCTACGAGAGACGAAGGTTTGATGATCTAATATGAGAGCCTTTTCTCAATATTGATGATAACAGACTACTATAGATGGAATGAAGAAGCTCTAAAATAAAAAGAAATACCATAGTATTTGAAGATAACATTGATTATGATTCAATATCACCAATAATATTTGTTTTCATGTATTTTTGCAAGGTCAAAATTCAAGTTGAAAACATTACAACTATACCCTAGTGTCAAAAATATGCTCAAAGCCCCTCCCGAGTCACCCTTTGGATCATCCTTCCTTCTATTTCATGACCCCTCCACCCTTAAAAATCTTCATAGTGTGATGTGTAACCTACCCAAGTGTTTGAAATGTGATCATGAGGTCACTTAGTCCATTCAGTTGAATGTTGTGAAAAGATGAAATCTGTGCTAAGCCTAGATACGCTATTCTCTATCCTTTCCGGGATATGTGTACATCCATCGGGATGGATCAAGAAGCCTAAAATAATCTGGAGATGTTATTGAAGAGTTTGGAATGTAATGGAATAGGTTTAGGAAAATTTGGGAAAGTTTTAGAGGTTTTGGTGAAAGAATAGTGAAAGTGGGTTTTGGAGGCTTAAGGAGCTTGTAGTGTGTTGGCGAGAAATTTTTTCTTGTGGACAAATTTGTGGGTTTCAGGCCAACGCTATGGGAATCTAAGTCCCTCTACTTGAATGGTGCAGCTTCCATATGTGCATGCGTGAAAAAGTGGATTTCAATGGTGGCCTTTCGACCAGAGATCCAACAGGGGCACTCCGCTGACCCTGTGGTAAAGCTAGCAATTTCTCACTAGAGAAGAAATTTTTTTGAGAAGGGGAAAGGGAGTGAGAATGGAGTTAGGAGAAATTAATGTTGCGAGTAGAATATCAGATGCCCACACACATTAATTAGAAATTTCATTTACATGCATTTATAGTCAGAAGAAAAAAAAATCCGTAGGAGAAGCTACAAGACCGAATGGAACTCATTGATTGCAAAGTACCAATTAATTCCTCAATCAAAAAGGCAAAAATTCCTTATTTTATTATTGAAGCTCGAGAAGCATTTGTACATAGCTTGAGAATGGAAGAAATTTGAGGAAGAAGAGAAAATAGAAGAAGAATGGCGTTTTCTGTCTTTTCCAGGTACAGAGCACTCTGGTCTTTTTTAAAAATCAATTGCTAGCCCTTGGAATGATGTCGAGAAGCCATTATATTATTTGCAAGAAACCGTTACAACTTCACAAATCCTCAATGCCTTTTCGAATTCCTTTGTTGTGAAGAAAACGCTCATGGCGGGTTAAAAACCAGATCTTACGAAGCTACCAATACATTCGATTTCCCAATTTAAATATAGACCATTTGATTTGCTCCTCTAACTCTGAAATCGGGTTGTTCACGTGGCAGGAAGGGATTGGAGTGGGCACGGGGGAAGCCCTTTGCATTTTGTGATTTTTTGAAGATTTGGCTATTTGGAACAAATTGGCCTGCACCCCTACTTTGTCTTTTCAACTTAAACACGTGGCTGCTTCTAATTGGAAATGGGGTCGGGGCCCTTTTCTCAATATTTTAACCTTTTTTGGAAAAAAGGTTCAAAAACTCAATTTCCTCTGCCGGCTTGCTCTCCCGCTTTGACTTTTCAACTTAGACACGTGGTTGCTTCTGATTGGAAATGGGGTTGCGACCCTTTTCTCAATATTTTAACCTTTTTTGGAAAAAAGGTTCAAAAACTCAATTGCCTTTGCAAGCCCGCTCTCCCGCTTTGAATTTTCAACGGCGGGCTTTCCCTTTGAATTTTTCCTTGCGGGCTTCAACTTTGACTTTTTCCTTTATAGCTTGATCAGGGTCGTGGGGCAAATTTACCAGTTTTGCCAAAAGTGACCAAAAGTGTCAAGTTCACCAAAATTCTCGTTCTTCCCCATCCAATAGGATCTAGCCACGTACCTACAATCATTGGAGCCAAAATTTGACAGGGAAAAGACGCTCGTCATCCCGACTGTGGAAAATATGCAGAGGAAGAAAACTTCATCATTTTGAGTCCAACTTTCGAATTTCCTTCACGAACCAGAGGCATGGAGGCAAAACAATGAATTGATGACCCGGGGCATAGAACAAGTGAACAATTTCGATCAAAAATGGAGGTTGCAAAGAGGATATTACATGCACAGATAGAGAAATGGAGAGTTTCTCAAAACAAGCAAAACAAATATTTAAATAGCACAAGGGCACGAATTTTGCTAATTTCTTAAATCTCTAACTTGGCTTAAACACCAACGGAGGGTATGAGCTCAAAAAATTTGAATTTGGCTATGAAAACAAAGAGCATTTTTTAGGAGACAAGAAAATGGAAAATGATACATGAACTTTAATGAAGGATTCCGAGGGCTCTGGGATGATTCAAGAGGAAAAAAAAGTATCATCGGAAAACCCAAGCACTTCTCAATGTAGATAAATCTTAGCACACTCACCTTGTGGTCCTGAATGAAAATAATAATTTTTTGGAGAAGGAGGTATAATCAAGTCTTGAAAGCCCTCCCATTGATCTTAAAATGGTCTTGGGAGTCAAATTGATATAAATTTTTTCCAAAAAAGAATTCTTAGAACTCCAGGAAATTTGGTTTCATGTTTTTGGGAGTTAGTCAAATTCACAGTTGGATGGGGGACAAATTTTAGTGAAATACCCCTTGTGGGAAATTAATTGAAATTCACAAAATATGTATAAAATAACAACAAACGAAATTCTATTTTTTCTGATTTTTAAGACAACAATATGCAAAAATAAAGAATTTTTTATATTTTGTAAAATAACCACTTCTAGCTCTACCCAGAAGCTTCAAACAACTCAAAAAAATATATAGAACAATAAACAAGAGAGAAATAATTTTTTATCTCTAATATATGATTTTATTTATTTATTTTAGGGTGAAAAATGAGAGAAAAATACAGTTGACCGTAATTTTTAGAATAACAATGGAAAAATGATGGAAATGAATTCTAGGGCGTGTTCATGATGATCACAATCTCCATCTTAGAAATATTTGGAATCGGACCACAGAAACCCCTCTAAAACTGCTCCTCAAATTTGGAACTGGGTAGATAAAACCCTAGAAAATAGATTTTCCAAATTTGAACTAAAACCTTTGATGGAGAAGGGATATCCTCTTACTTTGAAACTGAAGTTCTGATTACTCTCTAGATTTGATCCAAAAATCTGAATAAAGCTCCAAAATAGAAAACTAGGGAGGATTTTTCACCACCGAAGAGTAATATGCTAGCTAGGTGTGGATCTTTCACCAACGAAGTTAGGGTTCCTGTGAGATCTTACTCCAAAAGCAAAAAAATTGCAAACAACAGTTTCTCCAATAACAAAATATGTGTGTATGAATGAATGCCTCTTTCTCCCCTAAGCATTTCCTTTTATAACTTTTCATTGCGACAAAAGGCCCAAAAGAACCCTTATCGCCCTATTGGGTATTTTATTTAATTAATTAAAACAACTCAAGTCACTTTATTCCACACATGCCAAAAGTTCACTGAAGTCATCCCAACAAAGAATTAGAACATAAAGTAACATATATTCACCCATCACTTGAGTCATCGACTAAATATATCATAAATTACCTTAGGGGGGCATCTCATAACCTTATTTCACTTAAGTCATGTCAAAATACATGTCAACCTCCAAAACATAACATATAAGTGAAATGAAGTTACAAACCACACCCAATAACCATCAATGTCACTAGCCCCTTGGGAATAACAAAGGCTAAGACGGATGAAAAGCCTCCTAAGCCATTTTCTCATAAATGGGGACATTATAGTCCTCCCTTCTTGAAAAATGCTTTACCCAAAACATTATCCTGTCAGGTTACACAAGATGAATACGAAAAAGCAAGTTTCTCTACCTCATCTTATAGTCAATCAAAAAAATTGCTACAAACTGAATACCACAAGGAAAGTCCCTCCACCTCACCCTACAATCACTTAATGATCGGAAGGATCCAAAGTAACCAAGACACCCTATATAATCATCATGCTCTCCATGCCAAGTAGAGAGAAATGTTTCCCCTGAAGTATTATGATACCCACACCAACTCTCCACTAGCACCCGCACTAAAACTGCCAATATGTCCAATCCCTATCAATGTGAAGCTGCCATCATGTGATCACTCACAATCGCTGCCTCTTTTGTCAACCCATGGGTACAAAAATCCACTATGAATCCTATAACATTCCCTAGATTAACTTGTGAAAAACATGTATAAGAACTAAGCGTGCCAACTCTCCCACATGACCCACACTTGTGTGAGATCAAGGCTCCTCATAATGTATCTTAATGTGTTTTGTGGGGGAAGAACCCCAAGTCTTCAACAAATGGTCAACCAAAAATATGAAATCTATGGGATGAATATCTGTATGATAACACTACTACAATAAAAAAAGATGTTCTCTTACCACATAATCCATATCTCATGCAAGTGTGGTACCTGTGATAACCACTTCTCCTTCTTTTGCTTGGTCTTCAATCTTCTTTGGATCAACATTATCTCCATCAACTCCATCATCTGAAATTACCTTATGTGGAGCTATTATCGGTTCAAATGAGTTCTTTTGTAATTCGGGTACCGACATATGATGATCTTGCTTGGGATTGCTACCAATATTCATCATGTAATAATCTAAAAATGGCATATTATCTATGAAACCATTACTCAAAGATTGATACTTCTCCCAACAAGATTCCTCATCAAAAACTTCTGCCTAATACCCCATATTACTGTTGTAATCTTTTTCTATACTCCTAATATGGCTAATGACTATTTTCCTTGCATGTGCAACCCAATTTAGTCCTTTCACATCATAATTAAAAAACTAATTTTTGATAGCTACAACTGTAATAATTTTTTCCAATCATTTTTTATGTGAAAGGGCATTTGACAATGTGGTACCTCAAAGTTAGCTTTAGATTTCACCCATTCCCTCTTGCCTTGAATTATTATTTTTTTATTTTTACCACTGAACTTCAATTTATCAACATGGTGAATGAAAACAATTTTCCCAAAATATAGCAGCCAATGAATCCAATAAATAGTCCCCACTTCAAGTAACCCACTTGTATAAAAACATTCAAGTACCTCACACCTCTTAAAGAAAATAAAGAAACAAGTTACCTTTTTTGTACAAGACATGTCTTTCCATGGACACAGGTCACTAATTTATTTTGTGTTGGAAATATATATGGCTGCCCCCTTATCACACTTTATTGTCTCTCCCCATATTTTCATTTCATCGTAAATGCAAGAGAAAGGGAAATCAACATTATAAATCATGTGTCCATAAACTTTATCTTAAGGAACTTCATAAATTTTATCGTACCCATTTGATTCCCATCATGAGAGAAGACAACACATCTAAAATAACATAATTGGGGCTTCTCATCATACCTCTGCAACTCATAATTTCTGATATAGGATCAACATCTTCATCCCCTTCAATTTTTCAACCCATGCATCATCTTATTCCTTAACATCATGCAACCATTGCATCCAAAAAACAACCTTACCTCTAGCAAACTCAACCATAATAAATATACCACATACCTCATGTCCTTTCACTATCACGTGCTTCTGCATTATTTTGTTTGCCAACATATGCTCATTAGTTGAATCAAGAGCAATGTGAAAGGAGGATACATGTTTATCCCAACTAACATACCTTAAAACTTGATTATGAAATAGTCTTCATCAATCATCCAAGCATGCACACACTATCCCAAATGATAGAAAAATGACAACAATATAGGAGAACTCAACAAACTAGGAAACCCGTAACCATTCTCATGCTTTAGGATGTTAAAGTCATGGATACCCCTTGAATTCAACTCCTCTTTTTTAACAACAGATTGCACCTTGATTCTTTGAGAAATTTGAAGACCAAATGCCCCCACTAACCCTTCCAAGGGTTCCACCATGTAGCTGATATAAAAATAATTCATGGGTTTTATTAACAAAGTTTTTTCTCCTCTCTTTATGACTATTGTTATACACAGTCCAACAAGGTGAAGATGATTAAAAAATATTCTCTTACCCTTTTTATCAATCATAAAATCAGCGCTAGTACCTTAAGAGGGTCTCTCCCTTCTTTCACCAGAGTCTCCAGTAAAGAAACTACGCTTGCCACCACTTGTAATCCCAAAAGACACATTTGAACTCCTTCTTTTCCTTATGAAGTCAGTCACAAAGTATTCAAAATCAGAATTGATAGTTTTGGACAATTGTAACATATTACCAGGATCTCATACCTTATAATGCCCATGAACCCTTGTATTATGCAAGGTATTCCATCTTTGCTTCTCTTGTATCTCCTCATAAAGAATATCATCAACCTTTGTCTTCATGATGACTTGACTTTGATGTACCAAATCCTTAGCATTATTATCCACAATAGGCTGAATACCATCATGTTAAAACTGTTGTAATGATATAGAATGAAGATGATGAAATAATCCATGTTACTATTATCCTCCTAATAAAGAATATCACCAAAAGGTTCACCCTCTAATGCTGATTTAGAAACCTCCAAAATAACACCATCCCTATTGCTATTCATGATTTTAGATGGAGAACAAGTGGAACAAGAATCAACACCTTTCAAAAATTCATGCTCATTACTGCTTGGTAAATCCATCCCATATGATAATGACTTATTCTTTGGAGGATTGATAGATACCTTTTGGATTGAAACATCTCTTTCAATTTTGCAACCAACTAACCATGTTTGTTCCTCTTTGCCACAAATATTTTGCTAATCAAAAGTCATACCTTTTTCTCTAAAAGCTTCTTCTTCTTTATTTGGCTGTAGATCTGATTTGTTCTCCTTCGTGGGTTTAGACTCCATGGATTCATTTCCTTTCTTACCCTTACCATCCTGCACATCAAACATTTCTAGAAAAGTTTGTGTAAAATTTTCAATGGATTTAATCCCTTGAGTCTTCAACAATTGATGCCACCACTTATGGGCTGCCCCATCCATGTATCTAGGGATGAGCCTGAGGGCATCATCCTGACACATAGGATTCCAGAACAAACATCCCTCAAATTCCTTCAACTAAAATCTATAAAATATTTCATTAGTACCATCAAGAAAAGGTATTTGGGTCTGCTCCATTTGTCTGGTTGCATTTAGATCTGATTTTCCTCACAGCTTGGGAGGATACACTGTTTTAATACCACTGAAATATACCTTTTGGGATATTACTTGAAATTCACAAAATATGTATAAAATAACAACAAACTGAATTCTGATTTTTATGACAACAATATGCAGAAATAAAGAAATTTTTGTATTTTGCAAACTAATCACTTCCAACACTACCTAGAAGCTTCAAACAACTTAGAAAAATATATAGAACAATAAACAAGAGACAAATAATTTTTTATCTCTCATGTATGATTTTATTTATTTATTTTAGGGCAGAAAATGAGAGAAAAATACAGCTGATCGTAATTTCTAGAATAACAATGGAAAAATGATGGAAATGAATTCTAGGGCGTTTTCATGATGATAACAATCTCCAACTCCTAAATATCTAGAATTGGATCACATAAACCCCTCCAAAACGGCTCCTCAAATCTAAAACTGAGTAGATAAAACTCTAGAAAATAGATTTTCCAAATCTGAACTGAAACCCTTGATGAAGAAGGGCTGTCATGTTGCTTTGAAACCAAATTTCTGATTACTCTCCAGATCTGATCTATCAATATGAATAAATCTCCAAAATTGCAAACTAGGGAGGATCTTTCACCACCAAAGAGTGCTTTGCTAGCTAGGTATGGATTTTTCACCACTGAAGCTAGGGTTCCTTTGGGATCTTACTCCATAAGCAAAGAAAGTGCAAATAATAGTTGCTCCAATATCAAAATATGTGTGTGTATGAATGAATTCCCCTTTCTCCCCAAGCGCTACCTTGTATAACTTTTCATTGCAACAAAAGGCCCAAAAGAACCCTAATCGCCCCATTGGGTCTTTTCTTTGATTAATTAAAATAACTTAAGTCACTTTATTCCACACATGCCAAAATTTCACTTAAGTCACCCCAACAAAGAATGTGAACATAAAGTACCATATAATCACCCATCACTTAAGTCATCGACTAAATATAACATAAAGTACCTTAGGGGAGCATCTCACAACCTTATTTCACTTAATTCACCTCAAAGTACGTGTCAACCTTGAAAACATAACATATAAGTGAAATGAAGTTACAAACATAACCCAATAACCATCAACATCACTAGCCCCTTAGGCATAACCAAGGATAAGACATATGAAAATCTTCCTAATCCATTTTCTCGGAAATGGGGACATTAACTTTAGTGTCGCAACTGTCTGAATTGTCCCAACTATCCTAGACAATGGGGATAAAAACATGTGCCCCACCCCCAGTTGTAGCTATTGGACCCTCATGTGACCCTATACCTTCCTAGCAGGTGCTAAACAGTCATGAGTGAAAACTTGGCTAAGTTTTTTCCTCCTAAAACCTTGGGAAAATTTTTTAATCCCAAATTTCTAAGAGGGAAAATTGGGACAAAAAATGTGACCCACCCCTAGCCATTGCACATGTTCTTCATGTGACCACAATTTTTTTTCTCCCCGATGCTTAAACCTTTCCCACTCATCCTCTCAACGCTCCACTCATCTCCCATAATTTGTCAAGCCTAGGGAAGGGGAAAAATTTTGCTACCCCAACTATCCTGAGGATAGTGGGGATAGTTGGGACAAAAAAATGCGCCCCAACCCCTTGCTTTCAAAACCTAAGTTTTAAAGTGTGCTTTCATGGCTTAAAAATATAACTGTTTTGAGCTTTAAAGGAGTTTTACAAACCCGTTTTACCCCATTCCTTCACCACGTTGACCCAGGAAGCCATTGTTGACACTAGGAAGCTCAAGAAGCCTAAAAATTCATAAGATAAACATGTAGTTTCATCCAGGGAAGCCATGAACATAGAAACGAAGAATTTTTTGTATCTCTCAAACCAGTGATCCGATTCAAACAAATTTTTCTATGTTGTTTTACAATCAAGGTGCCTTAAAGAAGACAATGATTGAAAAACCTATGATGCTTTGGATTATTTAAAACAATAAACCCTAGTTTTGTGCCCCAGTTTATGCTTTTTCGATTTCCAAGCATTCCAACGGGTGGATTGAGACGAAATTTTGTGCATGGGATCCTGAGAGCGAGCCTATTCCAGTGAAGCTGATTTTGTGGAAAACTGATAGGAGGAAGTCTCATTTATAAAAATACTAAGTATTTGGTCTTTATACTTACTATAAATAGAAACATTTTGAAAAAATCAAAGATTTCGAAGACAATACACTTAGAGATCAGTAGAGAAGTCAAACTAGACAAATTTGGTCAAAAAAGTAAAAAAGCAAAAAACACTTTCTAAATATAATAAATATTAAATATCATAAAAAATAACCCCAATGAAAGTGTATGCAGTATGTTAGGAGCTTTAGGATACTGAAAAAAGCAAGAAAAAGTAAAATAGTAGAAAAAAGCATGCCCCAGCTCTTACTTACTAAAAATAGAAAGTGTTTGTTTTAAGTGTAGAAAGTTCTTGTCTTCCTCAATTTTTATCACCTAGCGGATTTTTTCCATGATGAATTTCAAAATTGTTTGTTTGGAGCTTGTTTCAACTCTTGCATCAGAGTATCCGGAAGTGGGTGATAGCAATTTTATCACATGGACTTGAAGGATCTGATAAACTGGATGCTTGGTGGACTTAGGGAACATGTAGAAGAAAGGATATACACAATTGGTTTGTATACCAGAGGTGGCCACCTATTATCCATCTAGATCATATAACTGGTGATGATTTTTTCTCAACAATATGAACCAGACAAGAGAATCATAAGGGTGGACGAAAATTCAATCTTGGCAGTGATCACCCCCAAAGGAATATCACAAAGTATGCATATTCCAACTTGGAGGAACATGGTAATCATCCCAAATGAGTTTGCATAAGGAGAATGGTCAAAGATAGATTCATACCTCCAAGGCCTTGCATTGGGGTCTTGGTTGAAGTAGGTGAGAAATCCTGCTCGCATGCTAAAGTCATGGTCTAGGCATGAGTTTCATGAAGGATTCTCGGATGCGATCATATTTTTGAGTAGGGTGATGGGAGAAGAAGCAAATGATTGACTGAGGTCAAATAATCAGTGACAACCTCCATTTTTAGTTGCTCCAAATTCCAATCACAAAGAAATTTATAATGACATCATATTTAGTGTATGCTCTTGAAAGTACAAGGTCATACATGGGTCTCACTCTCACACAAAACATCTCCCAAAAGCCCCCCACATACAAGAGATATCCACATTTTATCTTGAATGATGCATTCACCATGTATGTTGTGAGATTGCTTGAAGGAAACCCTGAACTGAGATTGTCCTCGCAAGCTAACGTGTTGATTGAAAGATACTAATCCTTCTTTAGATAGTTTGCAAATTTCTCATATATTAGGGTATATAGATTTGACTTCGCTCCATGAAAACTTCCAAGGTACCTCAGTGAAAAGATTGTTATGTTCGAGCTTTGCACACAACTGACTCATGTCAACAAAAAACTCAAGACCCAACAAAAGGTACAGAACAAGGTGAGATTGATCAAGCTCAAACACCTATCATTCAGAGAACTCGGAGCATTTCTTCTTCCATAGTTATGCCTATTCAACTGGCCCAAAATGCACCTTCTCAATTAGAGCAAGAAACTGCCATCATACCCAACATTGATCCTGAAGGAAATGAGACATTATCATGGGTGCAAGACGTTATTGAAGGAGAGACATGCACGGTCCAACATGGGGTAATCCTATATTTCTAGGCTATATCTACAATGGTGAAGGAAAAGAAGGGGAAGAAAGCACAAATTACCTCCTACTTTTTCAATGTCACTTCAGGAAACCAATATGTGGAGGTAGCTTGGCCTAAAGTCATCAAACCTATCAGTGAAATGGCCCCATCCAATTATGAGATCAACACCATTCCCCTTGGACCAACAACACACGAAGGAGATGCTCATTTGTTCTAGGAGTCTTCCACTTGCCTTCTCTCGAGAAACCAAGAGTACAAGGAGAGAACTGATCAATTGGAAGACCATATAAGGACCCTCACTTAATACATGCAAACATTCATGGACCCAAATATTGCCACCTCTCTCCTGGCTGAGGAAGTTACTCCCATCAGTAGCTTCGACCCCAAGTCCATCAGAAGAACACATGGTTTCACCATGTAAGGTAGAGAAAATGATAAATGGGTGAACAAGATTCTAGAAAAGGGTAATGTGTTGCTTCCTGAGATCATTTCCTTATTCAAGAACATGAGTGCAATGACCACGAAGGTAGGAATGACAAGAGACGAGATTGAAAAATAAAAGGAACATTGGAACCAAGTGTATCCACTGGTCATTAAGATGGGAAATGCAAACTCTTCCCTATTGGGAAACAAGGAAGTATTCAATTCTGCATCTAAGGACTTGTTTCAATTCTGGGCTAGGACTCTGGTTGCTCGTTATGAAATGATAAACCGTGATCTTGGTGCATTGAATTCATATGAGGAACACATTTAAAAGATGCAAGGGGATGTCAATGTTGACATACAAAATCTTGGAGTGCCAGTAGTAAGTGAAGACACTTCGGCGGATGATTTGCTGAAGCCATTCGAAGATCTTGTTAAGAAAGAGGTCGAATATCTTTTTTCCTTCATCGAAGACAGACTAGAGTCTTTGGCTGAGATAAGAGCCGTCATATCAAACACTGCGAAAGATCATTAGTCTTGGTTCACAGAATGTAAGAACATCAACTCTCTCTCCGAAAACTAGGTCAAATCCTTGAGCTTTGTCCACATCCCACAAGCTGAAAAAATTGCACCTGCGGCAACACGATACAATAAGGAATTCAAAGGTATCAAGAGTCCATCGGTGGAAGCATCTTCTTCAGTTTGAGTAGCTATTTTCTTTCTCTATTCACTCCCTCTTTCCTCCCTTCTCTCATGTTCTAATTCTTCGTTGGGGGTTACACTTTTCATTTTCATCATATACATTAATGTGATTATAGTTGAAAATTGTAATAAGTTTCCCTCAATTAATAAAAAGGGGACTTAATTTATTTCTTAGGAATACCAAGAGTCACAAGATTTAAAAGACAAGTGTAAAGACATGTGGGGGTTAGGTAAAGAGTCTCTTCTGAAAATTTTAAATTGTAGTGACTTCCTCATTTCAAGGGGTTGTCAATTTTGTGAATTCATGAGTAGATAGCTACTAAAGATAAGCAAACGATAACATTTTTTCTTCTATTTCCCTTTCTATATGTTCCTCTCTCTCTCTCATGTCACAACTTTGTAAAAATGTCAATCAAGAAGAGTGTTTCAACTTTTTTGGATGAGTGAATAAATGAAATTTTATGTTCATGGTTTTATCTTGTCTTGATAATTAGCAAAGTTATTCTTTCCAGTTGTGTGTTGATGATCTCTGATTAATAATTATAAGAATCTGAGCTATCCTACTTGCAATACCTCATCCTAGTTGTAAGAATCTGAGTTATCTTAGTTGTGTGTTGATGATATCTGATCTCTAAATTCCCACTCCCGATACCTCACCTTCCCTGCAAATTCCCCCCTTACAAAAAATTGCAAGCATTTGCTGCAAGTGCAGTGGAGTGTGCCTCTTGGATCTTCAACATCCTGGCTAACCACAAAGATTTGTTTTCGTTTATATACTATAATGAAGCTGCCCCATTCAAGCAGAGGGACCTAGTCCCAGAGCATTAGTGAAAATCAACTAATTTTTCCTAGCGACAAATTATTTTGCCAACAATGTTGAATCTAGTTTGAGAAATGCATATGGCTTTGCTACCGACACTAAATTTTCGACCAATGTTTGAGCTCAAACTTAAGAAAAATGTCAAGACAATTTATGGCACGGTGACATAAGAAACGAAGGCTTCATTCCCCCCCCCCCCCCCCCCCCCCCCCAAAAAAAAGGAATCATCAACAAAATGTTTATTAACCCACTGATAACTTCATTCCCAAATGCTTATCCCTTAAACAAGCCCTCTAGAAAATCAGTTATAGAATAACCAAAATATTTTGCACCAATCACACAAAGAGAGGGCAAATGGACACCCCCATCTTATTAGTCTAACCAATCCATACACATAAATTTATAGATATTAAAAAATAAGAAAAAATACTTTATTTATCCTTGTGTTATATCTTGAAAATTATTGCATACATCTATCCTATTCCATTATATTAGAGAAAGGACCAACTTTTAGTTTTATAATTTATTGTAGTATAATTGATTATATTGAAAATTCAATAATTAAGTTAATTTTTGATGTGTCATTTGTTTAGTTATATTCATTGTGGAAATTCTAACTATCACAAGTCAACATGACCAACTAGAAATATGTCCACTAGAAATACAATCTTGGTCTATTCTATTCCATTATATTGGAGAGAGAACCAACTTTTAATTTTATAATTTATTGTAATATAATTGATTGCATTGAAAATTTAATTTACATTTACTGTGGAAATTCCAACCATCACAAGTCAACCAGACCAACAAAGCACACAAACACCTTTTAATCCAGGAAGTGATACGTCCACTAGAAATACAATCTTGGTCTATTCTATTCCATTATATTGGAAAGAGCCAACTTTTAATTTTATAATTTAGTGTAATATAATTGATTGCATTGAAAATTTAATTTACATTCATTTTATCGAATGATTATCAACTCAATGGTGAAGATGTTTGGCTCTTAAAGAGCCCACCCGGGTTCAATTCTCGCTACAAGCGAAATCAGGGGATGCACTGTAATAAGGGATGAAGTCGGGATCGTGCTCCGAGTGAATTTGAAGGAATGTATACCCCTTAGTCTTTGGCCGCTTAGCCTAAGAAATCTACCCACTTCACCGTGGACGAAGGCGCTCCACGGACTTGCTAGATTTCAATAAAAAATAAATAAAAAAATTACATTCATTATGGAAATTCCAACCATCACAAGTCAACTAGACCAACAAAACACACAAACACCTTTTAATCCATGAGGTAATACACCCATCATAAATACAATCTTGGTTACATACATTCCTTTGAGTCTCTATAGAGGCCCATCAAACAAAAACAATCCTTACATAGGACTTTAGACATATTTTTAGAAGCTTGTTGTAAGGGTTTTTTATTTGGGATTCTTTTAAGTCACTTCAATTGTGACATCACCCCATCGATATAGGATATGGTATATTAAGATGTTGCATTAGACAAAGACTTCCAAACAGCAAGGGATTGAGTTTTTATATGGATACGAGGACTTTAATGTCGATAAATTAATTCCAAGACAGACAGATTATGCCAAAGACAGAATTACAAAACAGATCTAACAAAACAAACCGTTCATGACGATGATGAGGACCAACGAAATTGTATGTACAAAGATGAACCGCCACCCTGTATTTTAAAGCATAATGCTCGGTTCCCAGTACATCAATCCTTTTCCATTTAATTGCATCTCCATAAAATTGTGTAATGGTCTCAATTACCACCAAATTTATGGTGATCAATCAACACATTGATCGAGATACGTTAACCAAAATAAAACAAATTATAATCTACAGTCACATTGATTTGGGTATATTCAATCTAGAAAATTTGCTTCATGAATTAAACATAATTGTTCATTTATAGCCATGGTGGAACACAAACATCCTGTACAAAGAGTGCAACCTTCTACAAATCTAGAAAATCCAAATTATTGGAGAAGCATAATTGTTTGGAGTCTATATTTAAAAAACTGATTGCAATCATACACTTCTCAACAGGATATCAGAAAATCCAATCCACCCTGTTGTTTCAACAATATGGCTTCCAAATAATTTGTGTTTTGTGCAACTGCCACAGATGTCCATAAATTTAACTGGACAAAGCGCTATAAACTTAAGGTTGCAAAACTTATCCTCACATGAACACATACTGTTTTAAACTCTCCGGTTTTCATGATGAGCACTACTATTTGACTGCCAAAAACCAAATCTGCAAATTTTTTTACTTTCCACAGTTTTTTGTAACACTGCGGCTGTTCAGTGTGGATTCTGAACTTGAGACCCTGAAAATAAAACACCGTATGTTAAATTAGAAGCAGGAGCTCAAAAAGTATATACCTTCCTAAGGCAATGCATAATGAGGTATTATAAAGTATGCAACATAAAGCAAATGCACAAATAATACACATGTAATTTCTAAATCTCTGATATGATTTGATACCACGGCATATTTTCAGAAAGTTTATCACTGAAAGTATCAACATCAACTGTTACCTTTGGCACGATTGGCAGCCGAATGAGGCTTCTTCCCTGGCCAGGGTGTACCACCAGATATTGGGGTCTGTGTATTCCAACAATAAATACCACTTAGACACACTAATATTTGTTTATAATTTGCTTTTTAGTTCAGAAATAAACAGAATAGTAATTACCTTTGTTGATGTGAGAGGCTGCTGCTTTGAGCCTCCCAGGACCTCTTTTCCCTTTTTGGAGCCCTTCTTCGCACCTGCATGATGTGTTGAAAATTGTACACTTTTCTTGCCTTCACCTATAAGCAATAAACAAGCAACATGTACATTATACATTTCTTCCACAACAATCAAGAGAAATGTATCAAGAGCATAATATTCATCCTCGAGCCAATTAGCAGCCTTATGATATCAATTCCTACAATCAGTAGGAACCACCAACTCACTTAACCATTACATTTCTTTCCCTTGCATAAGAGGATCGGAACTTTCCCAATACTCTCGAGCTGCAACCTTGTCTGTTTCCCATGCGGATAATATTGAAGTTATTGGTTTTTTACTTACCAAATACATTCTTCAAGCAACAAATTTTGTTTTAATTGTATCCATCTAGAACTGTCTAGCATCAAATATGAATTATTCAAGTTTGAACAGGCTTGTAGTATCACTACATCCATGCTTAAGCCATGTTTGATAAAAGGTTTGCCAAAGTTCAGGACTTAAACAAATAGCTAAAGAGAAACATAAGAAGTTGGTAATAAATTCAAAACCAAATTTGCATGCAATTAGTTACTTCCTTTGAGACATGGAAAATGTATGTTCTTTTACATGGGATCCAGTATTAAAAATTTCTACATCAAAGACCACTACATTATTCCATATTCATATCAAATTTAAATATGTTGCTCCAATGCATTAACACTACAATTAAAATTTAAATCATCTAAATTCATATTTTTTATATGTTCTCCAAAGCAATAGTTGTCATTCTCATTTTCCAAACACTGTATTTAAATATGCATGCCTATCACTCTCACAAGAAGCGCTAAAATATTGACTTGCGTTCATGAGGCATGCAATAGTAAAAGGACCAACCTTTGGTATTTTTGCAAAGGCTCTAGTGAAATATTAAAATCCTCTAAATTCAAGACCACCACATTATTTCATGGTAATAACAATTTTCAGAGTCTTGCTACAATGCATCAACACAGCCGCTATAAATTTGTAAATTCACATTTCCCCATTTTCGCTAGAGCTATAATTGTCATTCTCATTTTCCAAACACTGGGTTTTAGTATGCATGCCTATTACTCTTACATGAAGCACTAAAATATTGACTCAAGTTTGTGAGAGGTGCAACAATACGAGGACCAGCCTTGGTCTTTCATCCACTGATTTTGATAATTTGCCAAAGAATAATCCACCACATGTGCTATGCATGGTGATGTCTTGAAGAAGTAAGGTCCTCTCCACAGGTAAACTACAGACTCTTTACAATCACACACATATTCAAGATAATTTAGAACGTATTTTCCTTTGTATCCAAAACAGTAGACTAAATGCAAGTAAAATTGTTCCAAGTTTTGCCCCATTGTATAAAAGTTGCACTTCGACAACATTGTGCAGAAATATTTTGGAGAGGTTTTTAATTAAACATCCATCACTTATTACAAGGTGGCCTTTCTTATACACAGTTATATTGGAAGAGTGCCCTTAGGCACTGCTTTCCTTCCCAACCATAGTGACGAGAGTCAAGTGTTAAACCTCCCGTCTTAACTGAAGTAATGAGCATCTATTTCAACTTCTGCAAGCAATTACATTTTACTATTGGTGAAAGATATGGATGAGTTTTAAAATAACATTATAAATCAATGCACCATGTGGATGAGTTTTAAAATGACATTATTATATATCAATGCATCATGTGAAAAATGAAAAAAGTAAAAAGATGCTCCTACGTTCTATTACCTTCTACGGTTCATACTCAGATGAAACTATAATGTAACAAAAGACACAAACCTTTACCAAATGACAGCCACAAATCTAGTTACAAGAAAAACTAATTCTCTACATAAAACAAGCATAACATGATTAATCTACTCAGTACAGATACACTTGTTCTGCTCACTAGAGATTCAATAATCTCCCCAGTAATTTTATTTTTCTGTGTTCACTAAGTACACCTCATTACCATCATAGAAGAGCTACACAGGCCACCAAAACAGAAAATAATTTTAACTTCTCAACATTGAATAGCTCGGATTCAATTAAAACACCAAAATAAAATCTATGAAGAAAACATAGTGATAAGGTTGCAAGATAACCTGGCTCTTGTCCTTGAGGGGTAGCCACCCTTGCTTTTTTCTTTGTTTTTGGAGATTTGGTGTTTGAATCAGGAATGGGCCGCTTTTTTCCAGCATGCATCTATTACACAGTGCATTGTTAGTTCAATAACTGTAGAATACCCAGCACAAGTTTAAACAAATAAGCCAAGAACAACGATACCTTTGGGGCTTCTTCATCTTCATTGTCTTCCTCATACCCACTTTTCCCAGCCTCGGTATCATTTATATCAAAGTCTTCCATATCCTGTTATATAGAGAATAAAACTTCATAAAACTTGCAACGAAGGTTGAAACGTAACAGCACCTCAATGCACAATTAGAGAGAAAAGGAGTAAATTGATTCCCTACTCCCCTTTTTTTCAATTAAATCTAATGGATATTTCCTCTATGTCATTTGCATCAATATCTAATAGCCCCAACTCTCCCTATGATGGGGGTTCGGAACTGACTAAGACGAATTAAAAAGGATTGAGCCTGGGAGGTAGGTATTTTGATCTGTTGGCAACTAGAATAGAATTGCTGCTTCACAAAATAAGGAGCAGAACAAGGAAAAATAATTCTCCAAAATGAAAATTTGGTTAATGACAGAGATCCAAGATCCATCAATATATGGAATAAAAGTATGGAAACAATATTGAAATGGTTTTGCATCAAGTTAATTGTCTCTTTTTTATAAAAAGAAATCGATACTTCTTTCTAAGATTATTGAAAACTTAGGGCAGCTTGCCAAGCAAAGGCTAAGAGAAAAAAGAACACAGGTGTAATTGGCATTAGTACAAACTGGATTAAAAATAAGTTACAACCCATCTTTTTTAAATATGAGGTCAAAATATAAGTTTCAAACCTTATCTTCTTCTTTCTCTTCCTCTTCATCATCATCAGAATCGTGTTCAGGTGTAGCAATCTTTGCCTTATCAATTCTTGAAGTCTTGGTAGCCAAATGCGATAGGACACATATTTCCAGCAGGCACCCGTGACATAGTGCATTGTTAGCTTCACATTGAAAATGACAAGTTGAAACAAATTGACCAAGCTTAATTATACCTTGGAAGTTGCAACATCTTCGTCGTCTTCATCATCTTCGTTATCATCCTTGTGATCAAAACCACTAAGTTCTTTTAGAACCTATTATAAAGAGATAATAACTTTGTAAAGCAAACAAATGGTGCTTCTAAAAGATCTGAGACACAAGAGAACTTTGATGCCAAATGAGAGGGGATAAAATATGGTATCTAAAATTTGCAAGACAATCTGATTAAGACATACAAGTTTGCAACCAAGATAAAAATTGCCAACCTTGTCTTCCTCGTCATCATCAGAATCCTCTTGATCAAAAAAATCATCATCAGTATCATCTGCATCATCAGTATCATCTTCATCCTCCTCCTCCTTGGAAGGTTTCCCCCGCATCCCCGAGTCTAGAGTGATTCAGTTAAGAAGAAAAAACAAATATAGACAAAATAACCACCGAGTAAATAGAAATGCACAAAAGTATACGCTTTCTTAAATATTTTCATCATTTAGGTCCCCAAATGTAAGGAATGGGAATAAGGAGAGTGAATATACAAAGATAAAAAATAAAAAACATCAACATTACGTTTACAAAACACTCTAATGTTCCTCTTAGGGTAGAGTCCGATCCACCTGAATGACATGTAAACGAAAGGGATGAGGCTGGGTGAGGGTCCCCAGTAACATTCATGTTAATAGAATTGACTCATTGATACTAGGATAACACTCAAATTAAAGTCTGCTGACCTACCTGACGGCTGACACATGGTTAAAAGGAGATAATGGCAGTGTCAGAATGAATACCAAGGATTACTCAACCTGAAATCTGTCTCTCATGAATGGCATGCAAATAAGAGGAGGGAAGCGGAGCGCATGTCCCATGCAACTTTGGTAGCATTGATTAAGTACCAAGTTTACACTCAAGGAGAAGCCTGTCCCACCTGAATGGCATGTGAACAGAAGGGATGAAATCAGGTCCATGTGCGAGGCAATTTTGTCAGTATTGGAACTAACAATTCTCAGTCCTGGCATATAAGTCAAAGCAAGTATTATTTTGCAGTGGAAATCCTCAAGGATAATGTTTCAGGAAGCATACTTTAAAAAATAGTAAACAAATTTATCATCAGCTAATAACTGCATAAAGGATATTCGTCTGCTGGTTTATTTCTAGAATAGCCACAGAAAAATACACTTGAATTCTTAGAAGAGTGAGATAATTTGAACTTTGTCTTAAAGATCAAATTTAGTCCAATTTGATCACATCTTCCACGACTAAGGGTTCCAAGCAGAGTTTTTTGCTTATGCACCTTGAGATTAACAGAAACTCTCATATTTTCTTTTTTGCATTCTGAATCCCCAAGTGCCACCTGCAATCAAACAACAATTTTTTGTGATAATTTCAAAGCTGAAGCCTTTAAGATATAAACTCTACTCTGATAACACAACCTACAAACCCTCATGAAAATTCATTACAGAGTACAAGAGGTATATACAGAAATACAGCATGGGCCTCAAAGAACCTGAGTTAAATGGATGATTTGGTTTTCTGAAATATTACAAGTCATAGTCTGTCCAACCTTTACTTCAACTCCTGTCATGACAGCAAAAACAAACGTCAAATAACAGAAAATAAATAAGTCTAATCCCAAAGAGGTCTTTCCAGACCAAACATGTCAAATAAAATAGCCACACTTTGGCTCAAATAGAAATAACAAAATTAACATGAAGTATCAGCAAAAATTGCTGCTTTACAAGATCAAACCCCTAATCTGGACCAGGGAGGCAATAACCTACCCACCCCAGCAATCAAAAGAAAAGAAAAGTACATATTACTTAAATGATGATAAACACAATCCTTAGTAACACTTAAAAATTTAAAATATAAATGAATAAGCCAGCTCACAGGCTATAAAAGAAAAAGATGAAATGAATGAACTTGAGGTGGTAAATGGCTTACCCCAAAAAGTCTCCATTCCGAATTCCCAAGTATTCCTTCCCCTTTCTGAATTCAAAAAGCCCTGAAATGTAAGACACGAAGGTTGGTGCTCTGCACAATTGATATGCAATTTAAAATCGTGTCAATTTATTTATCAATGAAAAGCCACACCAAAAGACCATATTGGGGTCTTCAATGAAATGCACTGAGAAATATCAAGCACCAAAGTGAGACAAGTACAGTTTTAATTTTTAACTGTGGTGTCTGCATTCAGTTTTTCAGGAAAAGTTCAAGCACCTGCGTTGAAGGCTTGTACATTTTTTTAAATAAAATTATTGGATTTCAATCAATAAACGTAACATTAATGTTGAACCTGTAACCCTGGCATTGGTCTAAAAAAATCCAACAGAAAAGCTAATATACAAATCTCTAACGTAGCACGCAAATTTTCTAAATACAAAGAACATAAGTTACATAAAAAAGATGACAGTTATGTTTCAGGTCAGGGCCAAGCCAGGCAACATTTTTTCTTAGGAGATCTTCCTTATGGACGCCCACAAGGAAATTTCTTTCAATTTTCCTCAAATATTGTTCAAATTTTATACCTCTCAGTTTCGTCCTCGTGACCAAATTCGGGAGCAAACTGAACCTTGCCAATCCACCAACACTGAAGCTTAACTGAACTATACATTGAACTAAAAATCTATAAACCCGGGCTCATAAATCAGGCCAAAGTTATGTAACCATGCATAATTTGTACGAATCATCAATGCGAATACAACACTTCTAGCCCAGGATATTGTGGTCTAGTGGTAGCCGGGACAAGCACGAGTCAAGTTTAACTCCCTCTACTACAATATGGTGGCCGATAAATCTAACAGATACAAGGCAAGATTCTGTAACCATATTGCCGAAAGTTTTGTTACCATGCATAATTTGTGTAACCATGCAAGGCATTACAATGCTTATGGCCCAAGGTGTAATCCTAATGAGGACACTTGTGAGTGCCTGGTTCACCACATCCTTGTCCAAAATATCGCAGAAAGCTTGAAAAAAATCTGCAGAAAAGCCATCCGGACAAGAGTCTTGGTCCTTGGTCATTTTGAAGAATGTCAAATTTGCTTCATCAGGGAAGATAGGGAAAGAAAGGGCTTTGCTCACTGGGAAAAAGCGAAAGCATATGTTATGGCAAGTATTTTTGGACCTATGCATCTGCTGAGCCCAGTAAAGAGAGCAGATTGATGCTAGAAGCAACCACCTCCCTCCTAATGTATTCCATATCTATAAGAAGCATAGTTACCAAATCTGGACGGATCTTTCAGGCATCCCGGATACATTTGGTCTGGGTTGGCCCTGTTTTTTTCCAAAATAAACAGTTTTATTGCAATAAGAAATAGACCGAACACCCTTTTATATTATTTAATATTAAATATATTAACATTTTACAGTACATTTTTGATATTTTTCTCTATATTTGTTAATTTTTGCATATTAATAAATTATGCTCGTATATAATATGCATATATTGTGCGTCGAATTTTTTCGAACTTTTTCAAGAGTTTTGGATTTCCTGGTTTTTTTCACTTTCCTGAATGGATCCGGATTTCTGAACTTTGTAACTATGATAAGAAAGAATCCCTCGATTGAGAAAAAATGACATGCATGGAAACATTCCTTTAGGTAACAGTTGATTGACGAAAGAATTTTGTTCCTTGGGAAAGCTTGGTCTCTAGTCCCTTCTGTCGCCAATAGATTTTCTCCTTGGCACAACATACTTTCAAGAGAATCCTTAGGAAGGTTTCTTCCTCTACAAGAGGATCATAGAAACAACAATTTTGGCAAGCCACATAGAATTATTCCAGCTCTTCCTCCAATGTAATTCTCTTGGCAAGAATATTACTCAAGGAGGAAGATTGTTATCTTTGAAAAAGGCGAAGTGACATACTTCACTTGAATCTGGATAGCCAACTTAGACATTTCCAATCCTGCCATTTTAGGGCATTCCTGCTGCCACTTTCGTATAAGATCCTGCAGCGACTCTCGGAGCATAAGGAGAAAAACATGGTTTGATTTTGAGCTTATCAGAGCATAGCCCAAGATAGAGAAGGAAACCATCTAAGCAAACCATCAGCTTTTAGGATATCAAATTCAATATAAGCAGTCCTTTTGAAGCCAAGATAGAGAAGGAAAAAATCTATCTAATCTCCCAGTCATGGATGCAAACCCCTACGATGCATAATTTGTGTAATCCTACTATTCATTTACAACATTTCTAGTAACCACTCCACTGCAATTTAGTAGTCAATAACTCCAACTGGTGTGCGGTAAGGTTTTGAAACCATTCCGTTGGTGTCTGGAAAGGTTCTGAAACCATGCCATATGTGTGTGTGTAAGAGTTCATAACTCACATTCAAATCATTCCATTGCAATTTAGGGGTTGATAACTTCAATTGGTGTGCAGTAAGGTTTTGAAACCATGCCATTGATGTTTGGAATAGTTCTAGAAACTTGCCAATAGTTTTGTAATCATGTATAATTTATATAAAATATACAATGCAAATACAATATTTATGATCCACTAGGTTGTGGTGTGATGGTAACAATGACACTCATGACTGTGTGACTTGAGTTCACATCCCTCTACCACAATAATTCAGTACATATCTTCAACGGACACAAAGTGGCAAGCTTGTGATGGGCGAATTTGGGGTACATTTCAGCATGACCCATGTTTACAAATCTTTAAAATAAGACGCAAACAACTCTTGAAGATCTATTGTTATCCAAAAACTTAGGAGAGAGCTCATATTGTTAAGAAAATAATCAATAAATAGCTTAGGTTGTTGAGAAACTGATTAATTAATCATGTATTATCATTTTTTGAGAATGAACTACTATGTTAATATTGGGGGAAGGGTAACATCTCATGACATCTCAATGCAAGTCTTGGTGCTTAAATGCTTTATCCTTGCAAGTATCGCATAGAAACAAGTGCCAAGCAGGCTATACAAACTTATTAGCTATGGGTTGAAAAATGGGTCATGGAGATGGATTTATTATTAAAAGGAAGTTGATGATCAAAAATTGATATTCAATAATAATACAGTATGTAAACATGGAATGCAAAAGAAATGATTAATTAAGCTCAAGATATACGGATTCTTGTGAACCGCTACTTATGAAAGATGGCTCATGGAGATTGAATCAACTTAAGACAATGTTTATTCAGAATATTGATAATAAATAATGATGCTCTCCGGAAACATAGCTAATTCATTTATTGTAACTAGTTTTCCAGCCCTATCATTGCTTGTTAAAATAACTTGTAATAGGGTTTTCTGCTCATTGCTTTCTACCTTTGGTAAGGAAATGGTTCCATGGAAGGGGTGACAACTGAAATTTCTCAATGAGTGCTACTAAGCAAAAGTTAGAGCTTTTTACAGCAGAACGGTCCTATGGAATATATTAAGGATTCTTTTTGAAAGTTTTTTTGGAAAAAAAATCTCCAAATATCAGTTATCATCTGGTGCTAAAACTCCCTAAACAAATCTGAATAGGTATTGCAAACGTCTAGTCCCTGTCTTGAGCAGCAGCTGGAAGGTTCCTGCTAAAGAGGTAGCAGTTCTATGTTTAAAGTCAAATATTCTGTTTGTTCCTATTTTACTCTTTTAAGATTTTGTACAGGACCAACCTCGGATTGAATACAAACTGTAGTCCCCTCCATGGGACCACATCCTAAACTGTTATCTACAAGAACTCTTGTTTGCGATTCCCGCCCAGCATGCAAAAATGGGCCATTTGCATAATAGTTACGTACTATATCTAAGGAAAATAAAAATTAGTCTGATGTGAATAGAAACGCGAGCCATAAAGAAAATGTATGCAGCTTATCCCAGAAATATCTAGTAAGGATTTTTCTTTTCTTTTCCAAAAACAAATACATTTAGACCGGGTGGGATTCGAAACGTCAATCTAAAAAATACACTATTTTTCTATGAATTTGTTCTGTAGATACAAACACGTATGAAACCCTGGCACACAAAAACAATCACTTTTAATATAACCCTATCTGGCAATTTTTTCAAAGATTTGTTTTGTTTTTCCTCAAGTTGTAACCTGCTAATTACAATGTTCTACGATAAAATAACATGACATACCTCTATGAAAATTTGGCGGCTGAAAATTTAAAAGACTACAAGCTCGCAAATCTGATGCAATGCTTAACCGCTTGTATGTTGCCTGATAGATATTTTTTCCCCCTTACACTTTGCCAATGTGCTCTAAAATATAGGCTAGAGTTAGAGCAAATTTACGTAGAAAGTTTCGATGAATTTGGATGAATGAAGAAAATTGTTGAAGTGATTTAATGGCGTGGAAGCGAGGAGTGTAGTGCATATCAGAAAACCACAGGGGTAGGAGGTGTTGGCAAATTTTGGATTATATAGGTGAAAATAATTGGCGCCAACTTCTGGCAGTTTCTGATGGTTAGTATATTTACCAAATTACATATTTTCTTAAAAAAATTAACGATTGGTTTATAGAAAGGAGAGGAAACGAAAGGACTTTTAAGATCAATGATGGGATGCTCACTCGTTTATTTTAATTTTAATAATTTGTTTTAATTTTAGCAAGTAGTTCCGTGTAGAGGCAATGTAAGGTAGTGCTGCGTTTAGATGTTTTCAGCCATTTTAGATGTCAAAATACAGCCATTTTTGATATATGACTGTCATAATTTACAGGTAAACATATAATTTTAGTGAAAATAATATGTATATTCAAAATTTAATTGTCGTATATATGGAAGTTAATAAATTTAATATTTTATAGACACTATACATTTGTGAGATTCATGACAACTACAACATAAATGAAAATGGAAACTTTGAAATATCTTAATATTTTATTAATGAAATATAAATATGTGCATATCTCATTGATATTAATTCTGATTTTTAATTAGTTTTGTTTGTTTTCATTTTAAACTTATTTGATTTCTTGTTTAGCTTTATTTTATTGATTTTAATTTGTAATTAATTTTTTAATTTTTTATTTATTCTATTTTTTACAAATAAAGATTGGATAATGGACTTATACATTGGATTTGGGATTTTGCAAGAAATGTGAAATTAAAAATTGACATTGTGAATTTGGAAGTTGGAAGTTGAAATTGTATTCATTTTCTATATAAATGCAAGTTTGCACCACTTATTATGAGTGAGTCATTTCTATCATTTTCTTTGGAAGTTGGAAGTTGAAATTGTATTCATTTTCTATATAAATGCAAGTTTGCACCACTTATTATGAGTGAGTCATTTCTATCATTTTCTTCTATTGGTGTTGATGTATGGTTTTCAATGAGCCCAGTAGGGATCAAGTCTTGTTGAGTGCAAGGTCTGGAGACACCCGACATGGAGAGTCAAACGGTTGAGGCCAGGATCGTATCCTGGGTGATTTTGACGACGTGGATGCCCCTTGCTTGTAGCTGCTTAGCTGAACATTATCACTGGTTTAGTTTCTTTGCTTACTTTGCATTGTTGAATCTATATGTTCCCTCCGGAACTTAGGCAGAGATGCCATTAAACTATATAATCCAGTGCCCAATTGTACGAAACTCCTAGAGGTGCCCAATCAAAAAAATGTTTTAATATTCTCATAAACTTTAATGATGTTTATGGATATCTAAATTGATTAGTGCAACATTAATTTTTATGGGAAAAACTATGAATTTGATTAGTCCAATATATTATCTATAATTAAATAAAAGTCATTTAAGTATGAGAGAATATTACAAAGAACAACATTCATATAAAATTTAACTCAATTTATGTATTTTGTAATAATTATTACAAAAATAAATTTAACGTGTATATTACATTTTAAATGCCAAATGACATCCATATAAATTTCTAAACCATTAAGTAATTTTATTGTGACATGTAACATTGAACGTCAAAATCCAACATTATAAGGTATACTTTATATTAAATATTAATTGTAATTGAATGAATTGTAGTGTAATAATGTATATGATGGTGTAAAAGTTGTTTCTAATCATTTATTAAAGTTTATTTCTTACAAAAATATATTAATAAATAAGGGATAAAGTTGAAATCATATCATAAACAAAATTACTAGAATAGATTTAATAAAACAAATAACAATTGTGAGGAACTACCTCTTAATGGGATAAGATATAATTATAAAGATTCAACTAGAGAAAATGGTCTCCTCCTGTTTTAGGGTAACAAATGTTGAATTGTGAGGGGGTCTTTTAATACAAAACTAGGTTGGAAAGTTCAATAAGGCTACCTCCTATTAGTCCCTATCTTTGGCATGATAACTATGTATTTCACCACTATTATTTTTCTATTTTTTAATAAATAAGAAGAAAGTATTATTTTGTTATGTTGATTGTCTTGAGCATATTTTTAATAAAAAAATTTAAAATACATTTATCTAATTTGTGATTAGTTAAACACTTGCACATGTAGTTTTCATTTCATCTTTTCAAATATTTATTGTTTGTCTTTGGCTTTGAGTATTGTTTTTTGCATTGACACTTATGCTAAATTAAATATTTTTTGATAATTTTGGTGTGGGGCTTATTAAATCCTATGGTGTTAAGTGTATTATTGTGTTTATTAGTGGTGAGACCTGCATGAGATCTTCTCCATGGATACCACTTTTTATCTTGCCACTATGCAACAATTATTATGTCGAAGGTGTATTCCAACTCATGCTTATATGGGGTAGAAGCGGTTGGCTCTGATAATCATATCAACGTCCATATCCAACATCTATAATTCTCGGGAAAACCATACAGGTGTAAATCCCCACCTCTTTTCTTAATTAAATCTTCAGTAAATTTCGTGAGTTAGTTTTGTTTAATAGGTATGATTGTTATCAACATGTTATACTATATATTAGCATTATGAAAATTTGGTATTTTTATTCTACATAATTATCAATAAATTTTATTCCTATTAAGACCATTATTTAATAATAAATGATAACAATAACAGTAATGCCAACATTTACAAATAATATTAATATTCTATCATCCATTTTTTTTAATAGTGATATTAATAAGAATTTATTTTTTAAATTCAATTATTTTATTAGTATGTGTCATGGTACGGGAAGGCATGCCCCACCTTTGCCAACCATGTTTCAAGAACTGAGAACACATGGAATATACATGTTTCTATTTAGAGATAATGAGGGTGTGGTGTCGTCATTCAAGGAAGGATAGTGAGTTTCATTATAAACCATTAAGATGTCTTACTTTGGATGTTTTGTTGATATATCAAGATAGGGACTGTAGACATAAAATCATGCACATACTACTAATTTACTATACTGCCAAGTATGTTGTTTTATATAAGGATCTTGAGTAAGAAATGTATTCACTGGTGACACACTTCTTAGTCCATCTGCTTGCTTTGATTGTTGCTATTGTTTTTATCTTTCACATTTGTCACTTCTATACCTAGTTCCGGCCAGGTCACATGGATCCATGTATGTCCGTCTTCTCACATTTGTCATCAGTTGTCTCAAGACACTAGAGCCCAGGACTGGACACTAGTGCTCAGGTGCTCCTTTCCAACATAGGTGCTCCTGTCCTTTTTGTTTTTATTCACATTTTTGACATTTGTGGTCAGCCTTTTCGTTTCTCTTACTCCTATCCCGAGGTCCTAGTTGGCATGTTGTGTCACTAGTGTCAAAATTAAAACAAGAGATCCCTATATAAACACACCATATGTATCATTATAAGGGTAGACAATTTTACTAAGTGTTATCTATCTACATAATATCAACGGGAGTGTATTTTTTGGCTTATTACTCTACATACACTGCATAGGAAGAGGAAGTGTTGAATTACATCCACACATTTGCATTCTATCTAGTTAGAGCCCGCTATCTTGGCGTCATCGGCGTGAGGGAAACCTAAGGACACAATTATAAGGACACAATTATAGATACACAGATAGAACTATATGGAGTCTAAGATGTAGTGCAATGCTCGGTCGTAAGTTCACTCTGTCGGGTGACCACTGGGATCAGTCTAAATCCCCATTTTACATATTTTCTTCTTAAGAGTTGATGTGTTTTGGGGTTTTACAGGATATTATCTATTTTTTAGGTTACTAGAAAACTTGGCTATCTTACAGCAACCGACATGCGATCAACAACGAAGGATAGCAGAACCCTAGTGAGGTCATAAAGATCATGTTACGACCCTATGTGCAGTCACATGCACCTACAGAAGGTCTTCAGTACCCCAGGTGCCCTTGTCCCTCCCAAGAACCCCTGTCCAGGTCATTCAACAAGTTCTAGAATTCATATCAAGCATTTCCATTACTCTTCTCAACTTGTTCATCAGTTGTTCCAGTTCAAATGTACTTCAGGATAAGCAAAAATCAGATAAGTGCCCCATCTCTCTCATTTACTTACATAGTTACATCTATAAAAGTGCTTAACATTTGTATTTTATTGTACATCATTGCAGTGAATCTGAAATTAGATTTAATAATAATATTCAAATTTTATTAAATCATTTTGGTGAACCCGTTTCTTAGAACTCCTTTCCCTAGGATCCGCTAAACCCTAATGGCTAAAAGTAGATCTTCCTCTCCTAGGAAAGCTATGCATCATGAGAGTGTTAATCCTATCCTTGATGGTGTTATTTAGGCTAAATTTATTGATCTTTATCGTAATGTTTAATTTGATAACAATGTGAAAATATTGTTTGATGTTAATGAACACAAAGATCCTACTAGTTTTTCTTACTCTTCGCTCAACATTGTTCCTAAGCCTCAAAGATTTTCTAGATATAATCCTTGTTATTCTATAGCCACTAGGACTACTCCAGCTTCTGTTATTTCTGCTGAAACTCTTGATGATGCTATTATCGATTATATGTTTGGTATTGATTGTGATACTGTAGATAAAAATAATGGCTCAAATGAACATGAACATGATGATATTTCTCATACTAGTTAGGATGAATGTAAAGTTGTATCTCATTTTTCTCCTACTTCTAAACATGATTATAGTAATTGTAAAGATATATCTCATGATAGTTCTTCTCCTACTTCTCTATATGTTGATGAATCGCTTGATGAAATACTTGCATGTGAATCTTTGTCTGGTACTGATTATATTTCTGAGCATGAACATGTTATTGAAATTTTACTTCTCTTAAGACTTTTGAATGTGAATTTTCCACTTTGCTTTCATCTACTTCTCAGGTTATTTCTATTGGCATTCATGATGATTCTTTCATTCCTATTAGCTCACCTATTATAGTTTCTTATGGTAATATTCCATGTTCATCTCCCCCTCTTTCCTCTTCTTCCTCTTTCGATGATATTCATGTTGATTATTCTATTCCTCGTTGCATACTTCCTCTTATTTCTGTTACATCTACATCTAGTGTGCCTATAACATCTTCATCATTTTGTCCCATTCCTATCATCACTTATAATGGCAAGCTTTAACCACTCAATGTGCCTCTCACATCTTCTACAATTCCTTCACATGATATCTTATCAATCATGCATGTCACTGGCTAGTTTTAATCTCAAGTTCAATCACTCACTCTTGAAAGAAAAGCCTCTTATTCTTCTATTGATAATAACTCTCTTCACGACAATCCTATTCCAAAGAAAATTCACAATTCAATATTTCCTAAGGATTTCATTATGCCTACATTTTCATGTTATGATGGCACTGACAATCCATATTTACATCTCAACCATTATTGTTTAGTTATGGCTTCTTATTCGAATGATCGATTATTGCTAAAATCCTTTCGTCATAGTCTTGTTGATGATGCTCTTCAATGTTACACTCATTTGCCTTTCAGATCTATTAGTACATATTGTGAAATGGAAGATTCTTTTCTTAGAAAAATTATACTTAACAATGGTCCTCGAGTGACATATGGTCATGTACCTAGCTTGCATAAGGGAAAGAAAAAACCAAGTCAAGATTACATTTTCTACTTCTATTCTTGTATGCATTAATTAGTATTTCAACCTATTGATCTAGAGAAATAATTAATCTTTTGTCATGGTTTTATTCCTGCTTTAAAATAATGATTACAATATGATACATGTGAATCATTTACACTCTTCTGCTTTAAGTTTTTAGATCTAGAATAAGGTTTAATTGCTACACATGTTATAGATGCTCCTTCCGCTCCTTCTACTATTACATTATCTTCTATTTCTCTCCTCTTCCATCTATCAACAACCATGTTCCATCTACTCCACCGTATAAGCGTCCTCTATCTCTGCCACCACTTCACTCTCCACATAAGTCTCCTTCATCTCTTACTCGAGATCCATTGCATTTCTCACATGTTGTTAAGCCTCATGACGTCTTGTGTGTTTTACTTGATTAGCGCTTAATTTGTTTATCTTATAATAAGCATCCTCCTCCTCATCACTTGCATTTCCATCACAATCGTCCTTATTGCAATTATCATCACATCAATGGTCATCGTGACAATGGATGTTATGCCTTTCATGAAAAATAACAAAAATTAGAAGGCAAAGGTATTAATGACTTTGACTCTCACTCTCGTGAGTGGTTTATCTCTCTAACTCTGCATAGGCGTGCTGCTACTTTGGTTCACCTGTCTCCTCCTTCCATTTCTAAGGTCATCATTAATCCACCGCCTAAGGTCATTATTCATGCACGACCTCCACCTTGCACATCCACCATTGCATCATATCATTCTCATCACGGTGCTACTACTTCACATTAGCTTCTTAAGCCTTCAACATATGTAATTCCTACCATTCCATCTCCCATTATCGACGCCATATCATCTGACATCTAGTATGGCTCATACAATCATGCTACTACCACTTCACATGATTCCACCACGCCTCGCCGCCCTCTTTATCTTTGGAAGGTGATTTTTCTCACCTCATTACCCGATGACGCACTCGTGTTCTTACGGTTATTACATGACTATTGAGGGATATGTTACAATAAGAATCTCATTCCATCTTTGTGCTACACACTTCATTGATCTATATATCTAGCATTGTTCTCATATAAAAATTTACATTGCTAATCAAAGGAAGCTAACACCTAGTAGCTTCAAAGTAAATTCAAACCTACTATAGAACCATAAGATAAGAGCTTATAGGGAAATAATTTCTACAATCCATAAAAAAAAAAAAAACATTAATGCCAAGCCATTCCTACTCTTGAGATTTCTACCTAAAAATGAACCTATTTAGACCCCTTAGCAATCAAATTGATGTTGCTTATCTCAACAATGAAGATGAGATCTCACCAAGAAATGGCTACAAGGCCATTTTTGGATCTTCCGTTGCTCTTTAATTTGAGAGAACGGATGCAAGATGTAAAAGCTATTTCCAACAATGGATAATATCTCAAATCAAAATTCCTATAGTTTTCAATAATATAAATGAGGTGTAAGAAGAAAGGTAAGGAGGAGGGTTCCTTATATAACTTGCCAGTTTGGGCAAGGCTACCAATTTTATGGATGTGGGATACATGTAAAGCAAGATTAGAAATAGATAAGCATGCTTTGGAAAAGGTAAATTTGATTTAGAGGATTTAAGAGAGGAATTTGATCCAAGAAATAAAGTTTTATTGATTTAGAGTAGCAAGTGTAATTAATTAATAATAATTAATTAACCCTAATGGAAGCGGGCATTAATTAATGAAAGGTCGTTAATCAACGTCCTGAATGACAAGAAGGATAATTAATTAGATAAATGTAATTAATTAACGGGAATAGAGGCGAAATGATGGTTTATTAACGAAGTGTCATCAATTGACCAAAAGAGAGTGAAGATCGTGGTTAATTGGTGAAGTGTCGTTAATTGACCCAAATGAGAGGAGAAGAGGTGTGTATTTGACGAAGTGTCGTCGATTGTCAACATGATGGGAACGAGGATAGTTAGTGAAATTTAAGTATTAAAATATCTTGATCAAATTTGAGGTGTCTACATTTGCTCCTCTTTGGGGTGTGTAAACGACGCTACCTCAAAGATAGTAGACAAGCACAAACAAGTAAATTTTTGAAGGAGTGGAAGAAAAATTAGTAGAATGAAGGATGCCCCTCGAGTGTTGATGGGGTGATGAAAGAGGTCGATCAAAGATAAAAAAAGATGAAGGAAATGCATAGAATAATAAGGATGGGGAGGGGGGATAATAGGTGATCCCTATTTCCCCAAGTGAGTTGGACGAATAATGTTGATAGAAGAAAATGATAATGAATAAAAATCAAGATGAAGGGGATGGAAATAGCTTTCATCCAACCGATGTAAAAAAAACCTTATTTAATCATGTTGCTTGGGATCTATGTCATCAGTCCTTATTTATATATAAGCATATAACAAAATTGTACAGTGACATGACAAGCCATAATATGAGCATTTGTTCATTGCTAAAAATGTCAAACTCAATGCAACATAGATAATGCAACATACATGATGCAACATACATAATGTAATGCAAGATGAGAAGGAAAACAAGATAGCTTGATAGGGAAGCAAGTACAAACACACACACTCAAACAAAAAATGTTCAAGACAGTTGCAAAAATGTTTTTTTATCAAGCATCAGTTCCTTAATGTTTGTGTGTAACGACGAGTGTTAAAAATGGTACCCCAAGCAAGGATACATGCAAGGGGAATAATGGAGGACTAGGGTTCCTATGAAAAATCATTTGTGTGCTTTCAAATAGTACCAGGCCATGCATTGTGCAAAATGCATATAGACATAACAAACAAACCAACTTTGTTAATGGAGATAGATCAAAAGGATCCGCGAGTCATTGTGACAAGAACAAGCGAGGACTAAAGAAATATGTTTTGTAGGAAAAATTTTGATGTTTGAGGAAAATGCGTCTGATAGAGGCTTCAGCTGCATGCATGCTTTTTACCAATTTTTGATTTTTTTTTGAAATTTACAATTTTTTTTGTTTTTTTCGAAATTTACAAATTTTTGGTTTTTTTTAAATTTAACCATTTTTTTAATATTCTAGGATGTTTTACAAATTTTTAAGAATTTTTTAGGATGTTTTACCAATGTTTTGGATTT